>JARHVA010000307.1:2815000-3372500 GCA_037957365.1 Torreya grandis
GCTAATTCTTCTTCTTCTTCAGTGAAGAGATTAGTGTCATCTTCAAGATTTAAATCAGGCTAGAATGAGAAATCTAATTTAGATTCAAGATATCCAACTGTTGAATTGGTTGGAGGTGCTTCAATGGCAAGGTTATTCCTCTAAGAGGGAGGGAGATGATTTGCTTGCCCTTGGTTCTTGGTAGCATTACCTTGATATGACTAATTGAGAAACATCCTCCTTGGCATATCTCTATATGAAGGAGCAGATGACATACCCTATGCCATTTTCCTTCTAAGAGAAAGTAACTCATTGGCCAGCTTCTGCACCATTGGATCAATGGTGGTTGTCAGTGAGAATTTAGAAGATGAAGAGGATTTACCTTTATTAGAGTCTCTTATTATCTTCCCTAGCCAAGATAAGGTCATCTTCTACTTCAGTAGCTAAGTCTTGAGAAGCCTCAAGGTCTATGTCTAGCCCGTCTCAAAAAGAAGCTCACTTTAAGTAGTTGTGAGTTGATGAAGAAGTATTTAAGGTTTTCAGGTGTTGGCTGGGCAATTGTAAGAATTCGGTTCCTCAACTTGTCAAAATTTGCAATGAAATCTCTCATAGGTTCATGAGGTTCTTTCTTCATCTATGTGAGCTAGGCCAGTAAGGCATGTGCATCTTCTGCAGGCTTGAACCTGGCTTCAAATTTAGCTTTGAGTGTGTCCCAATTAGTCACTGATCTAACTTGTAGATGGTAGAACCAGTCTACAGTAATGCCTTGCAATGTTTCTACAAAGAGCCTGACTGCCACGTCCTCAAATTCCATGCCTATCACACCACAGGCTATGTTGAAGGCTACAATGTGTTCATCAGGGTGAACTCTCCCATCACCAAAGAATTTGGGGAAATTCTTTCTTGAAATTCATGGAAGTTCATGTAGAGGTGGAGTAAGATTGAGTGGACCAAAAGAGTTACTTCAGGGGCCTTAAACTACCATGATTGGATTATAGAAAAGGGGGATAACAAATCTAGGTCAAGTATGTATAGGTAAAGCTCTAGTGATAGCAAAAAAAGTAGCTCTACCTTCGGTTGGTGACCTGGTACAGGTAGGAGGAACACTCTTGGATCATTGAACTTGAAGTTGGGGAGGGAATAAGTCAAAATCTCCTTATTACACCAACTCAAAGATAAGGTCAACAACACTTTGGGTTCTCTAACTTCTGGTATACCATGGAGTTGCCATATTGTAAAACAAAAATAGAAAAGGATTGTTCTTGCTTTAGCTTGAAGCTTGAGGCTTCAATCTACTTGTCCTTCCCCAACGGAGTCGCCAAAAAGACTGTTGGGTGAATATTTTGTCAATCAACTAACTAATGTTCAAAATAGGTCTTATCAACCACAGCAAGGGATATTGGTCATCCAAAGTCGCATAGGTTTACCACATCCAAAGTGGACAAATCTCTCATCTCATCAAGGGGAGGTTCCCTGTTAAATATGAGGAGCTATATATTATATATATAAGCATAAAATAACACTCAGGGGTAGGGCAACACCATCCATCTCTCTTATTTCATAGATGATGCTCACAAACAAAGGAGAAATCTTGGTGAAGACACTGAAGGCACTTCTCTTCTTTCATAAGTGGTCTTATAGGAACCAGTAGGAGTTCTTTCAAGTAGTAACAAGTAACTGGTAACAAAGTGTAGTAACCAGCAAGATGAAATAGAACACAAAGTTTCCACCTCAATTTCCCAAAGAGTGAAATACAAAGGATAATGGGGGCACAAAGTCATCCCAGAATCCTTGACATAGAAAAAAACTAAAACACACACTGAAGACAACTATAACAGCACAAAGACTGAAACTAACTGACTTTAGGACATCTTCCTTATTACTTCCACTAGTTCTGCTTGTTAGATTAAATAAACAAGAATACATCTAGAAGACAGACATAAGAACAATCTCCTAAAATGGCACAAGCTATAATAGCACAAATTCTACAAGTAATTTTATTTCACATTCAAATAAAATAATATGAACAATAATTTGAGCTCAAAGTCTCAGTATTTGCCTTTCAAGTTGGGTAGAGTCATGCTTCTGTGATGAAAAAGATCTTTGTGATGAAAAAGATCTTTGTGATGAAAAATATCTCTTTTAAAATGACACAAGAGAATACAATATATAGTAGCCAAGAAAGGCTTGGCACTTTATTCCATGGAATGGCCCATGCTGCACTCAATGCATTGAATGCATTTTTAGTTTTGTCAAAGAGGGCCATGTTGAAACAGGGTGGCTACCTTAGCTGTGGCGTGTTGATTCATCTCAAATGTCCTCTCTTAGGCTTGAGTCATCTGGTCTATCACCTGATGTCTACGCAGCTGTCCACCTTGCCTTTACCCCAAAGGAGACAAATAGGCTACACCTTTAACATTTGTAGGCTCAACTATTTACCTAGTGGATTATTCCACCTACTGGAATAACTACTACATAGATATTTTTGGTCTTCCCTCTTTCCTACTACAATTTGAGCCCTCAAGCTACCTTTTCCCCTTTTTGGTTCTTTTGGTTCCTCCTCTCAATGGTTCTTCTTTTCGATCTGAAGGTCTTTGAATGCCTTCAGGTCTGCATTTCAAGCCTACAAAGATCAATGGATAATTTATTGCTAGAAATTTGATGTCTTCAGGTCTGTCATCATTTGAAAGCCAATGGCTAGTTGGTTTCCCTACATTTGATGGCTATAGGATTGTCATCCTCCTTAGCAATTCCTTCGAGTCTTTCTCACTTGATTTGGCTGCTTTTCATTGATCTTAACAAGTGACACGTGGCATTTTCCACTGTGAAATAGGTGAGGACAATTGGCAGCATCCACTTAACTTATAGAAGCTTTAGAAACCTTTTGAGAGTCCTACAGAAGATGACACATGGCATCTCTTGATGAGCTTTAGAAACACTGTAGAAACATTTGGGACTCATTTGGATTCACGCGAATGAAGACACCTATCGCGCTCTGCTAAGTTATAACGAGACACATGGTGACTTTTGCTGCATTTAAAAATAAGTTTTAATGTGTCTTAGCAGATGACACTTGGCAGCTTTCACTCATTTTAGCAACTCGCCTAGGGCCCACCATAGTCTTTACTCAATATCGAAACAAAAGGAAGAAACTATGAATGTTGACACTTGGCAGCTTCCACTAAGATTTACAAGGGACACGTGGTGACTTCTGCTACATTTATAATAAACATATTAAAACCTTTTGTCGTTGCCACTTGGTGCCCTCCATAGAACTCTTAGAGAATCTTTTTGAAAGAAGCTTTAGAATTTATAAGAAACTCAAAATGTGGATGCAGACACTTTTCGTGCTCTACTAAGTTTAGAAACTCACCCAGGGCCCACAACAGTCCTTACTTAATAACGAAACAAAAAGAAGAAAATTAAATGTTGACACTTGGCGGCTTCTACCGAGTTATAACGGGACACATGGCACGTTTCGCTACTTTTTAGAAATGAATTATAATGTGTCCTAGCAGATGACACTTGGCAGCTTTTGCATGACTTTTGAGATTTAGATAAAACTTTAGGCAAAATGAAAAACCCGTGCCCTATGAAAAACCCAAGGCATGTGTCATAACCCATACTGCCTCGAACTTGAAATGCGCATGGACAAAATTTAGAGCGCACAATTGAAACTCAAAATAAAACGTAGAGTATTTTACTTTACAAAAGGAAGAGTGAAATTTCAAGCTCGTAGGACCAAAAAATAGTTCACATGTTCCCAAAATAAGTGAAAACTTTTGGGAACAACATTGTGCATGATAACTTTGGCTTGAAAGAGCTTGAAATTATGGTTGTGAGGCCTTGTATTTATAGATTTTTGTAAATAATCAAAATGAACATGAACTGTCCATCTCAAGATGAAGAAGTGTGGTTAAGAATCCATTCAATTTTGAAGGTTAAAATAAATAAATGCCCTCATAAATATTTGGGATAGAGAGGCATTAAAGAGGCATGGGAAGGATTAATAAGATATTTGTTGCAATTAAGACTTGGGGATGCTTTCCCATGAAATGATGTCATATGATGATGCAGATATTTAATATCAATTTCCATTAATGAAATATTCAACAAGATTCATGGAAAATTAACTTAAGCTTTTGATTCAAATTAATTAGCCTTAAACATGATTTATCAATTTTGGTGCAAATCTTGGCAATTAGAGCAAAAATTAATCAAATTGGTCAAAATGTCATATTATTGGATCAAAATTTGAATCGAGTGAAATTGGAATGTGATGTTAGATGTGTTGAAACCGTTATCCCATTTAGGATGTTGTTGACACAAAATAACAAAAACATGTGTCTCATGTAAGAAATTTGGTAGAAAAGAGCAATCCAAAGCACCTAGGTGCAAAATTATCATTTTGACTCAAAATGATCTGATCAAAGTTAGTTATCTCATAAAATGCATTTCCCCATTTAGGGATACTCTGGCCAAAATCAGCACTTGTATATGATAAATTCACATCATTAACGTGTTTTAGTGTTTTTAGCCCAAACTATACATTTTGGTAGAAATTGGTTTAAAGCTTGGCTAGAGGTTATTGGTGGCCAGTTTTAGGTGTCTAAAGTTTGCTCTTATTTGGAAAGGTTTTGAAAACCATAGGCATAGTAATGTCTTCTCAAATAATGAGTAAAGGCATGTATGCCAAAAATAAGATGTTTGAAGAACAAAGATCCAAATTGTGCTTGAAAAGTCTGTGATGATGCCCCCTCGAGGGAGTGGCCATCACATATGTGGATGGGCAGTCCCTCAAAAAGAAGTAAGAAGAAATGTGGAATTAAACCACGGTTAATCCAAATGAAAAAAATTCTTCATGCATTGATTTAAAAAGGATATTGATTTGCCTAAAGGTAATTATAATCAGGAATAAAAATCAAAATAATGATTTCCCATAGGTAGTTATAATCATTAAGAGGACCTGGATTAGACAAATATGATGTTTGATATGGGATTTCCCTAGTTAGGTCTGATTAGAAAGCATAACTCAAAGATATAACCTAGAATATAGATTAAATATGAGCGAGTACAAATGTAGTCGTGATGGTCTAATGACTAAAGAATCCATTAATAACCAATCATAAGAGGATGCAAGATGATGAAATAGATGGATAGAATAATGAGATTGATCAATAGAAAAGATTTAGTTATGCCTGCCAATAAGGAGATGTTCATCCTTATTAGCATTGATACAAATAGAATGGTCAATGGGTTGATTTGATCAAGATGGGATGGGAGGATTTTCCAAGGTGCTAAGAAGGAACTTTTGATGCTCTATTGCTTGTAGAACCTCCTAAAGCTAATTTTTGATATAGCACATGATGGCATGCATCATAATATAACATCATGAAGACTATCACAAAATATGCATAAGGACTGACTCTCAATCCAATAAACACTCAAAAATAATGTACAAATGATAAAAACCATGATGACAATGTCAACATATGAATATGTATAGACTCAAGAATAATGTGCTCAATGAATCACCCAAAAAATGCATATAGACTAAATTGAGGCAATAGTGTTGAAAGTAAACAAACAGGCAAGTGAATAAACAAGCAAACAAAAAGCACACAAACAAACAAACAACTTGAAATAAACAAATAAACAAAAATCTTGAAAACAAAAGCAAAAGAAAGCATCCTAACAATGACCATGACCCAGTAGGGTGAATTAAGGATAAGCAACTAGGCTTAGATAGGACAAATTTTTTTGTATTTTGAAATATTTAAATGTTTTTAGAATTTTGAGGTATCTCAACTCATTAGAGAATGACAAGATACCTAGTCGCAAAATGGTGAGAGTGTTGGCTTAAGTTGCTCACAAAATAGTGAGAGCACATGGAAAGGAGGAATAAGGAGATCTTAACATGAATTTAACATGGCCTATATTGTCCTAAGATGACCTCAAGTCATATTAATTTTATCCACACAAAAGGTATGGAAAAACCAACTAGGTCCCAACAAGTTCTCAAATCTGATAAATGGCCAGTCAAATGAAAATAACAATGGCAAGGTGATGCGGCAATGCATGATAAATAAATATTACCCCTAGATTTTCATAGGTGGTTATAACTAAGATACAATAGATTAGATCAATAATACTAATTTTCCTGTAGGTGGTTATAATTAGTATCAAGATTGGTGAACACTAATTTGCCCCAGCAGGCGATATAATCAGGGTCACATAAACAAACTTGATAGAGGATGGAAAATGAAAGATACCTTGCCAGATCAACTATCACATTACTTTCATAGACTTCCATTGTAAACACAGATTTGATTTACTATTGAAACTTGATTAGAATCCCCTCACAAAAAGTGTGGGAAGAACTAAAGTAACCAAGATCAAAACAAGATTGGATGATAGGATGACTAAAAATAGAGTTTGGTCTAGATAGGAATGATATGGTAAAACAGAATGGTCTTGTTCTAGGATAATGATGGTTTGATAGATTGGATAAGATGGTAAGAGGGTTACCCTAAAGTGATGGGGTGATTGGATGGGTATGCGATAATGGCAAAAGGAATGGTAAAAGAAAATGGTATATAAAATGGCATGGTACCTGTGTTTGGCCAGGGTGTGGTTTTGGATTATGTTGTACCAATTGATGTGGAGATGCATGTCTTCATTAATAAATGATAAAAATAGATTAATCAATCATGTTAATTTCCAACCAACACCTCATCTAAATAGTTGCTCTGTCAAGAACTACTTGCAGATTTAGATGCAAATGATGTTGTCATGATCTTTGTTGGTCATTGATTCAATTTCCTTCAAACTTAGAGGCAAGATATCTTTGTAGCATTTGCAAAGGAAAGTATAGTTGTGGATGGAAAATAGGAATAACTATTGGTTGATAGGTTTTATTGGGAAATGGAATGGTGGATGATAATGGAATGTGTAATGAATGGGTAACAAATGAAGATCAGGGCTTTTAGGCACACACAGTGTTATTGATTCCAGATTTGACATAATTTTGGTTGTGGTGGGGCTGAAGACTTCTAAATACTCTCTCGATAAGACCACCAAATTCTTCTACTTGTTAGGCTTGAGAGTAACTACCATATGATTAAGCTATAGATAGGAATCTATTTTGATTTGATATTTAATTTTTGTCTTTATCAAGCAGTGAAGAAATTTTGTGATCAGTAATTGGCACCTCGAATAGGTTTTCACCAATGAATTTATATTGATTATTCCATAACACCTTCAAGAATATTCCACTAAGTAATATTGAATTTTGACTTTGATTATCTTCTAGCACCTCTAAAAAAGTTTTACTAGAAGATACTAAGTTTGAACTTTGATTGTCATTTAGTGCCTCTAAAAAGGTTTCACTAGGACATTGTTCTTCTTATATATGATTGTTGTCTTGGCCTCCTTACTCTTTATCTACTATGTCACCATGGATGTATTTTAACAAGATCTGATTCTGTTGGTCCCAATCGACACTTATGGGAGATGGAATGTCAATGACATGGCTAGGTTGGTTGGTGGTAATGCTATGTGGAATGGTAATGGAAGGGGAGTTGACAGCACAATCCTCATAGAATATACTAGGAGAACTTGTGTTGATGCTAAACTAATCATCCTGAAAAATTGTGGAAGGATCACAAGTGTATTCAAATTGATTTATGAGGCATGCATACATAATATTGTAATAGCCATGGACGTATTCTAATTTTAAATCTACTTATGACTCAATAGACTTTGAATCCAATATTGAGACTGATGTTGATTTTGATTCTGATGCTAAATCTAATGTCAGTCCAAGAATAGAACCTGACTCTAATTTTAATTCTTCATCTGATGGGTACTCCATTATAATGATTTCTTGTTGAATGTTTGGTATTAGACAAGTAACAACCTGTGATGGCATAATGGGCTCTACAAAGACTAGTTTGTCAAAGTGAGACTCCACAATAATGGGAAAAAGGTCAATAGACAACTCCTCAAAGACTGGCTTATTAGAGGGAGGCTCTTGAAAAATATGCATATGGTCAAAATAATGATTTTCCCAAAGGTGGTTATCAGCATTAAGAAGTGACTTAGCAAAGACTGGGTCATTAGAGTGAGATTCATTGATAACAAGTATAGGATTTAAAGGTGATTCATCATAGGTTGACTTATCATAAATGGTTGGTTAAACAAAAACATCTTGGATTAGTTGGTTCTCTTAGCCTTGGTTTTCAATGAGTTAGAAAATACTATGTTTGAACACATCTTTGTCTTTGAATGATTAGATCGGTTGAGGGATTAATTTGCTCGATTGAGGTTGTGATTGGATTTGCTATGGTATTGATTGGTGTTGTAGAGCTTGATTACTTGCATAAGCTAAAGGATGAAGTTCTGAAATGGTAATTGTAGACCAAATTTGACCTTGCAGGTCAAATTGGGACCCTTATAGGTAAAATTTGATCTTTGGAGGTTTATATGGGTTTAATATTATGTCATAGGGTGTATTATATGTTTTTTGATGTCATTTAATGTTATTTTAGCTTTAATCAATGCCAAATTAGTCAATATGTCATTTTGAGTCATTTAGTAGGCATTTATGGGTCATAAATGAAAGTGGCATGGATTTCAAGGAGTATAAGTGTCCTATTTTCCTTTTGAATGTCCAAGAGGTCATAATCCTTGTCAAGAATGCCAGTCTCATCTAAAACTTACAGGTTATCTAACTAAAGATCAAGTAATCAACTGAAAAAGAGGAATTTGGCACTTGTACGGCCCATGAGGAAAGGTGACACATGGGAAAATGCCATGGAAGATCTCTTCATCTTCCTTAGGTTCATTTCCATGTTTTACATGCTCTGAAAGTGCCATTTTTGAGCTAAAATTGTTATGCTCCTTCTTTGCCTTTCTAAACAAACATAAGTGATCAGCAGGTTTGTCCTTGGTATGGACAATTAAAGAGGTTTTAGGTCAAATTATTTTTGGAGGTGGTGATACACTCAGAGAGATCCATTTCCATAATAAAATTTTTAAGATTGGTCAACAAAGCTTTATGAACCATCCTTTACAAGCTGACTATGTTGTTCTACTCATTATTTCCTGCACCCTATAGGTTTTACTCTATTTTGGATACGTCTGTACAATATAGTTGGTGATGTTGAATCCATAGTATGTTGTATTTCTTCTCAAATTCCCTCTATGCTTTTTTTCATATTTCATGGTGTTTTGGTGAGCAAATCATCTAAGGTTGGTAGATTAGTTTCATTTGGGATGACAGGTATTTTTTCAACCATTTTTAGGATCTTCACATTTTGACGGTGACTTCACTGAGTTTTTATAAGCTCATCCTCATTTTTATAATTATATCCTTAACCCCTTCACCATTTAGTCTCATTCTCCAAGCAATGTTCCATGGGTGCAGTCAATGCACTATGCATATGCAGGCAACTCCTTCAATATACAAGTGACTTAGAAAGATGCCATGATAGAAGGGGAGCTCTAATAGGTGCTTCAAATCTTTTATAGTGTGAAGAGTGTCATTTGTCACTTTTTGAAGGTTTAGAGTGAATCCTAAGCATATATCTCTGATACACTACCCATACTACTACTCACTACCTAAACTCACTGTCTCTTGCCATTAATATGCACCTACAGGTGCCCTCATGGAGAATATCATATTATGAGGAGTGTTTAAGATAATAAATGTTTTGATGGTAGGATGAGTCCATTTGAAACCTTGGAAAATATCCAAACGTCATTTAAACTCATAAACCATGCATCCTGCTTGAAATTTCCTTATTGCCTGTATATGTAATATGCACCTACAAGTGGCATTGGCAAAGCCTTAAAGATACCTGTACAAAATTTTGGAGCATGGTAAGGATATCTTTCAAATACTATCATGTTATAAAACTAGGGAAAACCTATTTGAAACATCAAATGGGTAGGAGGAAGGTAAACTACCTTTAAGCACAAGATGATTGAGTTCATGGATATAAGCCCCAAAAGTGCAAAACAAAGTTCCTTGAGGTTTTGTTGATATTTTCTAATAGGGGTACTAAAGGATTTAAAGCATCCAAATGAACTAACCTTATATCCCCTACATAAGACAAGATTTATACAAATTTTGGATGGCAAGTGATCAATTGAAATTAGTTTTTGGGAAGACTAAAAATGCACTTTTATTAACTATTTCCAAGTAGTGATATCTACAATTTGAAGCTCCAAAGAAACCTTCCACCTCAAGGTTATAATACAAACCATGTTTCATTATAGAATAAGTATTAAATGTTATAAGATAGTTTTCATGACCTAAGGTTCATTTTAAGGGATGATATATTGTGTTTTGATTCCCCAAATACATCTACAGGCATCCCCTTCAAGTGAAATATTCACCTACAACTGAGTAGGCAAACAGTGACCTAGACATGGTGGCTTCGAAATGATTTAGCTTATACAAAGTGAATTATAGTATAAAACATATGTTGTGTGACCTTAAGGCTTCAATAAAGGTTTTTAAACATTGTGATCAAGGTCTTATTAGAGGAATAGACACCTACATGAGTCATTTTGGTAGGGTACCACAGCCAGGAGAGAGAACTCAATTTTGTGAGTTCAAAGTGCATGTAAAGGGTATAGGGAGAGTTAAAATGATGAAAAAAACATATAACACCTTAATTAGGATAATTATGGTCTTCATAATCCATTAACAATGTAAAATAAGCTTACATATATTCCTTTAGGTCCTATGACACCTACAACTGAGTAAGCAGACAGTGAACTAAAACATGGCATCTAGGTGTTAGTATTGCTAAGCTCAAGGTGAAAAAATAGGTCCAAACATTGATAAATGATCCTATAATGGGTTATAGAGACTCATTCAATGTTTCCAAGTATAATCCACCCATAGACATTTACAGGTGGGCCCCTTTTTTAGAACAAAACACAATCACAGTCATATGGCACTCAGTCTTGACTAAGCAAGATATATGGGGAAGTACAAGGAAGGTTGGAGTGATAAACGGAGATTGGGACACCTTGATCAGAATCATGGTATTATTTATATTCCCTTTATAGTATAAATAAAACAAATAAGGTGCTCTAAACAAGTAAGGCATAGTCCACATCTTGGAACCCTGCACAATCTTCTTTTTCTATAAGTCTATTTTGGTTTTTGGGAGAGTTAGTAGGTCATATGACCTAACTAAGAGCTCAAATTTTGTATAGAGAATATAAATCACTTGGATAATCTCTTAAAATGACAAATTTTCTTGTACATATAGGGGAAGTGCCCTCTATTTTATGTCTAATAGAGGGTACTTCCCTTGAGAGCAAAACCTGCAGTCTTGACAAGAAGAGATGAAAAGGTGGAACAAGAGTTGTTTGGAATTTTATAAGAAGTTTTTAGGGTTTAAATACATCCATATAAACATAAGAGATTGAGAAGGAAAGTGTGAAACTCAACAGGTTGTCCAAACCCACAAGAATTGTAGTCAAGCCTAATAAGCAGGGTTTGGGCCTAGTTTTCAAATGCTAGGTCACTTTCATTTCTAACCTTAAGAAAGATTTATAATGGATTTAAAAATGATTATGGGGTCATAATAGACATTTATAAGCCTTTTAATGTATATAAACCCTTTATAAATTCACTTTTAGCCAGAGACAGTCCAAGCATGCAGGAAATGTGAAAATAAGCTCGATAAGGTGATTTCAAATGCTCACATCTTTCATGAGGCTTTGCATGGAAGTCAAAGAAGTTTATAGGGGTTAAAAAGGGTCCTAAAATCTACTATAATGATATTTTTTTGAAACTTCAATGTCAATTCTTTATGAACAAAGCCTAAGAGCCTAAAGCACTCAAAACCCTCACAAACCCTAGTTATAGACCAGTTTGAGGAAATGGAGATGGAAAGCTACACTAATGGCCTAGTTTGACCATGAAAGTGATTTTAGGTTTTAAAATACTCGGTCATGCTCCCTAACATTAGAATTATTTGTATAGAATTATATGTATAGGGTACAAAATAGGGTTTTATTGACCTTTTTGTGTGTTTTGTAGGTTCTAGAAGGAGTTCAAAGATACCAATCACATGGAGGTAAAGCTTGAGAATTAAGATAACTCCCCATGAAAATTTATTGATTCATAAAAACTCCTAAGTGAATCAACAAATAGCTTCATCTAAGCCAGTCAAAACTTTCAAGTGGGTTGTTTTTCAGGTGTGCTTGATAACTCCAAGGCCATGAAGTGTCTTACCAAGTGTAATCCACTCCATTTCATATATTTTCATGAGAAACTAAATCTAATTTTGAGGCCAAGTGTGAAGGGTGACTGAAAAAGGAGATTTTTAGATTACAAGCAGTGATGGCTCACTTCTAGGATATTCTAGATGAGTAGGATTAAAACTAATGCATGAAGAGGCATGTTTGAAAGCCTTCCCTCTCATTCCAATCATTATACTTGTCCCTAGTCAGTTTTTGGATGTTTGAATAGACGTGAATCATGAAGGTAGTTTTCTAAGTGAATAAAGGGAATTTCATGCCACTTTTCATGAGTTTCATGACTTTGGAAGCCACTTGTCTCTTCTAACCTTGCATGGTCCATTTCACACCCTCTTCCCATACATAATTAAATCATTATCTTAGCATGACATGTGTCCTTTTGACCTTTAGACTTCTCTCTTCTCTTCTCTCTCTCAAGTTCTATAAAAACTAGCCATTTTGGCATTTGTAAATTATGCTTCACTTGAGTATGGTGAAGCCCTGCTCATTTTCATACCATGGATCAATAAAGATTACTGATTTTTACCTCTTCCATGATTGTTCATAGTGTGTTTTACTTATATTATTGATATTTCTTAGTGATAACTCTTGTTTCCTTAGCATGTTGTCTCTTTCTCTCACATATTTCCAATTGGAAAGCATCTTCTTGCAAGTCATGTGAAGTGTTATAGGAAGTGTCAAGGTTAAGTGAGTTATCCTATTCAATAGTGTCATTCTAGACCTCTTGTCTAGTCTTCCTAGCCTAAACATTCATCTATAACCTCATAATGAAATATTGATGTGAGAAGATGCAGATTAGAGAATTGTATGTTTGGTTAGTCCCTTGATCTCTGTGTAACATGCTTTTGGTTGGTAGTCATCAACTAGTTTGGTGTATCACCTCCTTTAGGATAGTTTTTTTTTTATTTTTTCTCTACCTTTTCCCTCACAATTTTAGGTGTAGTAGTGATTTATAAGTGGTACATCAAGGGAGCTAACCCTATATAGAGATTCACATCATTCTTAAGCTACCCATAGCCTAGAGCTGTTTCAATTATGCCACTTGGATGAGGAGAGCTAAGACATCTCCTCAAATGGTGAAAATCCAACTGATAATAGTTTTTTTTCATGCTTAGTGGGGCTCTTAGTCTAAGAATTTAAAAGATTTTTGGTGTTGTCTTTCAACACATAAGCCTTTAGAGGCATCTACCTAAACATCAATACTGACCCCGAAGTTACATCAGTTGGTCAAGTAGCCCAGGTATTCTTTTTGAATATTTTTTATAATAATTCCTTGTGTTCTTGTTCTTAATGAAGTTCCATGGCTAACTTCGATGTTGAGTATTGTTTTACAGAAGTTGGTGAGGTTTATCAAGCTTATAGCACTCCCTATCAGCCTTGTCATGATATTTACCAGTTCTAATATGATTTTTACTAGCTCCAATATGGCCATTTTCAACCTTATCATGAGTTTTATTAGTCCTATAACTAGCCTCCTCGATATCTTACTCCTAGTCAACCTAGTCACTCCTCTAATCATTCCATTATAACTTTCAAGAAAACACTCTTGGAATATGAGAAGTACATGTTGGATCTTGACACACTAAGGGAACATGGTTAAGATATTCCTAGTCATTTCATTTATAAGGTGAGAGATGCATTAGATTTGGTTAAAAGAGAGTGGGCACCTATTGAGAGAGCTAATTGGTAAAGGCTCACAAGGGAGATTCTAGATGTGAGTTGCCTACTTTTATCCTTAGAAAATAGGCTCAAAATTCATGAGAAGCAGCCTCACCAAACCTATCAACCTTCATATCCACTTCTCCAAGATTTATATCATTCCCACTTGATACTTATTCATGAGCCCAATCAAGCTTATCAAAGCCATATTTTTCCCAAACAATTAAAAGAGAGAGTTAGGAAGACAAACCTTGATAGGTAGATTGAGTTGGCCAATAGGCAGATGTAGTAGTCTATATCATCAGCAAAGGAATTATAATTTAATCCCTCATTTCCCTCTCTAATTTCATCCCCACCTCAATAAGTGACCTCTAGATATGAAATCCCAAGTTGGAGACAAGGTGTAAAATCCAAGCCTAAGGAGATTCCAATTTTATTAAACACTTCATCCACTCTTAAAATTACATCACCACCTCAAGAAGAGACTCCTAATCCTAACACCCTAAGCTAGAATAAGATAGTGGAATCATGAGGAAAGAAAGAGGATAAAAGCCTAGACAAAGAGTGTTAGGTTGAGAAAGAGTTTGATCCTATGCAAGGCTCTCCCACCCTTCCTTAAGAGACCTCTTATTCTCCATGCTAGGCCTCTTATATTCCTCATTCCAATGAATATCCCTATGAAATTCAAGAAACACTTTTCCAAGAGAACCTAGCCAACAAAATTGAAGAGTCAGAGTCAAGGATGAAATTGTTAAGTTAAGGTGTGATGAAGGGATTAGAGCCCAAAGAAGATCTTATGCCCAAACACACCCCATCTAACCTTCCACCTTCCTCAAGAGAGTGTTCAAGATAAATCAGATGTAAATGAAGTGATTATCAAATTCAAGGAAGAAAATCAAGTTATTTTATCCCAAGGTTTCCCTCCTCTTCTTCAAGAGATTCTAAAAGAATCCCCTACATTTCATTCTCAATCTGATTTTGAGTTTTATGTTCCACCTCCACCAACTAGTTCATCTTGTCCTCACACTATCAGTCTTTGCCTTGATATACCTAAGGTGTGGGAACCTAAAGAAGAGCACTTTGTTGATAAGAATTCAAAACTCTTGATTGAATCAAACATGCCTCCTTTCCAACCTCATTGGGCTAAGTCATCTGATTACAAGCTCCCTAGTCTTAGCATCACCAAGAAGGAGAAAGAAATTAGGATTTTATAGTCCTTGAGAAGAAAGTTCAGGTTATAATGGTTGAAGTACAACTTGAGAGCCCTCAAGAGGTTATAAATTTTGAAGAAGAGGAAATCATTATAGGGAATCCCTTTTGTGATCACAAGTGTAATTCTACCTTCTTCTATGAAAAGAAACATGATGAAGACTCTTTTACAACTGTCTATGAGGAATGTGACAAACACTTGAAGAGGGAAGTAATTGAAGAAGACTCTACATCTGATCAAAAAGTTGTGGATAATCATCTCAAGCATGAAGATGAATGTGTTATTAAGGATAGAGATTAATTTCAAGTCATCCCCAAAGAGGTTGCAGTCCTAAAAAATTCTCTTGAGACCATGGTGGAAGTTCTTATTGTTGAAGATGACCCAATAACTTAGCCTGATTCCGAATCACCCTCAAATGCATTAGAAGTTGAAGAACACCAACTCAATGACCTCATACATCAAGAAGAGAAGATTGAAGAAGTACTGGTTCTTGATGATAAAGAGGACAAAGATGATTGCCAGCTACAAATGAAGTTCTCTCAAGAGCATGAAGAGTTTTGCCAAGTTAAGTACATGACAAGGTGAATAAAGAGTCTTCTATGGAGGACAATGACCAAGATTGGGTAGAATGTGAAAATCTCCTTGATGAGTTAGAAGAACTTGTAGCTGAGAAGAAGCCTAATCTTATTGAGAGAAATATGGAAATCAAGAAGGTATGCCTTGTTGAACTACCATTAGAGGTTGTAATTGAGGATCCATATGAGAAATTTGAGGATATATGGATGTAATAAGAGTTCATTTCCATATCCAACCTATTTGGAACTATTTTGTTCTCATTGAACATCATGGCAATGAAGTTGGAAAAGATCATGAAAAAGTTAGAGGCATCAATGTCAAGGATCAAAAGACTATGTCTCATTCATTCCTTCATGTCATGAAGCAAGAAGGGTTTCAAACTTCCCCTTTGATCCAAGAAAGAGTTTTCATCTCAATTTAGTTAGTGTTTAAGTTAGTTTGTTTAGTTTGGTGTGTGTGTTCTATAAGTGCTCATGAAGCACATGTGTGTTTGCTTTTGCTTGTGTGTGTGTGGTTGAGGTAGTCATTGGTCTTGTCTTGATCAAAACTTGTTATCAAGTGTCAAGTCCTCTTGTTTTGTTTCAAAATTTATGACTCCCTAATCCCAATGGACTGATAAGGCTACTGATCTTTAGTATAGGAGGCATACTACCCCTATGATTCACCAATTTGTTGACCAAATTTTACCTTATAGGTCAAATTGGGACCCCAATAGGTAAAAACGTGATCTTTTGAGGTTTAGTGGGGGTTTAATATTATGTCATAAGGTGTATTATATGTTTTTTGATGTTATTTAATGTTATTTTAGCCTTGATCATGACCTAATTAGTCAATATGTCATTTTGAGTCATTTAGTAGGCATTTAGGGGTCATAAATGCAAGTGACACAATTTTTAATGTGTCCATGTGTCCTATTTTCCTTCCAACATCAAAAAGGTTAGATTCCTTATCAAGTATGTCAGTCTCATTTTAAACTTGTAGGTTATCTAACTGAAGATCAAGTAATCAACTGAAAAAGGGGAGTTTGGCACTTGTATAGCCCATGAGGGAAGATGACATGTGGGAGAAGGACATGGAACATTTATTAATCTTCATCATGTTAATTTAAATGCTTGAAATTCTCTAAAAGTGCCATTTTTGAGTTATAACTATTCTACTCCTTCTTTGCCTTTCTAGACACATAGAAGTGGTCAATAGGTTTATGCTTAGTACAGACAGTTGAAGAGGTTTTAGGTCAAACACTTTTGGGAGGTGGTATTAAAATTATATATACACATTTTGATAAAAATATTTTCAATATTGGTCAACAATGATTTATGAAACATCCTTTACAAGTTGACTGTGTTATTCTACTCACTATTTCTTGCATCCTATAGGTTTTGCTCTATTTTGGATAGGTCCGTACACCCTAGTTGGAGATTTTGACTCTATAGTATTTTGGATTTATTCTCAGATTCACTTAATTGTTTTTTAGGTTTCATGGTGTTTTGATGAGAAAATAATCTCAGGTTGGTAGATTAATTTCATTTGGGATGATAGGCAATTTTTTCACCATTTTCAGGATCTTCACGCTTTGATGGTGACTTCACTAATTTTTTATAGTTTCATCCTCATGTTTATAATTATATATTTACCCCATTCACCTTTCAATCTCATTATCTAAGAAATGTTCCATGGGTGTAGTCAATGCTATATGCATATGTAAATAGCTCCTTGAATATACAAGTATCTGAGAAGGATGCCATGATAGAATGGGATATCTGATAGGTGTTTCAAATATATTGGAGTGGAAAGAGTTTAATTTTTTAATTTTTTAAGGTTTATAGTGAATCCTATGCATATATATCTTATACACTACCCATACTACTACTCACTACCTAAACTCACAGTCTCCTACGATTAATATGCACCTACAGGTTTCCTCATGGAGAATATCATATTGTGAGGAGTGTCTAAGATAATAAATGTTTTTATGCTAAGAGGAGTCCATTTTAAACCTAATTAAAAGATCCAAACTTCATTTAAACTCATAAACCATGCATACTACTTGAAATTTTCTTGTTGCCTGTATATATAATATGCACTTACAGGTGGCATTAACAGAGCCTTAAAGGTACCTGTACATAATTTTGGAGCATGGTAAGGTTCTCTTTAAAATTATATCATGTTAAAAAACTCAGATTAGACCTATTTGAAGCATCAAATGGGTAGGAGGAGGGTAAAATACCTTTAAGCTCAAGATGACTGAGTTCAGGGATATAAGCTCCAAAAGTGCAAAATGGAGTTCCTTGAGTTTTGTTGATATTTTGTAATAGGGGTGATAAAGGATTTAAAAAATTAAAATGACCTATCCTTATATCCCATACATAATAAAATATTTATATAAAATTTTGAGGTCAGGTGATCAATTAAAAATAGTTTTTGGGAAGCCTAAAAATGCACTTTCATTCACTATATCTAGGCAGTGACATCTACAGTTTGAAGCTCTAAAGAAACCTTCTACCTCAAGGTTGTAATACAAACCATGTTTCATGATTGAATAATTATTACATGGTTTAATATATTTTTCATGGCCTAAATTTAATTTCAAGGAATTATATATTGTTTTTTGGTTACCCAAACACATATATAAGTGTCCCCCTCAAGTGAAATATTCACCTATAGCTAAGTAGGTAGACAATGACCTAGACATGGTGTCTTGGAAATGATTTAGCTTATACAAAGTGAATTCAAGTATAAAACATATGTTTTTTGACCTCAAGGCTTAAATCATTGTTTTTTAACATTATGATCAAGGTCTTATTAGAGGAATAGACACCTACAGGGGTCATTTTGGTAGGGTAACACAGCCAAGAGAGAGAACTCAATTTTGTGAGTTCAAAGTGCATGTAAAGGGTATAGTGAAACTTATAATGATGAAAAGTAAGATATATCACCTTAATTAGGATAATTATGGTCTTCATAATCCCTAAAAAATGTAAAACAAGCTTACATAGACTCCTGTAGGTCTTATGAACACCTACAGCTAAGTAAGCAGATAATGAACTAAAACATGGCATCTAGGTGTTAGTATTACTAAGCTCAAGGTGAAAAAACAATTCAAAACATTACTAAATAATATTTTAATGGGTCATAGACACTAATTAAATGTTTCCAATTCTAATCCATGCATATACATCTACAGGTAGGCCCCTATTCTGGAACAAAACATAGTCACAATCATATGACACACATTCTTGACTAAGCAAGATGTATGGGGAAGTACATGGAAGGTTGGAGTGATAAATGGATATTTTGAAAAATTAATTAGGATGATGATATTATGTATATTCCCTTGACAATATAAATCAAAGAAATAAATATCTCTAAATAAGCAAGGCATAGTCCACATCTTGGAACCCTACACAATCTTCTTTTTCTAGAAGTTTGTTTTGGTTTTTGGGAGAGTTAGTAGGTCATATGACATAAAAAAGAGATAAAATTTGGTATATGTAATATCCATGACTTTTATAATCTCTTAAAATGACAAATTTTTCTATAAAAATAGGGTAAGTACCCTCTATTTTGTCTGAAATAGAGGGTACTTCCCTTAAGAGCAAACCCTACAGTCTTGACAAGAAGAGATGAAAAGGTGGTCTAAGAGATATTTTGACATTTATAGGAGGTTTTTAGAGTTGAAATACATATAAAAAAACATAATATACCAATTATGAAAATGTGAAACTTAACAGGTGGTCCAAACCCACAAGAGTTGCAGTCAAGCCTAGTAGGCAGGGTTTGGGCCTAGTTTTCAAATGAAAGGTCACTTTCATTTATAACCTTAGGAGAGATTTATAATGGATTGAATAATGATTATGGGGTCATAATAGACATGTCCCATCTTTTTTAATGTTGATAAACCCCTAAAAATTTCACTTTTGGCTTATATACAATCAAAGCATGCAAGAAATTTGAAAATAAGCTCCATAAGGTGATTTCAAATGCTCACATATTTCATGAGGCCTTGCATGGAGGTCAAGTAAGTTTATATGGGTTAACATGGGTCCTGAACTCTTCTATAAATATATTTTTTAACAACTTCAACATCAAGTCTTTATGAACAAAACCTAAGAGCCTAAAGCACTCAAAACCCTCACAAACCCTAGTTATAGACTAGTTTGAGGAAATGGAGATGGAAAGATAATATAATGGCATAATTTGACCATGAAACTAATTTTAGGTTGTAAATTACTTATCCAATATTCCGACCATAAGGATTATCTATACAGAATTGTAAGGATGGGGTGTAAAACAAGGTTTCTTGACCTTTTTGTAGTTTCACAAGGTTTTAAAAGGAGTCTAAAGATGCCAATCACATGGAGGGGAAGCTTGAAATTTAAGATAACTCCCAATGAAAAATTATTTCTTCATAAAAAATCCTAGGTGCCTCAATAAATAGCTTCATCTTAGCCAGTCAAAATTCGTATAGTGAACATGGTAGTGAGAAGGGTGAAAATCTTCAAGTGGGTTGTTTTCAAGGTGTGTTTGATGTCTTTAAGGCCATGGAGGGTATATCTAAGTGTCATCCACTCAATTTCATGGATTATAATGACAAAATAAAGCTAATTTTAAGGCCAAACATGAAGGGTGACTGAAAAATGATTTTTTAGACTATAAGCAGTGATAGCTCACTTACAGGAGATTCTAAATGAGTAAGACTATAACTAATGCATAGATATGCATGTATGAAAGCCTTCCCTCTCATTATAATCATCATACCTAACCCTAGTTATTTTTAGGACATTCAACCATACGTGAATCATGAAGGCATTTTTTTGAGCCAGTAAAGGGAATTTCATGCCACTTTTCATGAGTTTCATGACTTGCGAAGCCACTTATCTCTTCAAACCTTGCATGGTCCATTTCAAACCCTATTACCATACATAAGTACCTTATTTTATTATCATGACAACTACCCTTGTGACCTTTGAACTTCTCTCTTCTCCTCTCTTTCTCAAGTTCTATAAGAACTAGCCATTTTGGCCTTTGTAAATTATGTTCCACCTGAGTATGGCAAAGTCTTGTTCATTTTCATACCATGAATCAATAAAAAATACTAATTTTTACCTCTTCTATGATTGTTAATAGTGTGTTTTACTTGGATGATTTATCTTGCTTAGTGATAACTCTTGTTTCCCTAGCATGTTTTCTCATTCTCTCGCCTATTTTTAATTGAAAAGCTTCTTCTTGCAACTCATGTGAACTGTTCTAGGAAGTTTAAAGGTTGAGAGAGCTATCATATTTAATAGTGTCATTCCAAACCTCTTCTCTATTCCTCTTAGCCTAAACATTCATCTATAACCTCATAATGAAATATTGATGTGAGAAAATGTAGATTGAAGAAGTGTATGTTTGGTTAGTCCCTTATTCTCATGTGTAACATGCAATTGGTCGGTATTCATCAACTAATTTGGTGTATCACCTCTTTTAGGATAGTTTTATTTCAATTTTATCTCTCCCTTTTCCTTCACAATTTTAGGTGTGGTAGTGATTTACAAGTGGTACATCAAGGGAGCTAGCCTTATCTAGAGATTCACCTCATTCTTAGGATACCCATAGCCTAGAGGTGTTTTAATTGTGCCACTTGGATGAGGAAATCTAAGACATCTCCTCAAAGGGTACAAATATAAGCGACAACAATAACAATAAGTTAGTTTGGGGATTGGGTGTTCACACAAGCCAAAGGACTAGTAAAATGATGAAAGAGTGTTTTGGAGTTTGATTTCTCACATAAGCCAAAGGATTAGGTCCTAGTATGGAAATGGTATGACATTATGGATCCTAATTGATCACATAAGCAAAAGCATCCAAGTCTTCCTCATAAACCATATCATCCCAATTGGGGTTTTGAATTGGATTGTAAGTTGGTTCTTGGTTCCCCATATGGAGTAATGTAGGTAGAATAATAAAGCTGCTTAAAAAAATTATCCCCATAAGGGTTTTTCATCAACATTTGTGATAAAATCCTATCATAAATTAGATTGTACATGTCTCCACCGTAAGCGTAGCTAGACATATCCTCATCAATGAAGAAAGCTCTGAAGATAAACAGGCTTAGAGTTTTGCAAACTCTAAAAAATTATGTCCAAAGGATAATGGTTCAAAGTTGGTCTAACATTCAAAAAGGGCAGAGTTATATCTCCAAAAAATAATTTGAAAATAGAGTTGTATCTCCAAAATGGTTTATGCTAAGACTTACCATAAAATAGTCTAACATCAAATATCTAACATTTAATGTCATACACACAAAATATCAAGCGTCAAAATAAAAATTGGCATGTCAAAATTCTAGGCCAAAATGTTCTAAACAAGGTCTCAACTAGGAAAGGGAAAAGAGTTTCTAGGTCTTATGTCCAAATGTGGAGTCAAAATCTAGGCTCTAACAAGATGTGATCGGACTTTTTGCCAAACGGTGTCAAAAGCTAGGCTTGAAACGAAGGATAATGATGAGGTGATTTAATCTAAAAAGTTTGGAAATAACTTTGGCATAGACCTGACATATGAAATCAAACATAAACATGATCAATTGGCATAATCCATAAGCCAAAAGGCTCTTGCAGAGAGGTTGTGATCTCTCAAAGAAAAGCACAAATAATTATGAGGATAGGCTCTAAACAAACAAACAATAGTTTTAAAATTTGGCTAATCAATTAACTAAAGTTATGCAACCAAAAAGAGAAAGATCTATGTATCATCCCTTACGAAGCAAGGCCTAAATAGAAATCAATCAATATTTGAATCCAAACTTTGATAAGGATAATTAAAAACTCAACTTTTGAAGACTAGGATTTGATTCAACAAGCTAGACAAGATTGGACTACATGATGGCGCATACACAAGGTCCAAATGGCATATATGACATGGTTTGAAACAATGGTTTTTGATACAAAGTAAACAATTCTTAAAACAAATCAAGTAGCATAATGGTATTAGTGTACTCTAATGATGTGATCAATGTTCTATTTCAAAGACTCAAAAGGCGTAAACTTGATAATGATTTGGGCATCATAATATCACCTATTTAATTTAAGTCACACACACACAAATATTTTTTGTAAAAATTACAAGGCATAAGTGTGGTGTAAAATGGCTAGTATAACACCTCCTTGACAAGGGAGTGGCATATAAACAATCTTGTTTTTGATGTGGTTATAAATAAACACATAAGATTTATTCTCAAAACACCAAGAAAAAAAAAGATAAATAACCAAATACAAATAAACAAATTTCACTAAATCTTATCAAGGGTGTGGAAAATTAGGGTTGACTAAAATTAATTAGTTTTTGATCATCTAGATAAATTTCATGTGAACAAACAAGATAAGTAGCACATAATTTGGGTCTCCATTATATGGCTTGTTGTAAAAAGGTCTTTCCCTTTTTACAACCACTACATCCATCACTCACTCAATGTAATGTGATGTCTAACATGCTCAAACATCTCAGGATTAGCCTCTATTAACATAGATGGTTTAACTGCTCAAACCACCATCCTAGTGAGGTTATCCCAATTTATATATCCCCTCCCATGGAGAGAGGTTGAAGATGATGTTGGGAGATGCAGCCTCAGGCCAAAGCTTCCCTATAGAACTTATAGAAGGTAATGAATTCCCCCTCACAAGCCAAGATGTAATGAAATAAAAACTAAGTAAAAGAGCTTTATGGTTGTTTCTATATCACCCAAGCCATGTGGGTCTTGGGAAGAGCCTTCACAACATCTCTTTTATGGCTTTGGACTAAGGTAATTTTCAATGAAGATGGCATTTTTTATCCCAAAAGTTCTCAATAGGGGGTGGAGGAGAGCATACATGCACAACTTCCTTTTTTCTCAAACAAATCTAACTAAAAAAATAATGATTAACTTGTACAAAATAAAAACTTGGAAGTGAGTTCAATTTTAGAGCATGAAAATGAAATATTTGGTGGTGTTCTTTATTCCCATGGCCTTAAGTTGCAAAACTTTGAAAGAACAACAACAAAATGATTAAAGTAAACACCCTAAAATTTTATTTAAAAACCAAATGAAATATTCCTAATTATTTTTAGTCATCCTAAAAGAGGTTTAAAAAGATCTAATTAAGCATGATTTGGCATTTTTCAAGTGGGCTCTACAAGGAAATGGTCGGAGTGTTGTTTAGCTTTAAAGCACTTTTTCAAATGAAACAAGCAAACCTAAAAAGTATGCCCTTGTGTTTGGATGACCTACCGACCCAAAGGTAAAACCTCAAGAAAACAAATGTGTTAGATTAGACTTGGTTAGAAAAAAATTAATAAAACTTGCAAGGCAAGGTTTAGACAAAGAAAACATAGTTCACTAAAACCAAGCAACGATGATTAGAAATACTAAAAAGGTTCAAACTCCTATTTCAATATTTTGTGAAAAATCTATGCAACTTGAAGCTGAACTAATAGCATATTTTGAAAATTTAAGAGAAAACACATGCTTTTAAAAAAAACATCAAAAATAGTCTGTATGACCCCAAACCAAGCTTCAAAAAATGGCTTACTAGTTCTCAGGTTTGCACACTATAATATCATGACTCCACAGTATAATAATGCAACTCACAGTGTAATAACATGACTATTAAAGTCACAATATTTCAACATCATGACTGTAGAGTCATAAGATTGCAATATCGTGACTATAGAGTTATGATATTACAATATAGTGATTATAGAGTTGTGATATTGCAATATCATGACTGTAAATGATGACATCGCAACTTATAAAATCATGGTATTGAAATATTATGGCTATTAAATCACAGTATTATAATAACACAACTTGACCTATAGATAGAGAACATATCAGTCCAAAAACATAGTTGTAACGTAATATCACTACTATAAGACAAAATCATGATTGTGTCAATTACAGGTTTATGGTCTAGAGGACAATATTGTAACTCTATAGTGAAAAAATTGTGACTTCTAGAAAACATGTTTTTACTCAAAGTTTTCACTCTTTTTTCTCCCAACCTCTAAGATCCTACATGAAAATAGTTAGTAGGTTATTTGTAGCAGCTATTTGATCAAATTTGTCAGGTGCGATCCCACTAGGCATGACATTATGTGATATAATAATTTGACTCAAGAGAGGGGGTTAGATTACGTGTTACTCCAAAATGAAATCAAAATGAAAATAACACACTAACAAGCATGACATCTCTAGGCCTAGACACTAGGGGAGATTAGTAACAAACATACATGTGAAAGCAACAACTAATACATGAAATAAACCTTCCTTCACCTTCTTTCAAGATTTAAAATGGTTGGTAGAGTGGATTTCTTTACTTGTGCATCAAAGAGTCTTCATCAATGGAGTTTTTTGGCTCCCTCTCTCCTTGGCACCTTTGGCTTGTTATGGCTTTGGCTTGGTTCATTAATTGGGCATGATAACACTAATTGCATGAGGATTTGGAATCATTTGTGTATGCTAATTGTTGTCACTTTGAATTTCACCCTTTGAGGAGATGTAAAATCTCTCCTCATCCAAGTGTCATAATGGAAACACCTCTAGGATTGTGGGTAGCCTAAGGATGAGGTGAATCTATAGATAGGGATAGCTCCCTTGATGTCCCACTTTAGATTGAAACTACACCTAAAATTTTAGGGGGAAAAGGGAGAGAGATAAATAAAAAAAAACTATCCTAAGGGAGGTGATACACAAAATATATTGATGACTTCTAACCAATAGCATGTTACACATGAGAACAAAGGACAAACTAAAAATACACTTCTCCAATCTACATCTTCTCACATCAATGTTACATTGTGAGGTTATGGATTAATGTGAAAATGTAGGAGGAGAAAACAAGAGGCCTATGAGGGCACTAATTAATAATCTAACTCACTCAATCCTTGGCATTTCCTAGAACACTTCACAAGCCCTGTAAGAAGAAGCTTTCTAACTGCAAATAGGATGCAAGAATGAAAAAATATGCTAAAGAATCCATAGTCTTCACTAAGCAAGATCCAAAATTCAAGTAAAATACACTAATAATAATCATGAAGAGGTAAAAATTAGTAGTCTTTTTGATCAAATGTTATGTAAATGATAAGGGCTTTGCCATACTCAGGTGGAGCATAAAGTACAATGGCCAAAACGGCTAGTTCTTATAGAACTTGAGAGAGAGAGGAGAAGAGAGAATTTCAAAGGTCACAAGGACACTCATCAAGCTAAGAGATTAGTTACTTGTGCATGATAAGAGGATATGGGATGAACCATGTAAGGTTAGGATCCCAAGTGTGCATTCAAGTCATCAAACTCTTGAAAAGTGGCATAAATCTCCTCACTCTAGCTCAAAAAACTACCTTCATGTTTTAGACCTATTTGAACATCACAACACTAATTAGGGATAGGTCTTGTTGGGTGAATATTTTGTTGATCAACTAACTGATGAGAAAAATAGGTCTCTTCAACCACAGCATAGGGAAATTGGTCAGCCAGATGTGCAAATTTACTACATCAAAAGGGGACAAATCTCTCCTCTCATCAAGGGGAGTTCCCTGTAGATATACAGGAGCTATATATTATATATATAAACAAAAAATAACACTCAAGGGTAGGATAAACCATCCATCTCTCTTTTTTTAGAGATGATGTTCACAAATCAAAGGAAAAATACTGATGAAATGATAGAAGACACTCCTCTTCTTTTAGAAGTGTTGTTCAGTAGACAAAAGGAATCTTTTGGGTGATGATAAGTAACTGTAACAGGGCGCAGTAACATAGTAGGATGAAATGAGACACAAAGTCTCCACCTCAACTACCAAAGAGTGAATACAAAAGATAATGAGGGCACATAGTCATCCCAAGGTCTTTTACATAGAAACAGAATACGAAGGATAATGAGGGCACAAAGTCACCCCAAGATCCTTTACACAGGAATAGAAAAATAGACAAACTAAAGACAATTGTGGTAGCACAAAGTCTCTCCACAACTGGCTTTAGGACACCTTCCTAATCACTTTCACTAATTCTACTTATTTAATCAAATGGACAAAAAATGTATTAAGGAAACAAACATAAGAACAATTTTCCCAACAACCAAGCTATTCCAGCACAAAGTCTGAAAAGTCACTTGTTTTCTTATTCAAATTACAAAATATGATCAACAATCTAAGCTTAAAGTCTCAGTAATGCCTTTCAATTTGGGCAGTGTTTCATTTCTAATTACAGACTGAGATCCCAAAACAATAAGAGAGAGTCTAATATATAGTGCTCCAAGAAAGACTTGGGCGCTTTATTTCACAAAAAATGTGTTATGATGCATTCAATGCCTTTAATGCATTTTTAATTTTGTCCATGGGTTATGCTTGAATCGAGCGTCGATCTTTAATATGGGCTGCTTGATGTGTTTCCTGATGTGCGTGCAACTATTTGCTTTACTTAATGCAGAAAAATGGGCCACACCATTAAATGTTTGTGCTCTTCTAATGTCCACCTGGTGGACTACTTTACCTTCTAGAAACATATCTTATGCGCAGATATTTATGATCTTTCTCATCGTTCCCCCTTTCCTTACTGTATTTCATCCTTATCTGTACGATCTAAGCTCTTAGGCTATCTCTTTTGGTCTTGTTGGCTCCTTACACTCTTCCATCAGTGGTTCTTCCCTTTGGCATTCTGGCCTTTTGCATTCGAGTCTGTGTTCTAGCTTTCAAAGATCAATGGCTATTTCATTTTTGTGAATTTGACGTCTTTGGGCCCATCATCGTTAGGAAACCAATGGCTAGTTTGTTACCCTAAATTTGACGTCTTTGGGCCCGTCATCATTAGGAAACAACAGCTAGTTTGTTACCCTAAATTTGACGGCTTCAGGGATGTCACTGGACGTCTAGATCTCAATGGCTAGTTCACGACGTTCAACTTTGACGTCTGTGGGCCTGTCATATTCCTTGGCAATTCCTTTGATTTTCTTGTTTTGTCCTTTTTGAAGGGGAAGAATCCCTTTGAGATCTTGAGAAATAGTCTGCTTTGGGTTGGGGAGAGCCCCCATAAGGGTATCTACCCTTCAGAGTCTTTTGGATGGCCTTCGAGCTTTTATTCCTTCAGTGGGCTTTTGTTCTGTCGGTGGACTTTTACTTCAGATTTTTCCTTCAGACATTTTGTCCAAAGGAAATGCTCCTTCCCTTTGTCTTTTCTTCTCGCTTGCTTCTGCTTTCCATTGAGCTTTCTCCCTAAGTGAATTTCTTTAGACATTTTATTCGAAGGACTTGTGCCTTGTTTACTTTTCCATGGGAACTTTTCTAAAAGAATTCCCTGCTCTTCACTTGGTCTTTGAAACGGTCCACCTGTTCCCTGCCTACCCTTTGCAAGCATTGTTTGTCCTTAGTTCACTTTTCCAAAGGAATTCTCTTTGTCTACTTTTGCTCGTTGTCCTTCACAAAGGCACTCAACTTGGTTCATTGCTCTTTTAGATTTTTACAATGGTCCACTTTGGCTCCTAAGTGCTCTCCATAAGGGCACTTATCCTTCATGCTCTTGGAAGACCCCTTTGAACTTCCCAATTGAAAAAATGGCTAAGTGTTGAACCTATTTCTTTCTTATAGAGTCCATAGAAACCAACCTACAGAGTCTATATAAATGAGTCCATAGAAATCTTCTATGAATTCCATAGATTCAAGCCTGTAGAGTCCATAGATTTAGCCTGCAGAGTCAGTAGATTCAAGTTCATAGAACTAGGGGAGTCCATAGAAATGAATCATAGATTTCTTCTTGTGAAGTCCGTAGAAATGAGTCCGTAGATTCCTTCTGCAAAGTCTGTAAAACAGAGTCTGTAGAAATGAGTCCTTAGAACTTAGCCTACAGATTCCATAGATTCAAGCCTATAGAGCCCATAGTTTTCAAATATGCGAGTCTGTAGATTCAAGCCTGCAGAGTCCGTAGTTTTCAAGCTTACAGAGTTCATAGTTTTCAAGCCTGCTGAGTCTGTAGAACTTTGAAAAAGCTTTAAAATGGAGAATTTGAATGCCTAGAACAATTTTTGAGAAGGGGAGAGAAAATTATGGTTTGTTGGACCAAAATAGTTCAAATTAATTCAAATGTTGTCCAAAAAATGAGTGATATTTTTGGGGGACAATAGCTGGCTCCAGTTGGGTAACTTCGTTCAGTTAAAAACTTGGAACAGCTGAGGGGAGTATAAACTAGAATCTCTAGTGCCTTAAAGTATGCCATTGGGCCATGGAGTCATGCTACCCAAAAATAAAGGCTCCAAAAAATGAAAATAAAAAGCACAAAATAGAACTAAAGACTATACAAATGTACATATATATAGGTGAACTTATCTGATACTTCAAAAACTAAAGTGATTCAGATGCTGCCCATTATGAGACAATGAAGATGGCGTTCCATCTCGATAAACCAGCAGGAAACCATTTTGTCCTCAGAATCAGATGATGGGTGAATGGAACTCTCCACTAGGAATGACATTTTTTGTGCACTCTTTTTGGTTCTCTCTTCTTGCCCCATGGCAAGATGTGGTCTTCAATCTAAAAACCATAAATCCTTGCTCTCTTGGCAAAGAGTTCCTTCTGCTAACTTTGGAGTGCAACAGTATCGTCCACTACCATATCTTGTTGTTTTTCTATTTTAGTCCAGTGCATGTTTTGATTATCCCCTTCAAACCCCTAACAAACCATCAGTTCAGCATCTCCTTTGGCATGAAGGAGTTTGACATCTTCACCTTAAGTAGCCTTCAATCTGGGCGGCAGTGATTCATACTCAGGAGTGTTGTTGGTGTTGTTGAACTGCAACTTGCATGAAGAAGGAAAAACATCTCCTTGAGGAGATATCGACCCAATCTCAGCTCCAACACCAACAGAAGAATTGTTCCCATCGAATTCTAGGATCCAAACATCATCAAAAAATGATCTTCTTTCAGATTTCTCATCATTAGAGGCAAAAGATCCTTTTTCATCTATATTGAACCCTACCAATTCTTTTGATGTCTTATTTGAATCCATCTTTGGATCACCACCTATAGGACTTTCATCAGCTAAAACTTGAACATCCTTTATGGATAAGAAGTAATTACTCCTGCCTAAAGATTCAAACAAAATTTGAGTTTTAGGCGTTGATATTTGCATGAAAACATATTTTGCTTCCTTTTCAAGGAGTAGCCTCTTCATGATGCCTTTGATAGGGGATAGGTCCATGCTTAACTCGCCACCCACATTCTTGTAAAAATTTCATCCAAGCAGAATACCATAGGAGGCTAGGACATCGACCACCAGAACTGTCATCTTGATTCTCTTGTCTGGGAATGCTAAAAATGCAAATTGGGCACCCTTGATTTGTCCTAGTAGTGGCACTTATTTATTCTCCATGGAGAAGCATCTCCCAAAAGTCTTGGTCAGTGTGAGTCTAAGAGATTCTACCACTTTGGCAGGCATGATGTTGTCAGATGCACCAGAGTCTATGATGTAATTTCTCAGTTTGTGACCATTTATTAACAAGGAAACATAAAAGGCTCTATTTTCCCAGAGCTAGATGGAGGAGTAATGACAAGATTATTTGGGATGGGCATGTTCCTTGGGGGATCATGAGTTACCTTTTTAACATCTTGTCCTGTAAGGATGGCTTTATTCTTCACACACTGAACTAACCTATCCAACTACTTAGGATTGGATTGCAAGAATTTAAATTTAGACATTTGAATTTTGGTCTTCTTGACATAATCGATTATGTAAAATGACTGAAATAGACTAAGAACAGAGGAAGGGAGTTCATCTTTATAGTTTTTAGGAGGGGGAGGACTGATCTATGAATTTGAAGTAAAAGGTGTAGAGATGTTTGATGTACTTACCTTTCCTACAATCACTGGGTCCTTTAGCTAGAAAGGTAGAGTGGTTCCCTGCTTAGCAATTGAAATTGATGGTTGAGGTCACTCCTCTATTCTTTCTTTATCAGCTTGCTGGGCTAACTAATTCTTGGATCAAGTAAACATAGCATATAATCCCTCATCTACTTTACCTTCACTTCTAGGTTCATCTTGATAATTCATAAAACCAATGTTGGAGTCGCTAGCTGATTCTTCTTGGTCTTCCATAAAGAGATCATCATTATTTTCTTGATCAAACTCAGGTTGGAAAGACAAATCATGTTCAATTTCTAGATATCCAACTGTTGAGTTGATTGGAGGTGCTTCAAGGGTAAGGTTATTCTGTGGAGGAGGAAGATGATTTGGCTGCCCTTGATTCCTAGCAGCATTACCTTGGTACTACTGATTGGGGAATGTCCTTCTTGGCATATCCTGATTAGGAGGTGCAGACATACCTTTGGCCATTTGCCTTTTCAAGGCTAGCAGTTCATTTGCTATATTTTACACCATTTGATCAGTGGTGCCTGTAGGTGAGTATTCAAAAGATGAAGAAGATTTACCTCTGTTTGGGTCTCTCCTAATCTTTCCTGCCAAGATAAGATCATCTTCTACCTCAGTAGCCAAATCTTGAGCTACAACAAGGTCTATTTGGCCAGCACATCTCTATAGAAAACTCACTTCAGGTAGCTGTGAGTTGATGAAGAAGCACTTGATATTCTCAGGTATAGGCTGAGCAATGATAGGAATCCAATTCATGAGTTTGTCAAACTTAGCAATGAAATCCCTCATAGGCTCATGAGGTTCTTTCTTCATCTATGTTAGCTAGGCCAACAAAGCATGTGCTTCTTCTATAGGCTTGAACCTGGCTTCAAATTTAGAATTAAGAGTATCCCAATCAGTCACTGACCTAGCCTACAGATGGTAGAACTAGTCTGTAGCAGCACCTTGTAGTGTTTCTACAAAAAGTCTGACTACCACATCCTCAAATTTCACTCTTATTACGCCACAGGCTATGCTGAAGGCTGCAATATGTTCATCAGGGTGAACTTTCCCATCACCATAGAATTTGGCAAAATTCTTTCTTGAGCTATGTGGAAGTACATGCAGGGGTGGAGTCAAATTAAGTGGGCCAAAAGATTTACCCCAAGGGCCTTGAACTGCCATTGTATGACTATGGAAAGGTGGAATAACAAATCTCAGAGGGGTAAGTATTGACAAAGCTTTATTAATAGCGAAAATGGAGGTTTTGCCCAGTAATGGAGTCTTGACTTTAGTAGGAGGAAAGCTCTTAGTTCATTAGAGGTGATATGGTGAAGGAAAAAGATCAAAATTACTTTGTTGTACCAACTCGAATATAGGGTCAATAATACCTTTAACCCTTTGGCTTTATGTATACCGTGGATCTGCCAGAGTGTAAAAATAAAAATTGAAAAAAATTGGCACTACTTCAGCTTGAAGCTTAAGGCTTCAAATTGCGTGTTCTTCTCCAACTGGTGTGGGGGTGAAGGGAAATGGTAATACTATAATGATAATGGGTAAGACATACAACAGATTCGCTAGAGTCTATAATGGATAAGGGTAGGGACTGCTTCAATCTAAAACTTGAGGCTTCAGATTCCACGTTCATCCCCAGCAGAGTTGCCAAAAATTGTTGGGTGAATATTTTATCAATCAGCTAACTGATGAGCAAAATAGATCTCTTCAACCACAGCATAGGGAAATTGGTCAGCCAGATGTGCAGGTTTACTACATCAAAAGGGGACAAATCTCTTCTCTCATCAATGGGAGGTTCCCTGTAGATATGTAGGAGCTATATACTATATATATAAATAGAAAATAACACTCAAGGGTAGAATAAACTGTCCATCTCTCTTTTTGCAGAGATGATGTTCACAAATCAAAGGATAAATCCTGATGAAATGATAGAAGACATTCCTCTTCTTTCAGAACTGTTGTTCAGCAGACAAAAGGAATCTTTTGGGTGATGATAAGTAACTGTAACATGGCGCAGTAACATAGTAGGATGAAATGAGGCACAAAGTCTCCACCTCAACTGCCAAAGAGTGAAATATGAAATACAATGAGGGCACAAAGTCATCATAAGGTCTTTTTCATAGAAACAGAATACGAATGATAATGAGGGCACAAAGTCATTCCAAGATCCTTTATATAAGAATAGAAAAACAGATAAACTAAAGACAATTATGGGAGTACAAAGTCTCTCCACAACTGGCTTTGAGACACCTTCCTGATCACTTAAACTAACTCTACTTATTTAATCAAATGGACAAAAAATGTATTAAGGAAATAGACATAAGAATAATTTCCCTAATAACCAAGCTATTCCAACACAAATTTTGAAAAGTCACTTGTTTTCTTATTCAAATAATGAAATATGATCAACAATCTGAGCTCAAAGTCTCAGTAATGCCTTTCAATTTGGGCAAAGTTTCATTTCTAATTATAGATCGAGATCATAAAACAATAAGAGAGAGTCCAATATATAGTGTTCCAAAAAAGTGGGCGCTTTGTTTCACAAAAAATGTGTTACGATGCATTCAATGCCTTTCATGCATTTTAAATTTTGTCCATGGGCTATGCTAGAATCAAGCATTGATCTTTAATATGGGCCACCTGATGTGTTTCTTAATGTGCATGCAACTATTTGCTTTACTCGATGCAGAAAAATGGGCCACGCAATTGAATTTTCGTACTCTTCCAATGTCCACCTGATGGACTAGTTTACCTTCTAGAAACATATCTTATGCACGGATATTTCTGATCTTTCTCCATCATTCCCCCTTTCCTTTCTGTATTTCATCCTTATCTGTGTGATCTGAACTCTTGGGCTATATCTTTAAATCTTGCTGGCTCCTTACACTCTTCCATCAGCGGTTCTTCCCTTTGGCATTTTAGCCTTTTGCATTCAGGTCTATGTTCCAACTTTCAAAGATCAACGGCTATTTCATTTCCTTAAATTTGACATCTTCAAGCCCGTCATCGTTAGGAAACCAACGGCTAGTTTGTTACCCTGAATTTGACCTCTTCATGCCTGTCATTGTTAGGAAACCAACAGCTAGTTTATTACCCTAAATTTCATGGCTATGGGGACGTCACCAGACGTATAGATCTCAATGGCTAGTTCACGACATTCAACTTTGACATCTGTGGGCCTATCATATTCCTTGACAATTCATTCAGATTTCTTATATTGTCCTTTTTGAAGGGGAAGAATCCCTTCGAGGTCTTGAGAAATGGTCTAATTTGGGTTGAGGAGAGCCCCCCACAAGGGTATCTACCCTTTGGAGTCTTTTGGATGGCCTTTAGGCTTTTATTCCTTTCGCAGGCTTTTGTTCCATCGATGGACTTTTGCTTCAGGCTTTTCCTTCGGAAAAAAGTCTGAAGGAATTCCTTCAGACATTTTTTTTTAAGGACTTGTGCCTTGTTTACTTTTCTAGGAAAACTTTTCTGAAAGAATTCCCTGCTCTTCACTTGGTCTTTGAAATGGTCCACCTGTTCCTTACCTGCCTTCTGCAAGGGTTGTTTGTCCTTAGTTCACTTTTTCAAAGGAATTCTCTTTGTCTGATTTTACTCATTGCCCTCTGCAAGGGCACTTGGCTTGGTTCATTACTCTTTTGGATTTTTGCAACAGTCCACTTTGGCTCCTAAGTGCTCTACGTAAGGGCACTTGTCCTTTGGGCTCTTGGAAGACCCCTTTGAACTTGCCGATTAAAAAAATGGCTAAGTGTTAAACCTATTTATTTCTTGCAGAGTTTATAGAAACCAACCTACAGAGTCTGTAGAAATGAGTCCGTAGAAATCTTTTGTGAAGTCTGTAGATTCAAGCCTGTAGAGTCCATAGATTTCAGCCTGTAGAGTCAGTAGATTCAAGTTTATAGAATTGGGGGAGTCCGTAGAAATGAATCCATAGATTTCTTCCTATGAAGTCCATAAAAATGAGTCTATAGATTCCTTCTTGTGAAGTTCACAGAAATGTGTCCTTAGAACTTAGCCTGCATAGTCCGTAGATTCAAGCATGCAGAGTCTGAAGTTTTCAAGCTTGTGAGTCCGTAGATTCAAGCCTACAGAGTCCATAGTTTTCAAACCTACATAGTCCATAGTTTTCAAGCCTGTAGAGTCTATAGAACTTTTAAAAAGCATGAAAAATGGAGAATTTGAATGCTTAGAACAATTTTTGAGAAGGGGAGAGAGAATTTTAGCTTGTTGGACCAAAATGGTTTAAAGTAGTTCAAATGTTGTCCAAAAAATGAGAGATATTTTTGGGGGAAAATAGGTCTGATAATTGGAATTAAGGGTAAGGGTTTTAGGCATGCCTCTCCATGCATTTTTTGTAGGCTTGGTCATCTAGTATCACCTAGAAGTGAGCCATCATCATCTATAGTCCAAAAAATTCCTCTCTCATGCACCCTATACACTTGTCCTCAAATTTGGCTTTGGTTGCTCAGGAAAATCCATGGGAGGAAGTGTATTATAAGTTTCAAGACACTCAATGGCCTTATAATCATTAAGCACACATTAAAAGCACCCCACTTGAAGTTTTCCAACCTTATCACTAGCTTGTCCACTATGCCAATTTTGACTGTCTAAGATGAGATCTCTTGTTGAGGAACTTAAGAGTTATTTTGAGGCATTAAATGAACATGTTGAGTTATCACAAGTCATAATATTTCTCCCAAATTTGGTTTCATCTTTAGACTCCACTTAGAATGTACAAAATGCATAAAACTATTAATAAAATCCTATTTTGTAGCTTCTTCATACAAGTATGTAAATCCAAAAAACATGGGGAGTTTCTTGAGGGAGTCCTCTATAAGTTACAATAGGTTTCATGGTCAAACTTTTCCATTAGATCAGCTATCCAACTCCATTTATCCAAACTAGTCTTAACTGAGGGTTTGCAAGGGTTTTCAGCCTATTTTGACTCTTAAGCTTTGTTCTTAATACTCTGACATCAAAATTGAAAAAATAATCCATAAGTATGGTTTTCAAGGACCCTGTTAACATCTCTAAACTCCTTTGGCATCCATGCATAGCCTCTAAGAAGATTGAGCATTTAAACCTCTCATATTGAGCTAGTTTTCACCATTTGTATAGGTCTAAGATTGTATCGAGCCTAAAAATGGCTTATTCATCATTATCCCTAAATCCAATAGTTTAAAAATATCTTATATTACCACACAAACATGTCTTAATTGTTTGGATTACTCTTCTTATGATAGAAATGAAAATGGTTCTCCATTTTGGACTTAGGCCTATCCATGCTCAATGGCTTCCCTACAACCCTTGGTGATTTACACATTCATATTGGTTTTATTTGTCTTTCACTAGATTTAAATCATATATTATGATTAAATTGACATACCCATTTTATTTATAATGTTATTCCAAGGTTGCAAGTGAGAGTGCCCTTCCATTTAACCTCTAGGCATAACCTTGCCTCATGAACCTGTCTGCAACCTTAAGGAGTTTATACCTTTATATTCATTTTAATATATTTGTGAGTTATTTTAAATTATTTTTAATGTGTTTTACATATCCAAAAAACTCCTTTAGAGTTTTAAACATCACCTGGTCTATCACTCATCAATTTCTCCCCAAACCTACCAGTGTGTGCATGTGAGGAAGTACCCCCTATCTAAGACAAAATAGGGGGTAATTCCCCTATTATATTATAAAATATGAGTATTTTAAGGCCTTATTAAATTTTTAATTATTACCTCCACATAATTTTATCCCTTTATTCTACACATAGACCCTCCCAAAACATGAAAGTCTAAGACAGACTTGTTAGGTAAACTATGTGCAGGGTTTTCTCTACATAGACTGTGTTATGTTAGTTTAAAGCCCTTTGATTGATTTATTTCCACTAAAAATATCCTATGGAGGTCATAATTTTCGCAATTTAGGTTCTCATATGTCTACTTTATCACTCCAACCCCTTCTATACTCTTTAAAGGCACCTTGCACTCATGAACTGAGTCTTTTCTATTCTAACTATGAAACCCTATTTTCCTCACTCAAAAGGTGACCACTGTAGTTATAAAAGCATGGTTTAACCTCAAAAATAATATTCACAACCTAATTTATATTCATTTAATGTTTTTTGGGCCATTTTTTTTCTTTTTTGAGCTATGAGCACTTTAAGAAACCAATTTACTTGCTCCCTGCCTAACTATGTTGCTTTTGAAAACCCTACTTGTAGGTTTCCTTATGTATTTTTAGCTTGAACTCAATGTTTAGAGGCCTATTTGGATATATTAATACCATTTTACATTTTATTATACCTTCCATGTCATCCTTATGCACTTCCTCGTCAAGAAACCTACTCAATGTATGTCCTAGACACCTTCAGCTAATTGTTTGAGAGCTTTTTAGGGTCCTATGGGTATATTTGTACATTTTCTAGACCTTTAAGAAAAAAATTAAACCCTCATTGAAAATATCCACGTTCATCTACCTTTTACTAAACTTTTTCATTTCAAACTTGAGCTAGACCATCACTTAAGACTATATCCTAACTCACTGTCTACCTACAGTCAGTTGTAGGTATTCATTGCAAATGAAGGATATCTGAAGGTGTGAATGAGACCAAAAACAAACACTATAACCTATCCTTCTTGGTTTATATAAGGTTAATTTAATATGTTATATGTTACTTATTCACTTAGGTTCATTATAAGGAAAGCACTCTTTCAAACCTCCACATTTGGCTCATTATAGGTAGTCGACCAAGTCTGTGTACGAATTGGAAGTGGTCTAGGAAGTAAAATACAATGCATATCCTCCTTAAAATGGTATCTTAGATCATGATTACCCCTCTAAACTATTTGAAACATTCAAACATGGTGAAAATTCTATTGTTCAACTTTGGAATGACAAATGTCTCCTTTTGACTTAGAACTATATATTAGATTGTCTGTATTCAGTGTTTTTATAGGTAATTTTAGGCCTCAAAATTAACATCCTCTGCTGCTCATCTTCTCTCCAAACCTTGAAATTTCATTATCCTATATGGAGGCTAAAAGATAATCATATTAGGAGGCAAAAAATTCATTGATAGCATTGTTATGTGAAGTTCCTAAAACACCCCTGGACCTTTGTTTTGCTTTTTTAGGGACTTGATCCCATAACTCAATCTTTGACTCCTTAAACATGGTTTTTAATTTCTAACTTACCAACCTATCATTCCAAATAAATTCATCATGATCAACACCACATTTAATGACCTCAAGTAAGTTTCCATCACTTATTTCTATACTTCAAGACAAACTTCTCATCTCTCTGAAGTGTCACCTATAGGTGGCCATTTTCCTATACAGGTAGCAAGTGGAAAATGGATAATATGCATTGTTTAGGCCTCATGAACAGACCAAGACTCCATAAAATTTACCAAATGATTCATACTCATTATAATTGTCTTTGAACCAACCTCAAAACCTCCATTTCAACATTATTTTCTTCATTCATGACACCTATATATATTCATCAATGGCTACCTACCTGTGAATGTTGCATATGACTACCAACTCATGGAAAATACTTTGAAGAATGAATTTGAAATATAAGGGCACCAAGAAAACATGGAATTCATGGAATCAAATCTATCACAACCCTATAATCATGATCAAAACATGAATATTATTCAAATAGAGGAAATTTTACCTAGAACATACAAAGTTGTTTCTCTTGAAACCTTGAGCTACTTGACTCATCCAAAAATCATGAAATTTAAAAACAAGCATGGATATAATCTAAGGATAAATATAAAATCATATGGAATCAAAATCAGTAATTGGTTTGTACAAAATTACTCAAAGCAAGGCAAAACCTAAAGGGTGCATGAAACAACAAACAGAAAAGTAAAGTCAACATCATGAGGATGGTTCATGAAGAAAAGGCCACCAATATTCAAAAAAATTGTATGGAAATAAATTTATCTAATTTTAATTTCACCTCTCCAAATTATTTTATTTAAAACATCTTCTTTTGGATGTACCAAGTACAAACCTAAAGATTGATTTTGCTTGCCAAGAAGGGTACAAAAGGAGCAGAATGGTTTTGGGCCAAACATGTCACTTCCAGAGAAAAAAAAATGTGAAACTAATCTTAGATAATATAAAAATACATTCTATGATCATCTCCCTTGTGGAACACTTCCCCATGGGTTGTACGAATGTCAAACTCTTCTTTTTCCTCAAGAAAATTGTCCTTTCTTCTAAAGAACCTACCATATTTTAGTTATGTTAGTTGATTAAGACCTATTGGGACACATGGAATGTGACATCATCTTCAATAATCTTCACACTTCATAATAAATCTATACAACTCAATAAATGCCTTTTTTTGACCGCAAAATGACTAAAGGGACTAAAATGGCTAAGAACCAAGGCTGGTATAACATTAAATGGCATTAATTAACCTATAAAACACCTTGTGACATCTATATTAGACCCTTAAAACACCTGAAACTCAATTTTTTACCTATGGGTGCCCCAATTTGACCTAAAAGTAAAATTTGGTCAACAAATTGGTGACTCATAGGGGTAGTATGCATGTTATACTAACTAGACCACTAGCCTTATCAATCCATCAGGCTTAGGGAGTCATCTAAAGTCTGAGACACAATAAGAGGATATTTGACCATAGACTTTGATCAAGACAAGACCACTTGATTACCTTAACCACACAAAGCAAGGACACTCATAAAACAAGACAATAAACTAGCAAGACACACACACACACATGTGCTCAAGGCACTTAAGAGAATATGAAAACAAACTATTATGCACAACTAGTAACTAAACATACCTCCTTTCCAAGATCAAAAGGAAAACTTCTCGAATCATTTTCATGGTGAGATGAAACATAGTGCCAAGCATGTTTCTCCTTGAATTAGATGCTTTGTAGATCAAACCTATTCCTTGACACTTCACTTGACCTACACTCAAGTAGATCATCTTCAAATATGTCTCCAATGTAGATATATTCCTCTATAAATTTTTCACATACTTCATACTACTTCCCACTCTTCATTTCATGGTCAATTTGTATCTCCTTAGTAGACATGGCTTCAAGAGGAGTAGTTTCATGTTCCTTAGAAGATTAAGGCTAATAAGGGATTTTTCCATCCTTCAAGAGCTGATGTGTTTCTCCCAACTAATTGATAGGATGATATCCCATCTTGACAACTTCAAACATGTCATCATGAAATGTATATGCTTCTTGAAAGGACAAATTTGAAAGGTTGTTTTTCCTTTGCATACTTACTTGAGTGTCAAAGTTACCTTCTCCATCTTTGACCATATCATAGCCTCCTTGAAGAGGAGTATAACCTACTCCAATGATTTCAAACAAGTAATCCAAAGGCTGATTAATAACTTGTCTTTGCCCATCCATGACATCTTGCAAATTGATGGAAGAATCAATGACCATTTCTCCCTCTTTGGAAAAAAGAAATCATTCTTCCTCATCAACCCAATATGAAGATTCAACACAAGAGACCACCTCTTCTTTAGCATTTAGAACCTCTTGAGAAACATCAAGTTATATATTAACCTCTACAATAGGACTTTAGTTCTAAAGGGTTGTAATATCTTCCATCTCCTTCTTTGTGATTCCAAGCCAAGGCATTTTGAAGTCATGTGACTTAGTCCAATGAGGCTACCAAGGAACTAGGCATTCTTTAAGCAAGAGTTCTAATTTTTTATCAATCAGATGCTCCTCTTTAGTTTCCCATACCATATGTCCATCAAGGTAAAGGGTGATGGGGTGAGGACAAGATGAACTATTTGGTGTAGGTGGCACATAGAACTCAAAATCAAATTGGGAATGGAATGTAGGGGATTCTTTTGGAAGCTCTTGAGTAAGGGGAGAAAAACCTTGGGCTAAAACAACTTGATTATCTTTCTTCCACTTGATAATCACTTCATTCACATCTAATTTATCTTTATCATTCTCTTGAGGGAGGTTAGATGGGGTGTGTTTAGGAATAGGATCTTATTTTGGGTCTAAACCTTCCATCACACCTTGACTCAACAATCTCATCTTTGACTCTAACTCTTTCAATTTGCTTGGCTAGGTTCTCTTGGAAAAGTCTTTCTTGACACTCATAGGAATCATCATGAGAATGAGGAATACATGAGGACTAACATGGAACACAAAAATATTCTTGAGGAAGAGTGGGAGAGACTTGCAAAGGATCAACTTCATTCTCAACTTCACACTCCTTAACAATGTTTCTATCTTCTTTCTTTCCCCATGACTCCACTATCTTATTCCAACTTAGAATGTTAGTATTAGAAGTCTCTTTTTGAGGTCGTGGGGATGACATGTGAGAGGGTACTGAGTTCTTAAATTCCACTTCCTTTTCTGCTAACATGGACTGTTGCATATGCATATTTGCCAGCTCAATTTGCCTATCAAGTTTAACTTCAAAAACAAGGTTTCTCCCTTCAACTCTCTCTTCCAATTGATTGGTAAAAGGATGACTTTGATATCATTGATTAGGCTCATGAGTAGGGATCAATTATGGTTGATAGGAAACTTGGGGAAGTGGATATGAGGGCTGATAGGTTTGGTGAGGTTGCCTTTCATGAACTCTTGGCCTATCCTCTAAGGAAGAAACTAGGCCAGTCACATCAAGCATCTCACTTGTGAGCCTTTGCCAATTGGCTCTCTCAATATGTACCCACCCTCTCTTGAGCAAATATAATGCATATTTCACCTTATGTATAAGATTAATAGGAACATTTTGACCCTATCCACTTTGTATGTCAAGATCTAACATATACCTCTCATATCCCAAAAGTGTTTACTTGAAGGTGGAAATCGATTGACTTGGCAAGTGTTTAGGTTGACTAGGGGGAGTAAAACATTAAGGAGGTTGACTATAAGACTAGTAAGAATCATGATAAGGATGATAATGGCCATGTGAGAGTTGATATGGATCATAAAAATACTAGTAAGGATCACACCAAGGATGATTAAGAATTTGCTCCTGTTGATAAGGAATGGCACAAGCATGAAATGTCTCACCAACTTGTGTAAAAAGGAAATCAACACCAAAATTAGCCATGAAGCTTCATTTAAATCAATAACACAATGAAATATATTACCAAAAATCTTAAAAAGGAAACCTAGGTTGCTTGACTAGCTAATGTATCTTTTGAATCGCCATTGATGCTTGGATAGATGCCTCCAAAGGGTGATTATTAAGAGACAACACCAAAAATCTCTCAACTTCTTAGACCAAGAGTCCCACTGGGCATGCCAAAAACTATTTTCACTTGGATTTTCACCCTTTAAGGATATGTCAAATATCTCCTCATCTAGGTGGCATAATGAAAACACCTCTATGATTGTGGGTAGCCTAAGGATGAGGTGAATCTTTAGATAGGCCTAATTCCCTTGATCTACCACTTTGGATTGCAACTACACCCAAAATTTGGGGGCGGGGCAGGGAGAGAGATAAATAAAATCTAACTATCCTAAGGGAGATGATACACACTAAATAGATTGATGATTTCTAACCAATATCATGTTACACATGAGAACAAAGGACAAACTAAACATACACTTCTCCAATTTACATCTTCTCACATCAATGTTACATTGTGAGGTTATGGATGAATGTCTCAAGCTAGGAGGACTAGAAAAGAGGCCTATGAGGTAACTAATGAATATGATAACTCACTCAATCCTTGAAATTTCCTATAATACTTCACATACCTTGCAAGAAGAAGCTTTCCAATTGTAAATAGGATGCAAGAATGAGAAAAAATGCTAAGGAATCCATACTCTTCACTAACAAAGATCCAACATTAAAGTAAAATACACTAAGAATAGTAATGAAGAGGTAAAAATTAGTAGTCTTATTGATCAAATGGTATTCAAATTATTAGGGCTATACCATACTCAGGTGGAGCATAAAGTACAATGGCCAAAATGGCTAGTTCTTATAGAACTTGAGAGAGAAAGGAGAAGAGAGAAGTCCAAAGGTCATAAGGATACTTGTCAAGATGAGATAATTAGTTACCCATGCATGAGAAGAGGATATGGGATGAACCATGTGAGGTTAGGAATCCCAAGTGTCCATCGAAGTCATCAAACTCTTGCAAAGTGGCATAAAACTCCTCATTTTGGCTTAAAAAATTGCCTTCATGATTTGGACCTATTTGAACATCCAAAAACTGATTAGGGATAGGTATGATGATTGGAATTAATGGGAAGGATTTCAAGAATGCCTCTCCATGCATTTCTTGTTGGCTTAGTCAGCAAGAATTACTTGGAAGTGAGCCATCATCATCTATAGTCTTAAAAACTTCTCTTTCATGCACCATGCACACTTGTCCTATAATATGGATTCATTCTCTAAGGAAAATATATGTTATGGATTGGATGAAAAGTTTCAATACCCTCTATGGCCTTATAATCATCATTCATACCTTAAAAACACCCCACTTTAAGTTTTCCACCCTTCTCACTAGTTTATCCACCATGATAGTTTTGATAGGCTGAGATGAGAGCTATTATTGAGGTAATTAGGAGTTTTTATAATGAATTAAATGAACATGTGAGAGTTATAAAAAGTCTTAATATTTCTCCCAAATTTTGTTTCATCTTTAGAATCCACCTAGAACCCATAAAATGCATAATTTTTTTAAGAAAATCTTGTTTTATACCTTGTTTGTACAAGTCTGTATAGCCAAAATGTATGGGGATTATATTGAGGGATTCCTATAAAATGTATAATATGTTTCATGGTCAAAATGTTCCATTAGATCAAATATCCAACTCCATTTCTCCAAATTGGTCTTAACTAAGGGTTTGCAAGGGTTTTAGACCTATTTTGACTCTTAAGCTTTTTTCATAAAACTATGAAATTTAAGTTGCAAAAAAAATCAAAAAATATGGTGTTTGAAAACCCTACTAACATATCTAAACTATTTTGTCATCCATGCATAGCCTCCAAGAAGATATCAGCATTTGAACCTCTCTTATCGAGCTAGTTTTCACCATTTGTACAAGTCTGAGATTGTCTTGAGCCTAAAATGGCTTCTTCATCATTTTACCTACATATAATAGCTTAAAAATATATTATATTACCTCACAACAAATTTATAAATGGTTTGGAATGCTCATCTTGTGATAAAAATGAAAATGTTTCTCCATTTTGGACTTAGGCCTATCCATGCTCAATGGCTTGCCTGCAACCCTTGGTGCTTTATACCTTCTTATCATTTTATTTGTCTTTCACCAGATTAAAAACCTATTTATTCCTCCATGGAGATAACCAAATGATTTATAATACTCTACCAAGGTTGAAAGTGAGATTTCCCTTCCATTTGGCGTCTAGGCATACCCTTGCCTCATGAGCCTGTTTGCAACCTTAAGGGGTTTAGACCTCTCTATTTAGTTTCATATCTCTATGAGATTTTTTACATGATTTTTTAGGCATGTTAAAAATCCACACAAATCATTAAGATGTTTAAACATCACCCGGTCCATCACTCATCAATTTCTCCCCAAACCTGCCAATGTATGCATGAGGGGAAGTACCCCCTGTTTGAGACAAAATAAGGGGTACTTCCCCTATTCTCTTAAGAAATATGAGTATTATAAAGCCTAATTAAATTTTTAATTATTCCCTCCATAAAATTTTATCCCTTTATTATATGCATAGACCCTCCCAAACCATGAAAGTCTGAGATAGACTTGTTAGGGAAACTGTGTGGAGGGTTTTCTCTACATGGACTATGGTTTATCAGTTTAGAGCCCTTTGTTAGATTTATTTCCACTTAAAATATACTATATATGTCATAATTATTGCAAATAAGGATATCATATGTCTTCTTTATCACTCCAACCCATTCTATACTCTCTAAATGCACCTTGAACTCATGAACTGAGTCTTTTCTATTCTGACTTTGAAACCCTATTTTCCTCACTCAAAAGGTGACCCCCGTAGGTATAAAAGCATGGTTTAACCTAAAAAAAAGTTTTAAAAACCTCATTTACCTCATTTATATTCATTTAGTGCTTTTTGGGCCATTTTTTTCTTCTTTGAGCTATGTGCACTTCAAGAAACTAGTTTACTTACTCCCTGTCTGACTGTGTTGCTCTTTGGAACCCTACCTATAGGTTTCCTTACATAGTTTTAGCTTGAACTCAATGTTTAGATGCCTATTGGGATATATTTAAACCATTTTACATTTTCTTAGACCTTTCATGTCATCCTTATGCACTTCCTCATCAATAAACTTGCTCACTGTCTATCCCAATCACCTTTAGTTGACTGTGTGAGTCCTTTTTAGGGTCCTGTGGGTATATTTGTACATTTTCTAGGCCTTAAAGATAATAATTCAAACCTAATTTAAAATATCCATGCTCATATACCTTTAACTAAACTTTTTAATTTTAAACTTGAGCTAGATCATCACTTAGGACTATATCCTAACTCATATTCTACCTACAATTAGTTGTAGGTGTTCATTGCAAATGAAGGATATCTGAAGGTGTGAATGAGACCAAAAAAAAACACTCTAACCTCTCCTTATTGGTTTAAATGAGGTTATTTTTCATACTATTTTCTAGGTTACTTATACACCTAGGTTCATTATAAGGAAATCACTCTTTCAAACCTCCACTTTTGGTTGGTTGTAGGTGGTCGACCAGGCCCGTGTACGGACTAGAAGTGGTCTAGGAAGCAAAACAAAATACATATCCATCCTCCTTAAAATGGTATCTTAGATCATGATTACCTCTCTCAATTATTGGAAACATTCAAACATTTTGAAAAGGCTATTGTGCAACTTTGGATGACAAATGTCTCCTTTTGACTCAGAACTGTAGATCAGACTACCTGTATTCAACCTTTTTATAGGCAATTTTAGGCCTCAAAATTAACATCCTCCACTGCTCATCTTCTCTCCAAACCTTGAAAGGTCATTGTCCTATATGGATGATACAATATAAACACATTACGAGGTATAAAATGCATTGAAAACATTGTTATGTGATGTTCCCAAAACACCCCTGGACCTCTATTTTGCTTTTTTAGGGACTTGATCCCATAACTCAGTCTTTAACTCCTTAAACATGGTTTTCAACTTATAACCTGCCAACCTATCATTCCAAATATATAAATTATGATCAAAACCACAATTAATTTCCTCAAGGAAGTTTCCATCACTTATTTCTATGCTTCAAGATAAACATCTTAGCTCTCTGAAGTGTCACCTGTAAGTGACCATTTTCCTATATAGGCAGCAAGTGGGAAATGGACAATATGTATCATTTAGGCCTCATAAATAGACCAAGACTCCTTATAATTGAACAAATGGTTGATCCTAATTATAATATTCTTGGAACCAACCTCAAAACCTCCATTTCAACATGATTTTCTTCCTTCATCACACCTGTATATATTCATCAATGGATGTCTGCCTGTGAATGTTGCATATGACTACCAACTCATGGAAAATGATTTAAATAATGAATTTTAAAGAATAAGGGACAAATAAAACATGTATTCATTGAAAAATTTCTATTATAACCTTGTAATCATGATTACAACATGAAGATTTTGAAAATAGAGGAAAAGTTACCTGCAACACAAAAAGGTGCTTCTCTTTCAACTTTGAGCTACTTGAATCCTCCAAACATCATGAAACTTTAAATTAAGCATGGATATAATATAAGGATAAATCCAACATCATCTAGAATCAAAATTAGCAACTTGTTTGTACATAATTTCTCAAACCAAATCAAAACCCATAGGGTGCATGAAATAACAAGCAAAAAAGTATAGTCAACTTCATGAGGATGGTTCATGAAGCCAAGCCACCATTATTAAAAATAATTATACTTAAATTAAGGTATATTATTTTAATTTCACCTCCCCAAATAATTTGATTTGAAACCTCTTTCACTGGTCGTTCCAAGTACAAACTTGAATACTACTTTTGCTTGCCAAGAAGGGTGAAAAAGGAATAGAATGGTTTTGGGCCAAAATGGTGCTTAAAAATTAAAATAAACATGGTAATAAGATTTTCAAAGATTAAGAGACATTATTTAATCATCTCTTATGTGGCACACTTCCCCATGGGTCGTACAAGTGCCTAACTATCCTTTTTCATCAAAAAAATTGCCCTTTCTTCTGAAGAACCTACCATATTTCAGTTATTTTAGTTGATTAAAACCTCTTGGGACACATGGGACATGAAATAATATTTTTTTAAATTCACAAATCTTAATAAATCTATACAACCCATCAAATTCCCCCTTTTTTACCTCAAAATGACTAAAAGAACTAAAATGACTAACGACCAAGGCTAATATAACATTAAATGACATTAATTAACCAATAAAACACTTTGTGACATTTATATTAGACCTTTAAAACACTTACAAGTCAAATTTTTACCTAGGGTGCCCTAATTTGACCTAAAATTCAAATTTGGTAAATAGTAACTTTACACTATCCAAGCTTTTGGACTCATTTGTGCATGATAACTTTGTCTTGAAAGAGCTTTAAATTATGATTGTAAGGCCTTGTATTTATAGATTTTTATGAATTATTAAAATGAACCTAAATTTTCCATCTCAAGATGAAGATGTGTGGCTAAGAATCCATTCAAATTTTTAAGCTAAAATCAATAAATACCTTCATAAATATTTAGGATAGAGAGGCATTAAAAAGGCATGGGAGAGTTTAATCAGATATTTGTTGTAATTAAGGCTTGGGGATGCCTTCTCAAGAAATGATGTCACTTGATAATGCAGATATTCAAGATCAATTAACATTAATGAAATATTCAACAAGTTCCATGCAAAATTAATTTAAGCTCTTGATTCAAATTAATTAGCCTTAAATATGATTTATCAATTTTGGTGCAAATCTTGGCAATTGGTGCAAAAATTAATCAAACTAGTTAGAATGTCATATTATTGGATCAATATTTGACTGGAGTGGAATTGAAATGTGATGTTAGATCCTTTGGAACCACTATCCCATTTAGGATATTGCCAACACAAAATAACAAAGGCAAATGTCTTGTGCAATAAATTTGGTAGAAAAGAGCAATCTAGAGCACCCAAGTGTGAATTCATCATTTTGACTTGAAATGATCTGATCAAAGGTAGTTATCTCATAAAATGCATTGCCTTATTTAGGTATATTCTATCCAAAATCAACAATTTTATATGACAAATTCACATCATTTAGCGTGTTTTTGTATTTTTAGGCCAAATTATGCATTTTGGTAGAAATTGGTCTAAAGCCTAGTCGGAGGTTATTGGTGGCTAGTTTTATGTGTCTACAATTTCTTGTTAGGATATCCATATATTTTATAGAGAGTGTGAATCTTTGAGTCAATTCCTCCTATTTCAAGGGTGAGGGTCAATGCGTCATATATGTGGTTAACCAAGTTGACAAAGTATCATGTTGTAAAAGCATAGGTCATATTCAACCAAGTAGAGAGCTCTCCAGAGGGGGCCATCCTGATATGCACCAGCAAAAAATGTTGTTTGATAGTAAATTTGGCTTGTTCACCAACCTAGATGGGTAAGTATTTTGGAATGTGCCACTCATTTCTAAGGCTTCCTTCATACCACCAAACCATAACTTCATCTTGAGTTTAAAAGTTAGAGTGCTATAACTGGGGCATGTGAATGCCTTGTAGCACTCCACAAGAGACTTTTTCTCAGGTGGGTATAACCACTTCACTTATCCAAAGGTGTAATCATGTACATCAATTTCATCACATACCATTAACAAAAAGAATACACCCCATGAGAACCTATGGCTAGGTGTTTGATGGGTCCTCTCTGCATCTATTACAATTTTGTTGGTAAAATAAATTGTCCAGTTATACTTTAGCCCCTTAGTTACCTAGTGAGTGACATATAGGTGGGCCATGTCCACCTCCTTCCATCTATCAATTCCACCAAATTTGGTCATAATGACGCGCATTGCTACTTGGAGGGGAGGGTCTTGTAAGTTTTTGATATGCATCACATGGCCCTACTTCCTATATTATAGCACCATGGTAGTCTTTTATATTTACTATGAATCCTTTAAATCAAATTCAAGGTCCATGTCAGAGCATTACAACCCTGAATTTTTTTTATTCTTTTAATTGTAATTTTCATGTAGTGCCCAACAAAATAGATATAGTCCTCACGGATGCATGAAGGCATAAATTTTATTGCCTCTACTAGTTTTTCAAAATATGGGAGGTTAAAAAGATGAAAAAGCTCTATAGAGTCCAAGGCATTGAATATTTTTAAATCATAAACCAATTCACTCTTAGTGTTTTGGCACTCGACTCAATAATCATTTTGAAGCTCAAACTCATTTTCGAGTTGGTAGTGGTTATAGTCAAAAATGGAATAGATGGGTACATTTGATACCCAATTCTCCATGTAAAACATCATTCTAAGTACTACATCTCTATCATTAATAAAGGTGGAGGTGGAGGCACTTGGGATTTCTTCTTAGTTTGGCATGTCATTCTTGTTCCTTCATCTTCCATGCACTCACTCTATTCTTTAGGTGTTTCCTCTTTGATTAATATTGCTCTCCCCCAACACTTAGTTCCTTTTATTCTAGAATAGCTAGTAGTGGATCATTTCATTGGGCCTTTTTATTAGGATGCATCACCCTTTTTGGAGCCCAATGTTTGAGGTATAACCATCCAATATTCATAAAAGAATACATGTTTGTTATGGAAGTGACTCGGCTTTCATGCTTCAACACCTATTAATGATGGATGTCGACCTCTGTAACCTATAATCACCAAATTTTTTGTGTGATTTTAGTTTGATTATATTTCATTTGATCACTTAGATAAGACCCTACTTAATGATTAATGAATTTTGAATCGATACTCTACCATTGTCTTGGAATTGCTTGAACTTAGTTGTTCACTCTTCGACTCTGTAAAATAACATTCAAATCAAAGGTAAGGTTTAGAATGATCCCCCAAATGTCTTTTTATAGATTTGAGGGGGTAACTTGCATTTACTACCCCCCTCTCTTTGATCATCACTTCTTGCAATCAATGTGATTTAAAATCTCTTTTCTTCGACTATCACTTCTCACTATAAATGCAATTAACAGTATCATCATGACACGATGTTGGCATGATTATCATAACCACTATCTCTTTATATTAATGGCACGTCTTGTCCCATGTTTTTCTCTGAGTGCATGAAAATTATTTATATTAGCATATTATTATGTTACCTTGGGCTATTTTCTAAGGCATATTCCCTATGCTTATGGTTAAAGTGGTTTTAACCACTTAGGTAGGTAGGTTTCACAGGCCTAGTTTTTTATTCTACCTGATGTTTTTGGTTTCACCTACCTCCTTATTTTTTAGGTGTTCTTTTTGTGCCTATATAATAGCCTTTCTATGTATTATTTTTTACACTGGTTAATTCATTTCTACATCTCTTTATTGAATCTAACATGGTTTTAGAGCTTTTGGTGTAGGAATCTTGGGAGGGAACTTGTGGAGCAACAGAGGATGATCTTGTTAGAGAGGAGCATGAACCGCCCAGTGGAGAGCTGTGAGAGGAAGAAAAATAAATTTTTACTTTTTTATAACCAAAAAGAAAGCCAAACAAATAGAGAAAATAAAGAGAAGGTCTATTAAGACCAAGACAGAGGGAGAGGAAGTCAAAAGAGAGGCTCTAAGGCCTATTTTTTATGTTTTCCCTACCCCCACATGTACAACACTGAAAGGCACCATAAGAGAAATCCAAAATTAATTTATTGACTATTTCTCCTATTTATTATTACTATAATTTTCTCTTAGTTGGGAGAAGGTTCTTGGATCTGACAGAATTCAATTTGCTTAAGAATTGCATCTAGAATCAACATTTAAAGTTTTGTAGGCGGGCCATTTCTCTAGAAATGCACAGGTGTTTTTCGATTGGTGGATTTATTTCGTACAAATATTTATCCTATGTTTCAATCCAACCAATCATAAATAAGGTGAAATTCATTTAAATTAAAAATTGAAAAAATAATTTTTTTTTTAAAAACTTTAGGAAAATTGATTTTTTTTCATAAATATTTGCTTGGAGGAACACATTTAATTGTGTTGGGAGCAAACCATAGAGTCAATTTACTTGAAATTTTCATCATTTTTTTATTTTTGTATCTGGATATTGAAAGAGAAGTAATTTTTCAAATTGGATTTATATTTCTCTTTATTCAATTGTTTTTGTCTATTTTTTGATGTTTTTAAAGACAAAAAGTTAAAAATTTCCCAAACAGTGTTAAGTTTTTTGCTAAAAATAGGAGGTATTGACTAGTTTGTGATTTGAATCAGTGTGCAGGAGGAATTTTTTTTAAATTCATTATATTTTTTTTAGTATTTGTATTTTTTGAAAAAGCTAGGTCAAAATGGCTAGTTTACAACACCTCTTGTTGCTAGATTCACAAAAATTGACAAGCAAAAATTTATGTTTGTGGAGTCACAAGATTTTGATGATATGTAAATATCAAAATATTGATCAAATAGTGATTGTCAAAAAGCAAAGGCCTGTGATACGTACCAATGACTATGATAAACATCATCGTGAGGCTTTTATGTTGTTAAAACTGTCAGTAGGAGATAATCTAATCTCAGAGGTCTAGAAATACAACCACTGCATCAACTTTGTGGACTAATATTACTTATAAATATTAGGTTTTCTAAAGTCGATAGGGTATTGTACTTGAATAATTTGTTATTTTCTACTAAGATACAAGAAGGTGGCTCTATTTTTGAGTTTTTGTTAAAGATCAAGGGCATCAGTGATCAGTTGAAGACTATGTAAAAGCTTGTTGATGAGCAAGATTTGATTGCTCTGGTTATACAAAATCTTCCACCTTCATTTGAGTCATTTATGGAATCTTTGAACATGATTTTTGAGATGCAATCTTTGGACTTTAAAAATTTGTCCAATTGTTATTGTAAAAGGAGAGACGGTAGGAGCAAATAATGTTGTCTACATCTACTTCTATAGACAGTGCATTCTTCATCAAGGGAAAGGGTAAGCAATTTGGTAAAACTTCTAGTTCTTTGATAGAAACTTCACAAGTAAGTGGTTCTAATAATATATCTAAGTGGAATTGTTTCTATAGTAAGTAACCTGGTCATCTTAAGAAAGATTGCAGGAAAAGACAACAAGATATGGCTAATCCTAGAAAGAAAGCCCATCATGCAGAATATAGCTGAAGGTGAAGGTGAGGAAAAATCTCCTAATTTTACTTTCATGGCTTCCAATGGTAATTTTTTGGTGGATCGAGCTTAGTACTTTGATTCAAGGGCATCTTTCCATTATACATGTCATAAGGACTGGTATGTGGATTTTGTTGAAAATGACAGTAGTAATGAATCTATATCTTAGAAAAAAAGCCCATCATGCGAATATACCTGAAGGTGAAGGTGAGAAAAAATGTCCTAATTTTACTTTCATGGCTTCCAATGTTAATTTTGTGTTGGATCGAGCTTAGTACTTTGATTCAAGGGCATCTTTCCATTACACATGTCATAAGGACTGGTATGTGGATTTTGTTGAAAATGATAGTAGTAATGAATCTATATCTTTGGGAGATGGTATAACTCATTTTATGAAGGGATATGGTAATGTTCATATTAGTTTTAATGGTGAAATTTAGTATATATTTAAGAATATTAGGTATGTGCCTAATATGAATGAAAATCTGCTTTTAATTAGTGAGATAACTTCAAAATATGATTTTGTTGTAAAATTTCAAAGACAACAATGTTTCGTCACTACCAATGATAACAAGATTATTACTATTGAGATTGGTGAGAAAGGCCTGTATAATCTTGCAGATCCATAGAGAGTATATGAAATTGCACTTTCAGTGGTTGATAACATAAGTTCACTATGACATCAAAGGTATGGGAATTAGAATTTTCAATATTTGACTACATCAAGCAAGACTAATATGGTTAAGGGGGTTCCTTCTATTTGGGATAATCGTCATGTATGTACTAGATGTTAGTTGGGGAAGTAAGTTAGACATTCATTTGATGTTGGTAAATCTCTTAGAGCTAAGGGAGTACTGGATCTAGTACATGTAGATTTGAAAGGTCCAATGTGTTGTCCCCAAAAATGAGTGACATTTTTGAGACAACCTATGAACTATTTTGGTTCAGCAAACCAAAATCATCTCTCCCCTTTTCAAAAATTGCTTTGAGCATTCAAGTGATTCATTTCTCAAAGCTTTTCCATAAATCTACGGACTCTGTAGGCTTAAATCTATGGACTCTATAGGCTTAAATCTACGGACTTTGCAGGTTTGAATCTACGGACTCTGCAGGCTTGGATCTACAGACTCTACAGGCTTGGAAATACGGACTCTGCAGGTGGAACTATGAACTTCACAGATGGTTTCTATAGACTCCACAAGCTATATTTCTACAGAATCTTTCAAAGTTAGAGAAAACTATGGACTTGGCTTCTACAGACTCTACAGGCAAGCTCAAATCTACGGACTCTCAAAGCCTCAAAACTACATACTCTATAGGTTGGCTTCTACAGACTCTGCAGGAAAGAAACAAGCTCTCAACACCTAGGTGATTTCAAGGTTGGTTCAATGGGTTCAATGGTTCAATAGGTTTAATGGCCATATGGTTCAATGTGTTTTGTTCGAGTGATCAAAAGACTTAGCCAAATAAAGAGATTGAACTGATTAAACCATTGAACTGTTGAACCAAAGTTTGTTCAATTCGTCGGTTCAATCGGTAGGTTCAAGGGGCTGCCCCAAACCCAAAGGAACAAGTGCACTTGCAGAGGGCAGTGAGTGAAGGCAAAAAAGATAGAATTCCTTCGAATTTGTTCAAAGGCCGAAGGAAATGACTAAGTGAAGGAGGCCAAAAGAATTCCTTCAAAAAGGTTTTTCCCTAGGAAAATGACCAAGGCAAAATTCCTTCAGACATTTTGTTCAAAGGAATTCACTCGGGAAGAAAGCTCGAAGAAATTAGAATGATTGAAACGGCTAAGCGAAAGTCCACTGATGAAGGAAAAACCCACTGAGGAGAAAGAAGCTTGAAGGCCATCCGAAGACTGCCTGAAGGGTATGTGCCCTTGCGAAGGGCTCTCACTGAGAAAAAGGGACCTTTCTCAAGACCCCGAAGGGCAGGTCCCCTTCGGGAAAGATCAAACAAGAAAGTCGAAGGAATTGCCAAGGAATATGATGGGCCCACAGATGTCAAAGTTAAACACTATGAACTAGCCATTGGTTTCCTAACTATGATGGGCCCGACGATGTCAAATTCATGAAAATGAAATAGCTATTGATCCTTGCAGATTTAAGCACAAACCCAAATGTATTCAAAGGCCTTAAGGCCAAGGCCAAAAGGAATAACCGCTGAGAGAAGGAGCATAAAGAGCCATTAAAGCTAGAAATGTAGACCTGAGAGCTCAAATTCTAAGAAGAGACAAAGCTGGAAAAGACAAAAGCAGAAAGAGGGAAAAGCCCAAAATATCTGTGTAGAAGTAATTTTAGTAGGTGAAATAGTCCACTAAGTAGATATTTTGGCCTGCAAACATTTAAGGCTCCACCTGTTTGTCTCACTTAGAGTAAAGGCAAAATGGACAGCTACACAGATGTCAAAGGAGACAGACCAGATGATCTAGACTCAAGAAGAGACATATTAGATGAATGGACACACCATAGTTAAGGTAATGCATTGTTCCAAGCATGGTCCCTCCAGATAGAACTGAAGGCACATTGAAGGCGTTGACTGTAGCATGGGCTGTCCCATGGGAAAGAGCACCAAGCCTTGCTTGGTGGCTATATATTGTAATCTCTTTTATTTTTTTAGGGAGATCTTCCTGTTACCAAAAGCAAATCTTTGCCCAAATTGAAAGGTATCACTGAGACTTTGAGCTCAGAATTGTTTATCATATTTCTTTGTTTGAATTAGATTGCAAGTTACTTTCAGACTTTGTGTTGTTATAGCTTATATCATTCTAAGAGATTGTTCTTATGTCTATTTCCTAAATGTATTCTTGTTTATGCAATTTAACAAGCAGATCTAGTGGAAGTGATAAGGAAGGTGTCCTGAAACCAACTACTTTCAGACTTTGTGATGTCATAGTTGTCTTTAGTGTGTGTTTATTTTTTGTTTCTATGTAAAGGACCTTGGGATGACTTTGTGCCCCCATTATTCTTTGTATTTCACTCTTGGATAGTCAAGGTGGAGACTTTGTGCTACATCTTAGATTGTTGGTTACTCTATACTCCGTTACGAGTTACTTATCCTGCCTGAAAGAACTCCTACTATCCCCTGCAATAACACTTTTGAAAGAAGAGAAGTGCCTTTAGTGTTTTCACCAAGATTTTCTCCTCTGTCTGTGATTATCATCTCTGAAAAAAGAGAGATGGATGGTTTATCCCACCCTTGTGTCTTACTTTTTGCTTATATATAGTATATAGCCTCTGTATATTTAATAGTGAACCTCCCCTTGATGAGAGGAGAGATTTGTCCCCTGTTGATGTAGTAAAACTACACACCTAGATGACCAATCTCCTTATGTTGTGGTGATAGGAACTATTTTGCTCACCAGTTAGTTGGTCGACAAAATATTCACCCAATAGTTTTTGGCGACTTTGCTGGGGATGAACATGCAGTCTGAAGCCTCAAGTTTTAGATTAAAGCAGTCCCTACCCTTATCCATTATATACTCTGGTAAATACATTCTATGTCTTACCCATTATCATTGTAGCCTTACCATTTTCCTCCATCTCCATTATTTTATCTAGTCTTCAAAACTAGAGCTACTAGGAAAGAGTGCGCAGTTTGAAGCCTCAAGCTAAAGCAAGGCCAGTTCTTTTCCATTTTTGTTCTATAATCTCGCAACTCCACATTAAACCCAAAGCCAAAAAGCTCAAGGTGTTGTTGACCCTACTTTTGAGTTGGTACAGCAAAGTAATTTTGATTTATTTCCTCAATAGCCTCACCTTCAACAGACTAGGAGTCTTCCTCCTACCCTACCAGGTCACCAACACAAGGCATAGCTTCTTTTTCTGCTGCTAGCAGAGCTTTGCCTATCTATACTCCACCCAAAATTTTGATCCCACTTCTACATAATCAAATCATGGCTCAAGGCCCCTGGGGTAACTCCTTTGGTCCACTGAACCTTACTCCACCCCTGCATGAACTTCCACGCAACTCAAGAAATAACTTCTCCAAATTCTTTGGTGATGGGAGAGTTCACCTTAATGAACATATTACAGCTTTTAGCATAGCCTGTGGTGTGATAGGGGTGGAATTTGAGGACGTGGTAGTTAGGTTTTTCATGGAAACGCTACAAGGTGCTGCTGTAGACTGGTTCTACCATCTGCCGGCTAGGTCAGTAACTGATTGGGACACACTCAAAGCCAAGTTCAAAGCAAGGTTTAAGCCTATAAAATATGCACATGCCTTGCTATCCCAACTCACACAGATGAAGAAGGAGCCCCATGAGCCTATGAGGGACTTCATTACTAGGTTTGACAAGCTGAGGCACAGGATTCCCATGATCACCCAGCTGACACCTCAGAATCTCAAGTCCTTCTTCATCAACTCATAGCTACCTGAAGTGAGTTTCTTGTTGAGATGGGCTAGACACATAAACCTTGTTGCTACTCAGGACTTGGCTACTGAGGTAGAAGATGACCTTATCTTGGCAGGAAAGATAAGGAGAGATCCTAACAGAGGTAAACCTCTTCATCTTTTGAATACTCACCTAAAGCCACAACTGAGCCAATGGTGCAAAAGCTGGAAACTAAACTGCTAGCCTTGAAAAGACAAATGGCCCAAGTTATGTCTACTCCTCCTAATCGAGATATGCCAAGGAGGACATTTTAGAATCAGGCATACCAAGGCAATGCTACCAGGAATCAAGGGCAGTCAAATCGTCTTTCTCCCCCACAGAGGAACCTTGCCCTTGAAGTTCCTCCAACCAACTCAACAGTTAGATATCTAGAAATAGAACATGATTTCTCTTTCCAATCTAAGTTTGAGCAAGAAAATGATGTTGATCTCTTCATGGAGGATCAAGAAGAGTCAGTTGGTGACTCCCACATTGGTTTCCTGAATTACCAGGATGAACCTAGAAGTAAGGGTGAAGTAGTCGAGGGATCATACGCAGTGTTCACCCAGTCCAAGAACCATTCAACCAAGTGAGATAATAAAGAAAAGATAGAGGAGCAACCTTAACCAATAATTTCAATTTCTAAATGTGGGACCACTCTGCCTTTTCAGCCAAAGGACCCAGTGATTGCTAAGAAGGTAAGTACATCAAATATCCCTACACCTTCTACTTCAAATTTGCAGATCAGTCCTACCCCCTAATAACTAAAAGGATGAACTCCCATCCTCTCTTCCTAGTTAATTTCAGTCATTTGACATAGTCGACCATGTCAAGAAAACTAAAATCCAAATGACTGAAATTAAATTCCTTCAAGCCAATCCTGAGTAGTTGGATAGGTTGGTAGAATGTGTGAAGAATATAGCCATCCCTATAAGACAAGAAGCTAATAAGGTAACTCATGATCCCCCAAAGAACATGCCCATCCCAAACAATCTTGTCATTACTCTTCTTATTGCCCCTAAGAAAGTAGATCCTTTCTATGTTTCCCTGTTGATAAACGGTCACAAGCTGAGCAACTGCATCATTGATTCTAGTGCTTCAAACAATGTCATGTCTGATAAAGTGGCAACATCCCTTAGTCTTACACTGACCAAGACATTTGGGAGATGCTTCTCCATGGAGAACAAACAAGTGCCACTGTTGGGGCAAATCAAAGACGCCCAATTTGCGTTTGCAGCATTCTTGGATAAGAGAATCAAGACGACAGTCCTGGTGGCCGACGTCCTAGCCTCGTAAGACATTTTGTTGGGATGAAATTTTTGCAAGGATGTGGATGACGAGTTGAGCATGGACCTATCTGAGGCAAGGATCCCTGTCAAAGGTGTTATGAAGAGGCTACTCCCTGAAAAGGAAGTAAAATATGTTGTCACTTAGACATCAACCCCTGAAGCTCAGATTCTATTTGAGTCTTCAAGCAAGGGTAATTATTTTTTGTCTACAAAAGATGTTTATGTTTTTTCAGATGAAAGTCCTGTAGGTGACAATCCAAAGATTGATTCAAACAAGACATCAAAAGAATTAGTAGGGTGTAGTACAGATGAAAAAGGATCTTCTGTCTTTAATGAAGAAAAATTTGATAGAAGATCAGTTTCTGATGGTGTTTGGGTCTGGGAATTCGATGGCAGCAGTTCCTCTATCGATGTTGGAGCTGGGATGGTGTTGATACCTCCTCAAGGAGATCTTCTTCCACCTTCATGCAAGTTGTAGTTCAACAACACCAACAACATTGCCAAGTATGAATCGCTGCCGTACGGATTGAAGGCTACTCAAGATGAAGATGTCAAACTCCTTCATGATAAAGGAGATGTTGAGCTAGTGGTTTGTCAGGAGTTTGATGCTGACAATTAAAACATGTGTTGGACTGAACCAGCAAAACAAATAGCTATGGTAGTGGACCATATTGTTGTACTCCAAAGTCAACAAAAGGAACTCTTCGCCAAGAGAGCAAAGATTTATGGTTTTCAAATTGGAGACCACGTCTTGCCATTGCACAAGAAGAGAGAACCAAAAAGAGTGCACAAAAAGTGTGATTCTTGGTGGAGAGTTCCATTCACCCATCAATGATTCTGGGGACAAAATGTTTTTCTACTGGTTTATCAGGATGGAATGCCATCTTCATTGTCTCATAATGGGCAGCGTCTGAATCACTTCAATTCTTGAAGTATCAGATAAGTTCACCTATACATATGTATATATGTATAGTCTTTGTTTCTGCTTTGTGTTGTTCATTTTCATTTTTTGGAGACTTTCTTTTTGGGTAGCATGACTCCATAGCCCAATGGCATACTTCTAAGGCACTGGAGATTTTGATTTCTACTCCCCTCAGATGTTCCAAGTTTTCAAATGAAAGAAGTTCCCCAATTGGAGCCAGTTGTTGTCCCCAAAAATGAGTGACAATTTTGAGACAACCTATGAACTATTTTGGTTCAGTAGACCAAAATCATCTCTCCCCTTTTCAAAAATTGCTCTGAGCATTCAAGTCCTTCATTTCTCAAAGCTTTTCCAAAAATCTACAGACTCTACAGGCTTAAATCTATGGACTTTGTAGGCTTAAATCTACGAACTCTACAAGCTTGAATCTATGGACTCTACAGGCTTAGATCTACGGACTCTATAGGCTTAGAACTATAGACTCTATAGGAAGAACTATGAACTTCACAGATGGTTTTTACAGACTCCGCAAGCTAAATTTCTATGGAATCTTTCAAAGTTAGATAAAACTACAGACTTGGCTTCTACAGACTCTACAGGCAAGCTAAAATCTATAGACTCTCAAAACTATAGACTCTTTAGGTTGGCTTCTACGAACTCTGCAGGAAAGAAACAAGCTGTCAACACCTAGGCGATTTCAAGGTTGGTTCAATGGGTTCAATGGTTCAACAGGTTCAACAACAATATGGTTCAACACGTTTTGTTCGAGTGATCAAAAGACTTAGCCAAATAAAGAGATTGAATCACTTAAACCATTGAACCAAAGTTGGTTCAATCAGTCAGTATAATCAGCAGGTTCAAGGGGCTACCCCAAAGCCAAAGGAACAAGTGCCCTTGCGGAGGGCAGTGAGCTAAGGCAAAAAAGATAGAATTCCTTTGGATTTATTCAAAGGCCGAAGGAAATGACTAAGTGAAGGAGGCCAAAAGAATTCCTTTGGAAAGGTATTTTCGTGGGAAAACGACCAAGGCAAAATTCCTTTAGACATTTTGTCCAAAGGAATTCACTCGGGAAGAAAGCCCAAAGAAATTGGAACGATTGAAACAGCTAAGCAAAAGTTCATCGACAAAGGAAAAACCCGCCAAGGAGAAAGAATCTTGAAGGCCATCTGAACACTGCTCGAAGGGTATGTGCCCTTGCGGGGGGCTCTCACTGAGAAAAAGGGACCTTTCTCAAGACCTCGAAGGGCAGGTCCCCTTCGGGAAGGATCAAACAAGAAAGCCAAAGTAATTGCCAAGGAATATGATGGGCCCACAGTTGTCAAAGTTAAACACTATGAACTAGCTATTGGTTTCCTAACTAACATGGAATCGAATGCATTCAAAGGCCTTACGGCCAAGGCCAAAAGGAAGAACCGCTGAGAGAAGGAGCATAAAGAGCCAATAAAGCTGGGAACATAGCCCCAAGAGCTCAAATTCTAGGAAGAGACAAAGCTAGAAAAGACAAAAGCAGAAAGAGGGAAAAGCCTAAAATATCTACGCAGAAGTAATTTCAGTAGGTGGAACAGTCCACTAAGCAGATATTTTCGCCTACAAACATTGAAGGCTCCACCTGTTTGTCTCACTTGGAGTAAAGGCAAAATGGATAGCTGTGCAGACGTCAGAGGGGATAGATCAGATGATCCAGACTCAGGAAGAGACATATTAGATGAATGGACACACCATAGTTAAGGCAATGCACTATTCTAGGCATGGTCCCTTCAGACAAAATTGAAGGTGCATTGAAGGCATTGACTGCAGCATGGGGCATCCCATGGGAAAGAGCACCAAGCCTTGCTTGGTAGCTATATATTGTAAATCTCTTTTATTGTTTTAGGGAGATCTTCCCTATACCAGAAGCAAAATTTTGCCCATATTGAAAGACATCACTGAGACTTTGAGCTCAGAATTATTTGTCATATTTCTTTGTTTGAATCAAAAAGCAAGTTAATTTCAGACTTTGTGTTGTTATAGCTTGTATCATTCTAGGAGATTGTTCTTATGTCTATTTACTAAATGTATTCTTGTTTATGTAATTTAACAAGCAGAGCTAGTGTAAGTGATAAAGAAGGTGTCCTAAAGCCAACTACTTTCAGACTTTGTGCTGTCATAGTTGTCTTTAGTGTGTGTTTTTTTTTTGTTTCTATGTAAAGGACCTTGGGATGACTTTTTTCCCCCATTTTTCTTCGTATTTCACTCTTGGGCAGTCAAGGTGGAGAATTTGTGCTACATCTTAGATTGCTAGTTACTCTATACTCTGTTACCAGTTACTTATCCTGCCTGAAAGAACTCTCGTTATCCCCTGCAAGAACACTTCTGAAAGAAGAGAAGTGCCTTCAGTGTTTTCACCAATATTTTCTCCTCTATCTGTGAGCATCATCTTTAAAAAAAGAGAGATGGATGGTTTATCCCACCCCTATGTCTTACTTTTTGCGTATATATATAGTATATAGCCTCTGTATATTTAATAAGGAACCTCCCCTTGATGAGAGAAGAGATTTGTCCCCTGTTGATGTAGTAAAACTACACACGTGGATGACCAATCTCCCTATGCTGTGGTGATAGGAACTATTTTGCCCACCAGTTAGCTAGTCGACAAAATATTCACCTGACACAATGCAGACACACATGGTCTAATGTAGACACCTACCCTTTTTGAAGCCCTTTATTTTTTATTTTTGGTCGATGATTTCTCTAGGAAAAAGAGGGTATACTTTTTAGTGAAGAAATTTGATTATTTTTCTAACTTCCTTACTTTGAAAGCCGTGGTTGAAAAATAGGTAGGAAAATCAATGAAATCTCTTAGAGAAGATAATGGGGGTGAGTTCATCTCAAAATAGTTTAAGGAGTTTGTTCCACTGAAGGCATACATAGATAGTACACTACCCCTTACACTCTATAACAAAATGGAGATATGGAAAGGCAAAATAGGATGGTAATGGACATGGCTTACTATATGGTCCAGAGTAGAAATGTCCAATATATTGTGTAGAAGCAGTGAATATGGAAGTGTACATCCTCAATATAAGTCCTAAAAAACATTGGATAATATGACTCCAAAGGAGGCTTAGTCAAGGCAAACTCCAGATGTAAGTGCTTTTATAATTTTTGGTTGTGTAGCTTTTGTAGTTATTCCTAGTCAAAAGAGAAGTAACATGGATGTGAAAAGCCAAGTATACATTTTTATTGGGTACAGTGAGTAGTCAAAGGACTACATATTATTTGATGTTTCTACTAACAAATTTATGGTAAATAGAGATGTCATAGTAAATGAGCAGATGCCATACTTCACTGTAACTGGTACAGTTTCAGATATTGAGTCATTGTTTTCTTCTAATAATTCTATTATAAGTTGTGGTGTGAAAGTTGAGCAGGATTTTAGTTCATCAATGGAATCACATTCTAGGGAGGGAATTGATGCAAGTCACCATGAGGTTCCAGCAAAACAACCAAAGAATCCAAAGTGGTAATCTACCATAATAAAAGCACTAAAGGAAGAAGACTTGCCATAAGGTGTGGAAGGAACAATATTGAGATTAGAGAAGAAGTTTAGTAATAATGGTGAGCATGACAATTTTGCTCTAACAACTATTATTTCACATGCATTTGAGCCTAATTATTTTTTAGAGGCCAAAGGGAATCCTAAGTGGGAATCAACCATGCAATTGGAATATGGTCCCTTGATGAAAAACAAGACATGGGAGCTCATGGAGCTACCACCATGAAAAAAATCCATTGGTTTTAAATGGATTTACAAGGTAAAATGCAAAGCAAATGGTTATTTGGACAAAAACAAAGCTAGACTTGTTGCAAAATATTATACACAAGAGGAAGGGATTGATTATGAAGAGACATTTGTTCCTACTATAAAGATGGTAACTTTTCATTTAACTATTTCTATTGCTACTCAGTTTGGATGGCAAGTACACCAAATGGATGTCAAGAGTGTTTACTTAAATGGATATCTAGAGGAAGAAGTCTACATGGTTCAGCCATAGTTTTTAGGTTCTTAGTAAGGAACATTTTGTTTGCAGGTTGATCAAGTCCTTGTATGCGCTTAAGCAGGCTCATCGAGCCTGGTATATGAAAATAGATTCATATCTTAGGGATTCTGGTTTCAAAAGGTGTAATTATGAACCAACTCTCTATGTAAAGGTGTTTGATGATGATATCTTGATTCTCATTTTATATTTTGATGATATAGCCATCACTGGGAGTAGTGTAAGTCTCATTCAGCAAATAAAGGTTGATATTTGTTGTACTTTTGACATGACAGACTTAGGACTACTAAAATATTGTTTAGGTGTTGATTTTTGTCAAGGTGATTGTGTTGTATTCATGTCACAGAATAAGTATGCCAAATCATTGGTGGAAAGGTTTATAATGATGGATTGTAATCTAGCTCAAACACTTATGAAAGTTAGAGCTAAAATTTTAACTAACACTGCTTCACCTCTGATAAATGAAACAGTGTATCGATAGCTAGTGGGTAATCTCATTTACCTCACTACCACTAGACCAGATATTTGTTTTGTAGTGATTTTTATATCTATATTCATGTCTAAACCATAGGAAGTACATTCGTTAGCTGTAAAATATGTATTAATATATGTCAAAGGTAATCTTGACATTGGCATACTGTATAAGAAGTCTGTAGATTTTGAGCTTTCAGGATATTCTAACTTTGATTGGGCAGGATAAGTAGATTCAAGGAAATCTACAATAGGTTATGTACTCACTCTTGGTTTAGGATATTCCTCATGGTAGATTTAACTAAAAACTATAATGTCATTATCTTCAACAGAAGCAGAGTATAAAGTTGTGGTTAGTGCAGGTTGTGAAACTATGTGGATAAAGAAAATCTTGTAGGAGTTTTGAGTTTGATTCATCAAAGCCTAATCTAATTTTTTGTGACAACTAGAGTGTTTTGAAGATGGTGAAGAATATATTATTCCATGCCTAAGACCAAACACATTGAGGTTCAACATCATTACATTTGACAGTAGGTTATAAATGAAGACATTAGTCTCTTCTATTGCCCCACTACAGAGCAACCAACTGATATAATGACTAAACCACTTGGTTCAGACAAGTTCATAAAATTCAGGGACAAACTTGGTCTTATTTCTAGTTTAGTCATTAAGGAAGGGTATTAGCTTAAAATTATGTTACCTTAGGCTATTTTCTAAGGTATATTCCCTATGCTTATGGTTATAGTGGTTTTAACCACTTAGGTAGGTAGGTTTCACAGGCCTAGCATTTTTTATGCTACCTATTACTTTTGGTTACACCCACCTCCTTATTTCTTAGGTGTTCCTTTTGTGCCTATATAATAGGCTCTCTATGTATTGTTTTATACACTAGTTAATTCATTTCTTCATCTCTTTGTTGAATCTAACAGTAAAACCATTTGAATATTCATACCATTGGTGTGAATCTCTATCCTTAGACCTATTTGCTTATGTGTGCATCCCTATGGACCATTTCCCAACACATGTAACACCTCTTACCCCACACTAAATGTCCATAGTGGTCCTCCACCAAAACATAAGTACTAAGTTACAAAAATCAAGCAAATAATAGAAAAAGTTGTGTAACTAAGGAAGTGCTTTATTAAGAAAAGAAATCCTAAACTAATGGCATATCTTTATTAATACAATTGAAACAACACTTTAAGTTGATAAATATGGTTGTATCTGGCTACCATTGTAATCACTAGAAAGAAATTAGCCATCTAATATTTGTAAACAACATGCACTGGTAGGACAAATATGATGAAAAATAAAAGGACCATCCTAGTGAACATGAAGCTTACTAAAGTGGTGTAATAAACTTAGAGTCATAGAGTAAAACTTGCATTCCTAAGGTAAATGACTTATGCTTAAGGTGGTGAACATGCCATTCTTTTTGTTTGTGTTTCTCCACATCTTAACTCCAATGAGAAAAGAAACATGGTTCATCCAATCATAACAAAGCATTTAAATGTGTTTTCAACAATGATTCATCGTCTAATTGTCCAATGCATGTAATGTAAAGAGAAGGTACCAAGAATTCACTCAGAAGAATAGATTCAGTCTGAACACTAGATTGAAGTGTGTACTTTTGTTGAGGTGATTTTAAGTTGTCTAGTAAGCCAAAAAAATTGTAAACACCCGATCATCCCAGTTGATGCACCTAATATTACAAATTTTTATAAGTGTTATGCCCAAGATTTTATTGAATGCTATAGTGCCATTATCCTAAGGATGATACGGTGTTGTCTTATGATGGGAAATCATAAATTCAGAGAGTAATATGTGGATAATCTCATTAAGGAAGTGTGTACCATGATCAGTGGTAAAACATAATAGACAACCAAATATTGTTATAATATTTTCCCATATGAAATACATGATATTTGTTATAGTACACTCCTTTGTTAGCATGGCCTCAACCTAGTGCATGAGATAATCAGTTGTTGTGATGATATAGTAGGAACATGTACATTGTTCGACTGGGTTGATGGGGCTGATAAAATCAATGGCTCATTTCTCAAATGATTCTTGTGATAGAATAGGATGTAATGGCATGGCATCTCGATGATTTTATTTCCCCAGGTGCTGACAAATATCACATTGTTTGCCATACAACTTGGCATCTTGGAAAAGTGTAGGCCACCATAGACCAATTAATAAAACTTTGCACATAGTAGCCTCATTTTCATAGTGTCTCCTAACAATTCCTTCATGAACTTCATAGATTACTTTAGGATGCTCATGTTCCATGACACAATGTTGAAGGAATTCATCTCATCTAAGCTTGTAGAGGTCCCTTATAATAAGCTAGAATGGTGTGACATGGATGGCTAGTTCTTTTTAGCCTAAAATCTCAAATGATTTGGAGTTGTGTCAATAGTTAACAAAGATGTTATATCTTTTAACTCCTCATGAACACATGAAATATAAAATAGATGTGCATTAGGTAAGTCATCCTCCATGGCTCGTGCTAGCTCACCGGAATCAAATCTAGAGAGATGGTTCAGACCATAACTGGTCTTACCTAGTTTGACCATGATGGATAATTAGAATTCTTGGAATAACACAATCCAATGGTAGATGCAACTGTGTAACATAGGTTTATTAACCAAATATTTTAAAGCTTCATGGTCTATATAGAACACAAAAGGAGTCACCAACAAATACTGTCAAAACTTTTGTAAAGCATAAACCATAGAAAGTGCTTCGCATTTCATCGTGGTATAATTTCTCTTAACCAAAGTAAGATTTCTACTTACAAAGTAGATGGGGTGATCAAGGTTACCTTCCCTAGGCTACACAAGTATTGCATCGATGGGCATAGTAGAAGAATCAACATGGATGTGAAATGGTTTAGTCCAATCAAGGAATTAGAGAATCAATGTAGTGACTAGCTTGTCTTTCAAGGCTTTTAAAGGCTTCTTGGCAAGAGTGGGTCCAAAATAAGTGTTTGTTCTGTTTCAATAGTTCCTTTATTGGTGAAACAATCCTTGCATAAAATTATATGAATTTATGATAGTACCCAATATGACCTATCAAGGCACAACCCATGTGCTAGGATGTTGGCACTGGCAGGAGGATGACAACAACCTTAGCAAGGTCCACCAAAAGTCCATTTTGGCATATAATATGAACAAGGAGAATGTTAAATGGTATATCAAAAAGACATTTCTTTCAATTTAATGAAATTTGAAGAACTCAGCAATGCTAAAGCATAAGCCTTAGATTAGAACAATGGCCTTTTACTAGGCTGTATACTGTCTAATCATCCAAAAAAACTTTGAGGAATTTATGGATGACATCTTTAAAGGCCTTATCAGTGATTTAGGAGAATATAATGGGTGTGTTTTTAACCCAAATGGCATGATGGTATATGAAAAAGACCCCCACTCAGTAAAAAATGTAGTCTTAGGTTGATCCTCCTCTATAATCTGGACCTGAAAGTACCTACAAAATCCATCTATGAAAGTGTAAATTTTGCACCCCACGACACCTTCAAGAATTTCTTCGACGAAAGGTGTAAAAAAAGGATCAGTAATGCAGGATGCATTAAGTATTTGATAATCAACACAAATTTTAATGTGCCCATCTTTATTGATGTTTATTACCATGGGGTTGACCCATTTAGACTCGTCAATTAGAGTTATAACTCCATCAAATGACATACTATCAATTTCCTCTTTTACTCATACATGTAAATTTGGATTTATCTAATGTGATCACTTCCTGACTGGCTAAACACCTTTAACGAGTTTGATATGCATTTTTCCTAAGAACAAATGAACACCTTTCATTTCACTATAATTCCTTGGAAAAATAGCTTGGTACTCTTTTATCAACTCAAACACTTTAGAAATTTAATTATTACACTAGTAGTTACCCACAATAGTTATCTTTGGTGCTTCTTCTGTGCCAAAGTTGCATTTGACAGTTTAAAGAGGTTTCGAGTATAAGTGGTCTATATCAGGACTAGTATCATGACCAATTTGAGTGTTATAGTCTATGGCAACATCTAAATGATTTATCAATGGGTCAGGGGGTTTGGACCCTTCACCTTCATCAACATTAAACACTAATTTCTGCTTTCCTTTATGAATATCTTCATGACATGCCTAATGGAGGATATACTCTTATATAAGGGAATATTGCTTAGTTGGTTCATAAAAAATGACCAAGCCTTCTTTTGCTAAACCATGTATGTATCGTATCTAATCCTCAATAAGACTGAGGTTACCAATAATGGCTTGACACATCACTTGTAGTGTGAGGTGCAAGTCCATATTTTAGGATGAATAAGACAACATCGAGACCATGTTATTTTTTAACAAATGCCAAAAATGGGTACATAAATGTTATAATTCATGAACATATCATGCTCTGGCCCAAGTACATAAAGTCTTGTAAAATGCATGTACCAATAGGTACTATAACAAGAAATATTCTTTAGACAACCATATTGTTTCACAGCTTATAGGTGTGGTTCTAGTGCTCAAACTCTACTATCGCTGATTGTACCCCATATGTGATTGTCATGATGAAAATGATGATATAAGGCTAAGCATAATTGGTCCCAATGAAGGACACTCTCATTATGAGTTTACAACCATATTGTAGTCATGTCATTAAAAATGTGAACTAGTGAATCCATACAATCAGTATCATAGTCATAGAAGGCTTTGAGTCATTAGATAAAGTTACAAACTTCTATTTACCCATGAAACTATAGAGCTTCATCAAGCCTTTTAAATGGTGTAGCTAAAATTGGTCCTTGAATGACTTGTTTGGTAATAAGATGAATAAATATATGGAGCTTGTGGTACTGGCATGGAATGTCTTTGCAACTGCTAATGACAACACACACTCTTCTAGTGAGCTCATAGTCACCTTAGGCCCAATAATTACAGTATCAAAAAGGGACTTTGTGTCCATCTATCGGAGGAGGCCATTAGGATTAAGATCATGATGCTCACCATCTCTAACTATGACATTGTAAATATGATTAATATTCTCATCTGTGTTAACATGTTTTACATACAGGGGCCCATGTGCTTGGTCCAATAGGATGATGACTCGTTGATCAGTATCTTAAAAACTGATATATCACTTTTTGAAGTTTGAATCAATGACATTTGCATAATACAAGGACAACCTAATAGGGCTATAAAATCATCAACTTTATTCAATACAAGAACTTCAAAGTTAGCCTTGAAAGGTACCCCAAGGATGTAGATAGTTGCATTTTTAAGAATGCCAAGGTAACTAGGTGGGATGCCATGGCACGCCTTTATTAAAATAGACTTCAGGGTGGGGTTTATGTGATGGAGATATGATTATGTACTCATAGGACTAGGAGGAGGGGCACATGATTTGGATTAGTACAGGGACCAATTGGATGTATTAGTGAGGGTGATGTGATTTGGTGATCATATGTCTGATTTCCTACATGGGTAGGTCATATGAGGTAGATTTTATCATTACAAAGTTACAATTGGATATATGGGAGGATATATCTAGAGGTAGAGTTGACCGTTTCGATAAGGTGAAGAGATAGTTCATCCTCATTCAAGATATCTTAGGGGAGTTCTTGAGGTATTAAAGGGAGGACGCAAAGTTCCCTTTACCTACCCCAGAGCCAGTTCATGATTTATCAATCACGAGGAGATACTAACGAGAGCTGATGTGGATGATGAGAGTGTTATTGATGATTACCATACATGGTTTCAGGCCCATTATGATGTAGCCATTTTTGGAGAAGATGATATATAGGATGGTCATCAGGATATGGATGAAGATATAAAAGGGGGTAGAGATCAAATGGATGGGGACGGTCCAGATAGATAGGCACTAATTACTGAGAGGGACCAGGCATGGGCAACACTAACCATAGCATAAGAATCCTTAGCATACATGACCTAGCAAAGGGATGCAGCATAAGGTTAGGTGGCTACTCTTACTAGAGAGAGGGATTAGGCTAGGGCTCAACTAGTCATTGTTATATAGGGTAGGGATTCTCTTAGGTAGGTAGGAGGGTGAGTACTATCACCTATAGGACCACCAGGGACTATCTCCATGATGATATATGTAGTGATAGCGGAAGAGCTAAGGTATTATGAGGCCTTAGTTTTCACACATTTTCTTGATGAGCCCAAATGGGGCAAGTAAAGAGCAAGGCTCATTGGAGGGGCAAGTAGTGTGACACCAAGTTAGTGTGCCTCATCTACAGGTGGATAGGTAGGCTTAGGAGGTGGATATGATCTAGGAGGCAGTGGTGCTATATGGTCTTAGACTCTCGTGAGACCTTGTATTTTGATGTATTATATGATTTTGATAATGGCATACGAGCTGATGTAATGAGATGTATATATCCATTAAGAGACATACATTATTGTATATATGATCATTATTTTTAATATGAGATCATGATATATATATATATATATATATATATATATATGTGTGTGTGTGTGTGTGTGATCATGGTTTATGATTTGTGTTGATAGTGATGTTGTTTATGTGATGATGTGATGTTATGATGGTTATGATGTTATGGTTTATGTGTACCCACCTAGCTAGGCATATGATGATGTGGCTATTTAATTTATGCTCATGATGATATTCAATATTGATGGATGTTGTTTATGATATGATGATGATTATGATGTGGTTATGGTTTGTTGGTCACTATATTTATGATGTATGCTCATGACAATGTTGATATTTGATGGGTGTTGTTTATGTGATGATGATTAACATGTTATGTTTTGTATGACATGGCTATGATATTTATGATTATTGTAATGGTTATGGATGACTATGTTCATGTTGTGGTTATGATTACATTGTTACGATGTTGATATGATTATGTTCATGATGATTATGCTCATGTTTTATATTAATGAATCTATGCTTTCTCATCTAGATTAGACATATGGTGGATAACATATGTGAATGATTCATTCAGTTTTAATGTATGATTAAATTATGGTAGATATGATAGATGGTTAGCTGATGTGATTGATCACTAGATGATGTTTGATATATGAGATGGTTAATTCATTAAAATGTTCATATGATTAAAAACACTTAAACAAATAAGGTACGAAGGCAATCACTAAATAAAACACATTTGCAATTAAATGTTTTTAATATATTGCATTTATTTAAACGAAGGTTGATGTGATCGATCACTAGATGATGTTTGATATATGAGATGGTTAATTCATTAAAAAGTTCATATGATTAAAAACACTTAAACAAATAAGGTACGATGACAATCACTAAATAAAACACATTTGCAATTAAATGTTTTTAATATATTGCATTTATTTAAATGAAGGTGAAGTAATCTCAAAACACAAAGAGTAAGTTGGATAATGAAACTACATGTGATAAAAGATATGGCAATCCAAACACAAACATCTTAATGAATGTATCAACAAGTAGGTATGAGCAAAATAAGAAGAAGGCATGATGCTTCTTCATTGGCAAGAACCGAGACAAACTTAAGTTAGATCGGCTTATGAAAATAAGCCCTTCGAATGCTTCACATTAGCATTCATTAGTCAGTTAAAATGTTTTTTGACAATATAATGTGAAATAAGCTCAAAATCCCTTGCTTATAGAGGGTATAAAGGGGAGGTGGAGGATGATGGAACCTTCTTGTGAGACTAGCATGCCTCTTATGCAGGTTACCAAAGAGCCAATACAATGAAAATCCATGTCCTATAAGGTGTAGACTAATCAATGCAGGAATGTTACTTATGAAAGTTGATTATGGCTTTCAATATTATTTTCTCTTTTTTCTGATTTTAATAATGGGTCTTTTGATCAAGAAGCCGATCGATGCGAGAAGCTTCCCATGAATTGTTATGCTTTGACAAATGCTTTACTCAGCCATCCTTCAAGGGAGTGGTCTAAGTTTGTGATATTGTTTAAGGATTTTGATAGTTATCCTTTAAGGGAGAAGTCTACCTTACATGGAGTAATTTGATTGGTTTTGGTAGTTTTCCTTCAAGGGAGCAGTCTGTGAATGTTTGGAATGACCCATAGAATATATGAGTTTTTTCTTTTTTATGATTTTTTGATTGATTTTTTTTTTAATTGACATGTATTTGCTTATATAAGATCAAAAAGTTCACCTTCATGAAGGAAAAACTAGAGAATTGAAGGTTGATCATGGGTAAAAGGGTTTTAAGTGATAACGACCATCGAAATCTGTCCTATGAAGGGACAAAAAGCGCCATGAGAATCATGTCATGGGTAGAGCCATAGTACCCATGTTCAAGATTAGGCAAAGGTTTTAATGGATAATCGCATGATGCAATTTTAATTGGTTGTCCTTAAAATAAGGGGATCCATGTGAGTGAAAATAATCAATGAGCTTAAGTTAAACAAAAGGTGAGTTCAATCATGTTTAACAAAAGAAAGGACGTAGATGCAAAGCATTAAGGAGCTCAAGTTCTGGTTTCCCTTTAAGGGAGGACAATAGGTAAGCTCTCAATCCATACTTGATCATTATGATATATGATCCAAGCCAATTGAAATCAAACTTGCCCCACTCGCTTTTCTCTGTATTAGTTACATGTTGATTTTTCATTTGGATGAGGTCTCTGATATTGAATTCTCACACTTTGAGGTGTTTGTTATAAGTGTGCTTGATTTGCTCTTGATAGACACAAAGATGGGTGAGTGTGGCTAAATGATGTTTTTTAAGTAGCTCACGTTGGGCTAAACATTCTTGACGATAATTGCTCTCAGAAATGAGATCTTGCAGGGATATATGAAGACAGGAAATTTGGACTTCGAGAGGTAAGGCAACCTTGGCCCCAAACAAGGGAGAGAAAGGGGTAGCACCTGTAGGGGTTTGAATGCTAGTATGATATGCCCATAAGGCGAAGGGAATGTGTAAATACCAATCCCAACCATATACATTAACCATTTTAGTGAGCATGTTGTTGAGATTTTTGTTAGAATCTTTGGCCTATTTGTTTGCTTGTGGATAATAAGGTGATGAGAAACTTAAATTCATATCGAGTGCATCACAAAGAGTTTGAAATTGTTTGTTTTTGAAAGATTTACCTTTATCAGTGATAATTTTATGAGGAACACTGAAATGATAGATAATGTGATGGTTGATAAAACCAACAATCTTTTTGGCATTGATTGAGATGACAGGAATAACCTCTACCCATTTGGTGAAATATTATGTTACATTGATGATATAATGATGTCGCTACTAATAATGGGGATTAATTTCACCAATAAGATCTAGACCCCATTGTGAGAAGGGCCAGAGATCCATGGATACTTGGATACTATAGCTACATGTGTGATGAAAGTTGGCATGTTATTGACATTTAACACACTTCTTCATGTAATCATAAAAATCTTGGTTTAGGGTGGGCCAATAATAGCCAAGGAGAAGGATGCATTTAGCGATGGTTAGACCACTAAAGTGTCCTCCACAAATCCCATGATGCATTTCTCTGATAGTACGAGAGGCTTTATGATTGCATAGGCAACAAAAGAGGAGACCATAAAAGCTGCATTTATAAATAATTCCCCCCAGTATGGTATAATATGAGGTGCTCTAAATAAACATTCTTTGAGTATTCTTAGAGAGGTTGGAAGGGACGATGGCAAGGTTGAGATAGGCAAAGGTCTGCTTATACCAAAGTTTAGGTTGGGTCTCCTCCACATTAAAGATGGTAGGAGAGTCTAATAAGACGGCTTAGTAAGTCGATGGATAATGATATATAGCTTAGATTCAAAAGGTGTATATGGGATATAGGAAGCGAGAGAAGCCATCGTATCAATAAACTTGTTCATAGATCGTGGAGTGGTTTAAATACAATAGTGTTCAAATGATGCTAAGAGTACATTAGTTAGTTGTTTGTAATATTTCAAACCATCATCCTTACATTAATAAGAGCCATTAATTTAATTGACCATAAGTTGAGATTCATAAAAAATGTTGATCATTTTGACTCCCAAGGCTAATGTAGTTTGGAGACTTATCACTAGGGCATCGTACTCAGCCATATTGTTGGTACATTTAAAATCTATCTTGAAAGATAAAAGAAGAGGTTCATCATGAATTTTGATAAGGATGATGTTAGCTCCCCCACAATGTTGACACTTTGATCCATCAAAGAACATGGTCACTTCATATGTGATGTTTGCTTGAGAAAGGGTTACAATGGACTCATCTGGAAACTCGAGAGGAGGAGGTTGATTGTCTACTTATGGTGCTTCAGCCAATTGGTCAAAAATGATTTTCCCTTTAATTGACTTATACTAGAGGAAATCAAGGTCAAACTCAGCTAAAAGGATGAGCCATTTGGCCATAAATTGATTTAGTATGGCTTGGAGTGCATATACTTGAGAGGGTTAGTGTTGGTGATGACAAAGGTCTTATGGTTGATAAGGCAATGGAAAAGTTTGGTGGCCATAAAGACCATGGTGAGCAAAAGATTTTCGGTATAGGTGTACTGAGTCCCATACATTATAAGCATATGGCTTATGTAGTAGATGGATTTATCTTTATGATGCTCATCCTGATGAGCCAACATCACCCCTAAAGAGTGGTCAATGGTAGAAATATAAAGGTAAAAGGGTTGATCTTCCTTGGGAGGAATGAGGATGAGTGAAGACAAAATGTACTCTTTAAGTGAATCAAAGTCCTTTTGATAGTCGTTATTCCACTAAAAAGATACATCCTTCTTTAGAAGGTGGTGGAAAGGTCGGCATCGATCAGAGAGCTAAAAGATAAAGTGACGAATGGATTGGAGCTTCCACTGTAAGCTGTAGAGTTGCTTGAGGTGGGTAGAAGGAGGCATGTCGAAGATTGCTTTGATTTTGGTGAGTTTGAATTCAATTCCTCAAAGGAAGATGATAAAGCCAATGAGCTTTCTTGATGTAGACATGGTAATGGACGAGTCATTCAAAGATAATATTAAGAATGACCAAATGATATTTACAACATTTGGATTTCCCAAGAAGGTCATCAACATAGTCTTATATGATTTTGTGAATAAAGTCATGAAAGATGTAGGTTATAATGCATTAGTAGGTTGCACCAGCATTCTTTAGACCAAAAGGCATGACCCTATAGTAGAAGGATCCCCATGGGGTGATAAAGGTGGTTTTATGTTGATATTTAGGGGCAATTAAAATCTGATTATAACCTGAGAACCCATCCATAAGAGATAACATCTCATGGTTGACTGTAAGATCGATAAGTTGGTCAATGCTTGGCAATGAAAAGTCATCCTTTGGGCAAGCAAGGTTAAGGTCATGAAAGTCTACACAACTGTGAAGTCCCCCTGTGGCTTTGGTAATAGGGATGGTGTTTGAGACCCATTGGGGATAATCAATGGGTTGAATGAAATTGATGGATAGGAAATTTTGAAGTTCTTTGACTAGAAGGGCTATGCGAGGGTTCTTCTGATGAAGCTTTTACCTAACAAGCTTGGCATCGCAATTGGTGACTATGTTGTGGGTGGTGATGGAGGGGTCAATTCCTATCATGTCACTATAAATCCAAGAAAATGTTATGCTCTGATCTTGTAGGAAGGAGGGGAAGTCTTGAAGCTCTTTAGAATTTAGTGATTAGCCAATTTTGATAATGCATGGGTTATTTGAAGTACCCAAGTTGATATCCATGGTGGATTCGTTCAATATAGTTGAATTTTTAGGGGGGTGAGATTCATGGATAGAACAATCTTCTACACTTAGATAAGCAAGAATGGAATCATCATCCTGACACTAAATGGTATTAATAGTCAAAGAGTTATCTCCTACCATTTTAGGATGAGTCAAAGGAATGGCCATGGTTACCCCATCATTTTGATAAGTCAAGGGTCTGAGGATAATCATGTTGATGTGAAAAAAAAAAATTAGGTGCGATGACATCAAAATCCTCATATTTTGATGGAGAAGGGGTTGGGGAGGATGAGATGTCTTCCTCGTCAATGACAATAATGGGAGGCAGGTTGGTTTGCTTTTTAGGTGGCATGAAATTGAGGTCATGCTTTTCATGAGGTTTTTGGGTCTTGATTGAAAGCAACTCGTGTGGTCTATGTTCATATTGACCTAGAACAAATCCCTTCCAAGCACAACTTTAGAGGTATGTCTTGGTAAACTCTGGTTTATCTAGATAGGAGAAGTTGGAGGTGAATGGTCGAGGTGAAAAATAAGTACCAGAAGTGTTAAGGGGTTTATCAAGTCCCCCATAGATGAAATTGGTTTGACAGGTTGAGGGTCCAAAAATAATGATGACTCCAATATTGGGGTCATAACTGGGTTATTGGTTAAGATTCCCATACTCTTGGGGAGTAGGAAAAGTATTTAATGTCAAAAGGTGATACTCCCCCAATGAAAGACATTAGACGGTTGATTTCAAAGGGTTTGTTGTGGGGATTTGGGTGGAATGGATGGATGAATTGGTGGATGCTTCATTGGTAAAAGAAGATGGGCCTGCATATTTTGTTGATAAAGGATTGTTGGATGGAGGAAGGAGAATGTCATTGGGTCGGTACGTCATGTTGCATGATGTAAAAGGACTTCAGTTAGCTTGTATGGTAACAACTTGAACTTCGTGTTCAAATTTGATGCATTTGTGTAGGGTCGATGGCACACAACTAATGGAATGAATCCAAGGGCATCCCAATAAAACATTGTACTAGAACATAGCTTCTACTATGTAGAAGAGCTCAAGAAGTGTGTGGGGTCCTAGACGAATGTGAAGGACAACAGTTCCTAAAGTTATGGCCATGGTGTCATTGAATGATCAAAGCACCACTAAGGTTTTTGACATAATATTCTCAGGTAATTTGAGTTGGTTGTATGTATGGGAGGATAAAATGTTTATGCTAGCTCCCCCATCAATCATAACCCTCTTGATGTGGGTTTAGTTGATGTACATGGTAATGAAGAGGGGAGGATTTAGATCATCTGAATGGATGGAGGGTATTTTATGAATCCTTGAAGGTAACAAGGTTGGAAAGCTAATGAGCTCAAACAAAGGCTATTAAAGGTTGTGGGTCTTCTGATTGAACCTCTATGGATTGCAATGCCTCTATCATCACTTGGCGGTGATGGGGTGAGGTATTGATTAGTTCATATAAACTCATCTTCATCAATGTTTGGTGAAGCTATTTTAGAACTACTCATTAGATTGATTTAGAAGGGTTAGATTGAGAGGGACCCAAGATGGACACCTTGGGTTTGGTTGAAAGTAAAGGTACTTAGTGTTGGTTGGCTGATTGGGTGGTGGAAGAGGGATATGTCCATGTAATGGACACCTTTGCTTTTCCCTTATCCTTTTGTTGGGCTTATGACCATGTGAACACATGGATGGTATGGATTAAGGGAGGAGTTGGGTTAGAGGGTTGCTTCAGTTCTTCCTCACTCTTGGATGAGAGTGGGGGAGTAGGTAAGTGTTAGTTGATGGCTCTTAGTTCTTGGATCAGTGGTGGGCTCATAGGAGGCTCTTATAAAAATAAGTCATCCTCATGATACAATCGATGGATTAATACTTGGAGAGACTTATAGTTCTTTGTATCATGCCCAGGTATTCTATGGTATGAGCATACTAATTTATCATTATACCATGATGGTTTAAGGCTATGTGGATAAAATGGTTTGATAGGTGGCAAGGTTAAGTAAGATGCTTGTAATAATCTCTGCAAGATGGTTGAGTAAGACTCAGGCAAAGGTGGCAAGGACATTGGAGTCCTGGCTTTGATTATTGGGATGGAAGCTTTCTTAGGAGTAGGCTTAAAAGCAGGAGTTTTGGGAGGTGGATCATTTTTTGTGGTTGATGGTTTAGGGGTAGAAATTTTATAAATAATAGGTTTGGTAGTGGAGGATTTGGACATCGAGGTCATGAAGAGGATAGGTAGGGTTGTAGCTAGAAGAGGAGGTTGGGTTATCTTTGGTAGATGTGTTTTCTTAATCGAAAGATGAGGTCCGAAGATGAAAGAAGGGTGTGGTCCCAAAATAGAAGGCAAGGTAGAAATAAGTGGTAAAAATCTTGTTTTCAAGATCCTAGGTGGTTCCTCCTTCTTGGTTGGCTTGAATTTTGGGGGTTAGGTGATGTTAAATCTACCTTTAGCGAAGGGTGAATAAGGTTCTGAGTAGGGAGAATGCCAAGGTTTTTGACAAATTTCGTTATGATGAGGGAAGCTACTTGGGTTATTTCAGGTAGAGTTAGTTTGGTCAGTCCAACTACAACCTAAGGGGTAGAGGTTTCTAAAGGTTTGGTTGGGGTGATGGTGGGTTCAATAGTGGAAATAAAAGGTTGGGATGATAGTGGCATGGTTGGTGGCTCTTACTTGGTCGGATAAGGAAGGCCAAGATGGTGCCAAAATGTGGCATGATTGGCATTATGTTGGGATAAGTAATCCAAGTTTTGAGCCAGTCTAGAGAAGGGCTTATAGATGGGTTTGATCCCTTCGATATTGATCTCAAGGAACAAACCCATGGGTGCAGAGAGAGGAGTGGTTACCTCATCTTTTTCCTCAATAAAAGGGCCCAAGGTTTGGTAAGATGAGTATCATATAGGAGAGGTAGGTAGAGTGATATCTTCTTTAGGAATGCTTTCTATAGGAAGAGTGGATTGTTATATGATGGAAGAGAAAGATACGGTGGTAATGGCTAACTCTTTTGGTATGTCTTCTAAAAGAGAGGTGGGTAGATCCACTACCTCGATGAGTGGAGAAAGGGGAATAGTTGTTTCCTTGGTCTCATTTTTTGAAGGAATGGAAGGTGACTCCACTACCTCAATAAGTGGATGGGAAGGAAAGGTGGTTTGGGCAATGGTTTCCTTAGCAATGAGTTCGCTAAGAATTGTGTTAATGGTGTAGACTTCATGGTTGTGAGAAGATTCTGCTTTATGTTTTCATTGTTCATGAAAAGGGCATGGTTGGGGAATGGCTGTCTAAAGATGTCAAGTGATTGATTTGGAGGTGTGTTGGGGTTATCCAACACAAGTTCTCATTTATCGATGAGATTTTAAATGACATTCTTGAAGGTATTACACCTATTAATGACATGGTAGAAGGCACACAATTCATTCTCCCTATATCAACTAGGTATACGATGAGAGGAATCAAATTATTGTGGAGTTTTTATTAGTGGGAGTTATATGACATTCACTTTCAATAACTTTTCCAAGACCGAAGCATATGACTCCCCTAGCGGAGTAAATTGTTTTTGGTTGTTGTGGTTTGGGTTTCTAGTGTTCTGATTGGAGGGACTGGAAGAGTTAGGTTGGTTAACAACGAGTGGGGGAGCAGTTTTAAGGACAACCACATTCGTGGTTCCCTTATTTTTGGTGTTAATATTGGTTTAATTGTTAGGTTTGGAGGAGGGAGCATCATTTGATTTGAAGGTGGAATTATTGTTTCTTATTTTTAACCTCCCCTTATCAATGGCTCTATTTTATAACTTTTGTGCCATGGTGAAATCCTCGTCAAAGGTCTTAAAAGTTTAAACCCATAAAGTGGAGGAAATGTGTTCTGCATAAGCCTGAGCAAAGAGTTCAATTAGCTCAGGTTGGGGCAAAGAGAAAGAGATTTGATTTATCAAGATTCTCCAATGGGCTACGAAGTCATCTGTGGACTCATTATCAAATTATTAGATGGATTAAAGATCAGTGATGGAAACCATATTAGAGATTTTTAAGGAAAAGTGGTCTAAGAAAGTTTGAGCCAATTGGGCAAAAGAAAAGAGGGAGTGCATTGTAATAGCATTGTATTAGTCTAATGTCAAACTTGATAGAGACATGAGAAAGGTACAAAGAAGGAGAGCATCATCATAGGCAATGAAATAACACTAATACCTAAATACTCTCAGATGTTGTTGAGGGTCTTTCTTGTTTTAAAATTTTGAAAATTTTAGAAGTTCCCTTTGAGGGGATAAGGTCGAATGGGGATGGATGGATAAATTGGTTTGTTGCAAATTTAGTCATAAGATAAGAGGTTATGGGCACTAAAAATAGATGACTCCAAAGTAGTCATTTTGTCCATTAACATTTTGATAATACCCATTTTTGGTTGTGTACCCTATAGTTATAAGGTAGATTATGTTGGGTTTGGGTAGGTGCAATATAAGGATAGCTAGTAGAAGGTTGAGAGATTTTCACATATTGTAAGTGGACATGGTTGGTTAGGATGATGCCACATATGAATATGTGGAGATAGGTGGTTGGGTGGAAGGTAGAGGTACATACCCTTGTGGGTTAGGGATATAGCTTGGGTTTGGTGCAATGGGCAACTGTTGAGGGATTAACGTAGTTTAGGTAGGAGGTATGGTTGGGTTGGTAGGAAGAGGATAGGTGGTAACTTTGGTATTGATGGGTGGAAGGGTAGAAGGTATGGGAACCACCAAGCTCTGAAATGGAGTGGAAGTAGGTGGGTTGGAAATAAGAAGAAGGGTGGTGACACTAATAGTATGTACTCCCATGATAATCAGAGTATTGGTGCCCAAAGGTTGGGTTGTTCCTATATTAGAAGGGTTGTTGGTTGGGGTAGAAGGTGTTTGGGTGTTGGGTGGTTGGGTGGGTTGGTTTTGGATGGTGGTGTTGGTGCGATTATTAGTAGAAGATGATGCTTGGGTAACTAAAGGTTGGCAAAAGAAGTGTTACCCATAAGGTGGGATGGCATGTCATAGGGTGGGTCAGTAGGTGGAACCAAAGTAGGGGTATGATGGGATATGGTGTTGAGGTAATGTTGGAGGGCTATGGGCTTATTATCTAGAAAAGTGGTGAAATCTATATCACCTTGGGAAACCATTCGAGGGATATTAGGACTTCCAGAAGGATGGGGAGAACTCTCTAGCTCTGAGATGTACTCCATGGATGAGGGAGAAGAGGAAGATGGATGATTAGGAGGTGGATCCTGATTTGCTTGGTTTTTTAGTTCTTGCCTAGTTAAAACCATGAAAATAAGGGAAAAAGGAAGACACTAGGAAACTTACCACTCAAACAAAGAGAAGACAAGAAAAAGTCAAGAAAATGAAACACGCACTAAAACATGTTAAATCCTAAGGTTCCTTTTAGTTTCTCTTATGGATTATGCTTTAATTTTGAAGAATTTATGAAGACCAACTTGGGCTTGTAGAGTGGGTACTAGAAGAAGATATCTAAGGATGGTTTCAGGTAGTTAAAGGCTCTCAAGATTTATACTAGAACTTGGTATGTGGCTTGATATTGGAGCCCACCCCCTCACTTCACACAACACAATGATAAGGGTGTCGAGTGCTTAGCCAAGATATATCGAGTTGATAGAGATTATACTCAACCAATGTACTGAGTCAGTTCTCCCCTGGGTGGTGAAATCCAAGTAGGATAGCCAGGAAAGGTGATCGCTAGGTGATGAAATCCAGTCAGGCCTTGTGTCAATATTTTGATGGTTGATTAGGTTCAAGTGGTTTGGTATCATATGTGTGACAAGAGTGAAGCTACGTTTAATTTACTTGATTAATTAAGCTATGTGAGCTAAAATAAGCAAGCAAGTAATGTATTCAATCAATTTTAAGCCTAAAATGAAAATTTGATTTCATTATATGAGTAGAAGACAAGAAAAAGAGGCACCTAGATGCAACTATGAACCCAAGAAAAGACTCAAGGGTCCCACTAGGCATGCCAAAATGTTTCACGTAAATTTTGATTTATTTTCTAAGAATTTTTTTGTAAAACTTGAAAGAAGGGTGAGGTTAGTAGAACCTGGATTTCATTTGCGCTTTGTGATCCAGACAGTTGTAAATACTCCTCTTTGTCTAGGGAGGAATGACTTGTAGATAAGAAAACACTAAAGAAATGGTTGATTAGTTAGGTAGTAGGGTGGATTGCCTAGCAAGCTAAATAAAAAGAGCATAAGCTTCCTTGGAGGTTGTCAATCCACACTTTTAAATAATCAAGTTCTAAAAATGAAAGATAAATTACTTGCATAAATAACATAAGATACTGAAGTAAAATACAAGAAGTGCTTAAAAGAGATGAATTTGACTATTATAGCAATAAATGATTAGATATTAATGCTAAATAAAGTAGACATGGTTCATAAAATAGGGTGATGCTCTATGATTAGGCAGAAAGCAGGATTTGGTTAGGGTCTGATAGGTCAAATAAGCTTGCTATTGGAATTGACACATAGTGAAAATTGGTGATTGGGTAAGACCATCTATGGTTAGGTGTAAATCGTCAGTAGTTAGGTGACCATCAATGGTTACTATCAAATTTGGCTCAGGTAAAAAGAAGCATGGTTGAGAAGGCTAGGAGAGAAATACAAGAATTGATTATTGAAAATTGATACTTAGCTTTGTTGTTGGTTTGAAGAACGTTAAGGTGAATGGATGAACACTTGGTGTAGGTTCTAAAGAATTTCAAATAGAGTGATGATGCCTTGGATATTAATAGATGAGAAACAACACTTTTGATCTCTGTCTTGGTCCCTAGAAGCTAGAACAATTCCTACACAAGAAGCTTTGATGCATAAGACTTTGATGATTCCTACCTCCTCTTCTCTTTATATAGGAAAAAGGGAGAGTTGAAACAAGAGGTTAAACAAGGTGTTCAATAGGCCATCTAATTTTAGCTTTAACATGCATTAATCACACACATAGATCAAATAGCTAAAAATAAAAAAGCAAGTTGTAGTTGAGTGGCAGTTAACCCTTGAGATGGTTAAAGGTTAACCATCGATGGTCGAGGCTGACCATTGGCAGTTAGGGGTGGATTGTCGATGGTCGAGAGGGCAAAGGTAAAATACTTAGGGTTAGTCATTTTGACTAGGTTTGGCAGTTAAAAGGTTGTGAAGTGGTCTTAAGGGGGTCCAGGGATGATCCAAGGGTCAACGCGACATCTAGAACCATCATGTACAATTTTCTTGTGTCTATAGTGCCCTTGCTAAATAAGGTCTCCATAACCACAAGGATCTTGGAATTATTAAAGCTAGCTTATCACCACAAAGAGATTCAAAATATAACTTCTATTAGTAATTATCATCCACATTTAATCAACTTGTCATCTATAATCATGCTTCATAGTATTTAATGGAGACATTCTCTTCCTCATTTACATATTAATTTAAATTAAGATATATTTTTTTTACTTGGTTAAATGGCCATTTTAATTTTTAATATAAAAAATGAATAAAATATATGATTCATATAATTCAAAGAGTTTACATTTTGTTACAAAAACTTTTCTAAGTTATGTTGAAGTCTATACCTCAATTATTAAACTATCTCTTAAAAGGTAGACCTACTGATAGTGCAACACGAAGCTTGTTTATTTTATCTAACACATTTCTGGATAATAATTTATAATCAAAGGGGTTATAGTTTGATTAGTGAGGATGACAATATGTCATAATTATTATAATATCTATGAAGGTAAAAATCTTTGAGGATATCTAAAATAAAAGGGACAAACTTGGTGAAATGGACATCCCTTAGTCCTTAGCACTAAGACAAAAAAATGATTATTCATACACATGTATCATGATGTTTATCATTAAATAAAAATGACCATTCATATATATTTTGTGGTATCCATTCATTGTATTTCTAAAATTATATAAAAACATGCACAAAAGGGTTGTAGTTTGATTCCTGAAGATAATGATATGTCACAATTGTTGCCATCCACTAATTGGTATACATCCTCAAAGACACCTAAAATAAAAGGGATGAGGTTGGGTTCAAATCCTAGGTGTAGTATTCTGAAATGAACCAATGGAATTCAATTTATATTAATTATTGTTAGGTTTGCACATTTATATATGTATGGGTAATTTGGTCCATATAGAATGATATTGACATTTGGATCAACTTCTAAAATCAGAAATCCCTTTCTTACAACCCCATAACAACCTAATTTCACCATTTTTGGCCCTTTAATCTCATTGTTTAGACCTCACACAATGGTCAAGATGTGTTTTTCCCTCCCCCTAGGCTAGTTGTATATGTTTTCTCTTTTCTTGTCTTACTTGTTTGTAATCATTAAAAGTTGACACACATGTTAATGTTATGAAATTTGAATTCAAGGTCAATATAGAGAAGTATTGTAATTCATTTTGATACAAACATTATCAATTAATCTCTACTTAACACTTATTGTGGAGCAAATTTGATACACATTCTGAATTTATTTTCTTTATACAATTTATTATTTTTTAACATCTTTATTTCCCACCCAAAGACTGATAAATCAAAAACATCCAATTGAGCACAAGCCCCTAAATATGCTTTTCCCCTTAACATTAAAAGGTAAAAAGAATAAGATATGAAACACAAAACTAGAGAAACAAGACCTAGAAGTTAGGTTTCTATTTTGCACTCTATATCTGGATTGAAGGTTTGTTTATGAGTGTAGACACCGAAATCGTGTCTACTCCCTTGGTCGTCCTCCCCTTCTCTCCCCCTTGGTCCTCTTAACCACTCCTAGCCTATGTCTTATTAATTTGAAATAATTATCTTATTTTAATTTAATAATTCTCTCTCACTTGCCACCTCACCACCCTAGGATGCCCTTATTTGGATTCCCTTCATCCCCCCATGACCCATTTATAACCTATTCCTCATCCTCGCACCCATTTAACCCTTCTCGACTGTTTCTTACCCCGCCATTTAAACCCGACAGTTGGAAAACGGATGAAAGGCTATTTTTAGCCTTTTTCCTGCCTTCCAGCCGCCGACGTCGGTCAACTATCGACCGACATCGGCGGTATTGCCAGCGTCAGTTTCCTTCATAACGGTTTTTTGTGTTCGTTATCCTCCTTGGCCCCTGCTCTTCATCTGACTCTTGAATCTTGCAATCTGATCAATCAATCCGCCAACCTTTAGACCTCTCTCTCTCCCACAGGTCTTCTACACTACCAAGCATCAACAACAGATACTCTGCATCAGCTTCCACCAACAACAGGACTTCCACACCAGTAGCTTTAGCAACAAGCACAACCAGTCTGCAACATCCCTTCTCCAGCAAGCATGAGGTAAGTATTTGCTACTATTTTCATTTCAACATCTTCTTTTTAATCTATCTGTTATTCAGCCAAGACCAGACCCGAATCCTTATCTCCCTGTTGGCCTCCTCTATCCCTTTTTGACATTCTGTCCATTGCCCGAGACCTCTGCACAGAGTCTCAGACCATTCAACCAGACCCATAGCCCTTCTCAGAGCCTTACCCAGACCCAAAATCCTTCTCAGACCCGTCCACAGACTATAAACCCGTTCAAACTCGACCAGACCTCGTCCAAAGACTACTACCCAGACCGACGCCGGCCGAAGTGACCACTGCCCCCACCGACGTCGGCAGACTAACTGACGTCGACAGACCTTGACCAACCGACGCCGGTAGGACCACCGACGCCGGCGACTGTGACCAGGCTGACAGCAGCATTCAGGTAAGCATTTGCTTCCATTTTTGTTTCAGTCTTTAATCATTTCAGTTTTTTATCATTCTACTTTTTATCAGACATTATTTTTATCAGTCAGTGGGTTGACATCCCTCAAGCTTTTGCTTTTGGGATCAAGCTTTCGCTTGGCAGCCCACCATCTCCTCATCTAACGCCTTCTTTGTCCAAGTCTCTTTTTGTTACAGGTGTCATCCTCCACAACCAAAGAGGAGTTCTCACGACGTCTGAATAAACGGTGCGCACGACTTCATCCAGGTACATACAAGCCTTACACCATTTCTTATAGTTTCTTATTCTCTCTTTGAATGTGAAAGCGAAAATTGTATAAAAACATTCTGGCACGCCTGGTGGGACCCTAGGGTCTTCTTTGGGTTCTTTTCTTTCTGTTCATATAGGGTGCATTAGGATTCTCTCTTTTCACCTCTTTCTTCTCTTCTAAATGACATCATAAGTAGGATTAAAAAGAACTCTTCTTTCTTTTCTTGCATCATAGACTAGTCAAAAATCATACTCTTCACCCCTTTCTCCATTTGTCTTCATACGAATTAACATTTTGACTTGGTCTTAAAACACATTGCATTTCATTTCTGCTTGCTTGCATTTCTTAGTCCACATCTAGTAATTAGATCGCATCATGAATTAATCACACTTATGTTACACAACTTAATCACCTGCACAAATCAAACATCAAACTTACTTGAGACAAGGCCCGACTGGGATTTCATCACCCAGTGGATACCTTACCCCTCCCTGGAAATCTCACTTGGATTTCATCACCAAGGGGAAAGCCCACTCCGTTCTCTGGCGGAGGATAATCTCTACGGAAGGTATATTTTGGCTAAGCGAGACTAGCTTATCACTAGGCTCGTGAAGTGAGGGGAGCTTGCTCCTTAGCACCAAGCCACGTACCGAACCTAACCCAGACTCTTGAGTGCCTAAACAAACCTGAAACCATCCATAGACTACCTCTTCTAGGACCCATTCTTCAAGCCAACCTTCTCAAACATCACTTTAAGGCATAAGCCACAAGATTCTAAAAGTTGATTTTTAGGATTTAACGCTTAGTGTCTGCCTGTCTCTATCTCTATTTTTCTGTTCTTATCTTCTTGTTTGAGCTAGTGAGGACGTTCTTCTTCCTTTTTTCTAAAAACTCTCAAATCTTTTAGGTTTCTGGAAACCACAGTCACTGGCATCGGTTTTACCACCGACGTCGGCAACCTTTCCTCGCCGACAACGGTTATCTAACCGATGTCGGCCATCTGATATCACCGACATCAATTTTTCAACCGACGACGGTCACTGTCATAGTCCTTTCTTTTTTTAAAAAAACAACAGCCTAAAACCCGACCCTTTTTTCTACCAAAACCACATTCTGAGTTTCTGAAACTAAAAAAATATAGTTTTTGAAACCTTGACCTTTTGCCTTTAATGGTTTTGACACGCAGTCAAACCGAGGCATTTCTTGACCACGCGAGGCATCAACCACTTCCGCCCTCCCCATCCATAACCAGTCCTATAATGGAGTTTCACTCGGAGACCAAAAGAACTCCTACTCGACCGACCCTAGCTTAGACCCCCATTGTCCTTGAAGGGGACCAACATTTTGAAAGATTCTTGGACCTCAATGTCAAAGCCCTCCAAAACTATCTCGCAAGAAACCAAATGCGGGACCTTTCACTCGCAGCGGCAATGACATCGATGTCATCCGCTACCCAACCCATCATGACTCAGCCTATTGTCTCGACTAGTCACTGGACCATGGCCAATACGCAAAGTTTAGCCTCCTCATCTATTTTCGAACTTGCTTCCATCGGGGTGTCATTACCCCCTCAACCACACACAATTCAACCGAGTTCTACACCATACCAGAACTTGATTATCTTGACCTCGCCCACTCTTACACCTATACAAGTGGGAGTGACAACCTATCCTTTAACTAGTGCCGCCACTTAACCACCTCTTGCAGTATCTAGTCAACTTGTGTCCTCCAACTTCATGACACAAGCCCCTTTGACCATGACATCTACCCCTATGACGCACTACCCATATGTTGTGCCTACACAAGCGCAACCAAGTACGTCATACACCCCTTCGACCACCTTCCAGGTACCCTACAACCTAGGAGGTGCCCCACTTGCCAATTCGTCAGCTGATCTCATCAAAATGCTGATGGATAAAATGTCTAGTCTCGAGACCTCTATCTCTGGTTCAAGCAATGCTCTGTCATATGAGCAAATTTGCAACGAACCCATCCATCCCTCCGTCCCTATCTGACCTTATCCCAATCAGTGGGAGCTTCCTAAATTTACTCACTTTCAGAGTAAGGAAGACCCGCAACAACATCTTCGAGCGTTCAGACACGCTTGTTATCTCATAGCCCATGACGATGCGTTACTTCTACGCACGTTCCCCATGTCACTTTCTGGCCCCGCCCTTGACTGCTATAGCTCTCTTACCAGACATTTTATCTTTTCATTCACTCAACTCTCCCAATTATTTCTCAACCATTTTTCTATCAACATCACCAAACAAGTCTCAATCATAGACCTCTATTCCATCAGGCAATTTGACGACAAATCAATAGTCGATTTTGTCGCTTGTTAGAGAGCCCTGATCAACCAGCTCTCCTTCTCCTTGCCTCAACCTGAGCTCATTGAGCTCTTTTCTCGAGCATGTGCTAGGCACATCTCTTCTACCTTACGGATTCAAACATTCTGCACTTTCGACGAAGCTTTCACCATGGCAAGAAAGCTTGAACTCTGTGCCATCGACGAAAATAAGGTCAAATTGCGTAATAACAATGCAAAATCTAATGACCCTCCTTCGTCCAAACCTTCTTCTGCCCACTCCCAGTCTAAGGGGTCGGCAAACACTGTCATCTTTAGACCATCATCTTCAACAATAACCAATCGACCTCAATTTTTAACATCAGACTACATCAATAGACACTTCCAACGACGATCTATACAACGTCAATACACTCCAATTAGAGAGTCATATGCCTCTGTCTTGGATAAACTTGTCAAGCAGGGGGTCCTCAATCTCCCTTCAATTTGACCACTTCAATTCGACCCCTCAACACCTATCCCTGCATGGTACAGGGAGAATAACTTTTGCAACTATCACCGTGTCAAAGGCCATGACACGGACAACTGTCAAACTGTCAAAAACATCGTCCAAGACATGCTAGACAAGGGGGATCTCATCTTGGACAACCCGAACGCACTGCCCAATCAAAACCTCGACATCTTCAAACAACCTTTTCCTAACCATCCTCCTACTCAAAACAATGTCCAGACCATGACCAATGACCCTCAAGACCATGATTTATGCACGGTCGACACTGTCTATTCTCTGATCCCTGACCAACCTCCTTCACAGGTGGAAGACCCTTCTTTCCCTATTCCTCCTCCACAAGATGAAGAACTTCTTTCTCCTATTAGTCCTCCATCGACCTCTCTCATATTGGAGGATGCTTTGATGGCACCCACACCGGCTGCCTCACCCTCATCGTTCTTGTCATCAATGGGGGATCATACATTCCCCACGCCTAGACCACGCATCGAGACCATGACCATTCCTACACTCTATCCAACTGCAGAGCCACACTCTCCTATTTCTTCTCCACCAAGAGAAGAACCAGTCTCTTCGTCTATTTCGATCGAGGAAGACCCAGTCATGGTTTCTTCTTGTCTTTTGCTTGAGATTGCTACATCTCACTCACTTTCGTCCACATCTAAACCCAAATACGTATCTAACCTCGCCTCGCACAATGGTGGCCCTCAATCCAAACCAAAGAAAGCCACTAAACCACACCGAAAGACTCCTCCCCCACCTTCATCATTACCTTCAATTTTGGGCCTGCATCCGTCCACTTTAATAGGGGTGCTTCCTACTCCCATACCTCACAGAGGCAAGTCGCCTCTATTATTTCCTCAACCCATTAAACATATATTTCTTCCAAAACATCCAACACCTATCACCACCAAAGTGCCATCTCCACGTGTGGTTACACCACCCACGAAAATGATGGTACGACCAACGCCTCTTACACCTCTCAAACCAAAGTCATCAACCCCCACTGCAACAAAACATCCAGACCCATTAGCAAGTTCTTATGCCCTGCTGTTACGACAATTATTGTAGTCTTCTCGCATCAATCTCCCGTCTCTTAAACCATATCAATCTCTCGGACCAAAACTGCCCTGGTTCGATGACACTCAGATTTGTGCATATCATCGCACGCTTGGGCACGACACTGAGTATTGTTGTGCCCTCAAGGTTGTCATTCGCCAATGCTTGGAGAGAGACACCTTTCTTCTCGACCATACTATCAACAAACCCAAAACACCATCCCACTCATCAACTCTCAGACCAAGACCATCTTGGTTCGATAACTCTAAATTCTGTCATTATCATCACACTCTGGGACATGACACTGAGCGCTGCTGCGCTCTTAAAGTTGTCATTCATCAACAATGGAGAAAAGATACCCTTCTCATCAAAGATCCTCTTGACCACCCCTTCGACAAATCATCAACACCGACCCATGCTTCTCAAACCTCGTCACCTAAATCAGGATCTCCACACCAGATTATGGTCTCTTTGCCACCTTTAACCCCCTTATTCGACATCAACACAGTCAATCTGACCACCAAGCCTCAATCGACCTTAACCAATCTATCAAACATTCTCCCTAGCCGCTGGGGGAATTCAACCTTCATCCAAGCCTCGACCAACCTTTCAACCCTGTCTCGACCAAATATCAATCACTCTTTTAATCTTAAACCTCGACTAGGCCTCAACTAAGCATCGACCTGACCTCGACCAAACATTCAACCCGACCTCAACCAGACTGTCGACTCGACCTCGGCCAAACATTCAACCTATCTTCGACCAAATGTTCAAACTGACCTCAATCAAACCTTGATCAAATATCAATCAACTTCTTCAGCATCGACCCCAGACATCGACCAATCAGCCACCACATTGACCAACTCTTTCAACATCAATCAACATGTGACCAATTTGGAACGAAGCAAATGGGGCAAGTTTGCTCCTAATTGATTCGGACCTTAAATCATAGCACTAGCATGGGTCAGGACTTTGTCAGAACCTGAGCCCCCTTTTATGCCTTGCATCTTTGACCAGTCCACTGTTAGTCAAGTAATTATTCACTTGATGTCTAACTTGAGCTCGATCCCTTGAGCAGTCTCTGTCACCGTCATTCTTATCTCCTTCAACCCTCAATCCTAACCCTTTTATCAAGCATGAACGCTTCATCCTAATAAAAGGGAAACCCTCTAAACCTCTATAGTCAAGTCCATGACCAAAAGTCCAGTAAAAAAAAAAAAAAAAATCAAAACTATAAAAATGGGATGCATATTCCAAGGTCATAAAACTATAAATGTAGACTGCTCCCTCGAAGGATAGCTGCATCATCATTGTTGTATTTACTAGACTGCTCCCTTGAAGGACAACTAGGCCAAAGTCATATCAAAAGCATACAAAAGCAGAATATAGACCACTCCCTCGAAGGATGGCTATTCCTAAATTTTGCTACATACACATCACTATCTCAGAAGCTTCCCGCATCGATCAACTTCACAACATGACCACAAAGCAAGACGACATCCCATCGCAGGCTTCCTGCATCGATCAGTCTGCCTTCAAAAAAAAAAAAATTGACTGACAAACTTTAGAGTCATGGACTTGTCTATAGTCATTCTCGGGGTCACCTATAAAAGGGGCAAAGTTGTTCCTACCAAAAAGGGTTCCCCTTTCCTTACATATCACAATCAATCCTATCACCCTTGCATACTCAAGGGATTTCGAGCTCACTTAACGTCAAGTGATTCGATTGCTTCTCTAAACACAATCACTGGTCAACGACGTAATGCATGAATGGGGCTCTTGGTTCTAACAACCCCTATCTATGCTATCCTTCTGGTCCTTGTCAATGAAAGGGCGATTATGCCTTTCAATTCCTTCACATCTTGGTCACGCATTCAACCCAATCATCATCTATCCAACCAAACCCAAACCAAACCAACCAAAACATTTTCAGACCATCGACATGACCTAGTCCATTTCACATAGTTTCTATGGACAACAATACACATGGAAACTATCGACCAGACACAATTTATGTTAAGCATAAACCAATACTTGTTGAAGCATAAATAGACCTCAATTCATTTTTAGCATACATCCATCACGAATATAGAAAATTGCTAGGGATGAAAGACCCCTCGACCAATGTTGCAGAATACACCATCACACAATATGGAAACGGCTGCAACATCATCTTCTCCTCATCATTCATCATGACCAAGACCAATCATCGACCATTTTGCCTCTTCATCTGAACTACATTGGTCTGAGGCCCTAAGACTGGGGCTATGTAGGCAGCACTCAGATGACATGACTGTCTTCTGGGGTTAGCTCGACCACCCTCGTTTGTTCGTCTCCTTGATGGATAAACCATTCTTTCCTTTGACCAATCCTTTGACCATGACCTTGACCTCAATCAAGACCATCGACCTCTTTGACCCCTCTGTCTGAACTACATTGGTCTGAGGCCCTAAGACCGAGGCTATGTAGGCAACACTCAGATGACATGACTATCTTCTGGGGTTCGCTCGACCACCCTCGTTTGTTCGTCTCCTTGATGGACAAACCATTCTTTCCTTTGACCAATCTTTTGACCATGACCTTGACCTCGACCAAGTCCATCGACCTCTTTGACCCCTCTGTCTGAACTACATTGGTCTGAGGCCCTAAGACCAGGGCTATGTAGGCAGCACTCAGATGACACGACTGTCTTCTGGGGTTAGCTCGACCACCCTCATTTGTTCGTCTCCTTAATGGACAAACCATTCTTTCCTTTGACCAATCCTTTGACCATGACCTTGACCTCGACCAAGACCATCGACCTCTTTGACCCCTCTATCTGAACTACATTGGTCTGAGGCCCTAAGATCGGGGCTATGTAGGCAGCACTCATATGACACGATTGTCTTCTGGGGTTAGCTCGACCACCCTCATTTGTTCGTCTCCTTGATGGACAAACCATTCTTTCCTTTGACCAATCCTTTGACCATGACCTCGACCTCGACCAAGACCACCGACCTCTTTGACCCCTCTGTCTGAACTACATTGGTCTGAGGCCCTAAGACCGGGGCTATGTAGGCAGCACTCAGATGACACGACTGTCTTCTGGGGTTAGCTCGACCACCCTTGTTTGTTCGTCTCCTTGATAGACAAACCATTCTATCCTTTGACCATGACCATGACCTTGACCTCAACCAAAACCAATCCATACTTTCGACCCTCTTCCTCCCCTTTAGGGAGAACTACATTGGCCTAAGGCCCTAACCACAGGGGCTATGTAGATAGCACTTAGTGTTCTGAGGTTAGCTCAGCCACATTCGTCCATCCATCCATCTCGACCAATCACTTTGGAGATCATGCCTATCTCCTCCGACCCTAACCACTTCCAAGATAACGTTGCCTTAGTTGTTTTTGCATGTATGCTACCCCACGACTGGTTAGCAAAATTGTGCACAGACTATTTTTGACCCTCACAAGTATAGGATCGCAAGCCGGTTGATCCCCACTACTTGTGACTTTTTCGTGTTTCCAGGAGCACTTCTTGAGCCTGGGATACTTAGAACACGATGATCATTGGAGCTAAAGCTTAGATTGAATAACCCGATCAGCTACGACCAAATGCTGGGGCTCGGTTACTTCAATTTTAGCACTCCTCGACCCTTGACCTACGGCAATTTGACCTGACCATCTCGTGAAGTGGTATGCACACAATTACAACTATTGCAACGTTCACACTCACCATTTTTCATCCACTTTCTATCAAATCAACACCCGATTCCAAGTTCCCTTCCCTCGACTCCTGCTTTGAGGGGGAATACCTCATCCATAATCGGGGCAACCAACCATCTTATTTTTGTCTTGTAGTTCACTTAAACAACCAACAAGATGAAATCAACCTCATCCCATACCTGGGGCAATCAACTCCTGTTTTTGTCTTACAGTTCGTCCAGAACAACCAACAAGACAAAAAGGGGCAAATGTAGACACCGAAATCGTGTCTACTCCCTTGGTCGTCCTCCCCTTCTCTCCCCCTTGGTCCTCTTAACCACTCCTAGCCTATGTCTTATTAATTTGAAATAATTATCTTATTTTAAGTTAATAATTCTCTCTCCCTTGCCACCTCACCACCCTAGGATGCCCTTCATCCCCCCATGACCCAGTTATGACCTATTCCTCATCCTCGCACCCATTTAACCCTTCTCAACCATTTTTTACCCTGCCACTTAAACCTGGCAGTTGGGAAAATGGATGAAAGGCTATTTTTAGCCTTTTTCTTGCCTTCCATCCATCGATGTCGGTCAACTGTCGACCGACATCAGCGGTATTGTCAGCGTCGGTTTCCTTCATAACGATTTTCTGCATCCGTTATCCTCCCTTCGCCCCGGCTCTTCATCCGACTCTTGAATCTTGCACTCTGATCAATCAATCAGCCAATCTTTCTATCAGACCTCTCACTCTCTCTCTCAGGGACACACAAAAGGTAATTTGCATCAGCTTCCACCAGCAACAGGCTTCTGCACCAGCTTCAGCAACAAGCACAACCAGTCTACAACATCCCTTCTCCAGCAGGCATGAGGTAAGTATTTGCCACTATTTTCATTTTAGCATTTTCTTTTTAATCTATCTATTATTCAGCCAAGACCAGACCCAAATCCTTATCTCCTTGTTGGCCTCCTCTATCCCTTTTTGACATTTTGTCCATTGCCCCAGACCTCTGCACAGACTCTCAGACCATTCAACCAGACCCATAGCCCTTCTCAGACCATTCAACCAGACCCATAACCCTTCTCAAACCCATCCACAGACCATAAAACTCGTCCAGACCTGACCAGAGCTCATCCAAAGACTACTGCCCCGACCGACGCCAGTCGCAGAGACCATTGCCCACACCGACGTCGGCATACTAACCGACATCGGCAGACCTTTACCAACCGACACCAGTAGGACCACTGACACCGGTGACTGTGACCAGGCCGACAGTAGCATTCAGGTAAGCACTTACTTCCATTTTTGTTTTAGTCTTTAATCATTTTAGTCTTCTATCATTCTACTCTTTATTAGACATTATTTTTATCAGTCAGTGGGTTGACATCCCTCAAGCTTTTGCTTCTGGGATCAAGCTTTCGCTTGGCAGCCCACCATCTCCTCATCTAACGCCTTTTCATGTTTTAGTCTCTTTCTCTTTCAGGTGTCATCCTCCACAACCAAAGAGGAGTTCTCACGACGTCTGGATTACGGTGCGCACGACTTCATCTAGGTACATACAAGCCTTAGACCATTTCTTCTAATTTCTTATTCTCTCTTTGAATGTGAAAGTGAAAATCGTATAGAAACAATGAGATCTTTTAGAATGAAGTCTACGATCTAGACATCTTTCTCCAATCACCTCCAAATTTTTGGTTTATCAATGCCTTAGATTCAATTTCATGTTTACAAGTTCAAATTTCAGTGATAGGTTTTATACAATACTATACACAACTATAAAACTTCTAGTCTCTTCTATTCATTTGGTAATTAAAAATTATTATCATATTATACATATATAGTGATGCTTAATTGAATTAAAAATTATTTTATTTAAGTACACTATACAAATTTAATAGAACAAATATTCCTCAAATTTTAACACTGCGATAAAGAATGTAAATTATTACATCGAAGGCATTTTCTTAATTAGATTTCATGTCTTATAATATTGGTTGAATCAAATATGCAATTCAGTTTGGTCTATGCATCCAATAAAATATTGAATGCATATTAAAAAAAAAAAATTTTCCTTAATTGAATTTCTTATCTTATAATGTTAGTTTAAATAGATACTAGTTTGATAAGACCTCTCCAAAAAACTATTGCTAATCAAATTAAAATTGTAACAAAAAATTATATAATATTAAATTTATATTTTTAAGTTCAAATTAATTAAACAAATTTTATATTGTAAATTTCTATATAAACTCCAACATAAACAATTCTCAATACAAAAATAAAGATTAACAACTACATAACCCTTATTTATTAGATTTTTAAAGTCAAAATTTAAAAAAATTTAAAAATTTCACATTTTAAATTTCAAAATTTTCATATTTTTACAATTATTAAATTTAAAAAATTTAAATTTTAAATTTCAAATTTATTACATTTCATGTTTCTATATAAATTTTTTAGATTCAAATTTTAAATTTTCCAATTTTCTTCCATTCATATTTAATATTATCTTTGTACCTTGAAATGCTATTAATTTTTTATTTATTAATTAATTATTATTATTATTTTTTTAATAAAAAAAAGTGCAATTGTTATTTCATAAATGATCGGAAATATTTGTCCTTCAATCAAATAAAAATATAATACAGAAACTTTTCTCTCGTCACAAATTACAAATAAATATATTTAAATATCATGAAAAATTATTTTCATGTCGAACGAATCACGATGCAAATCAAATAATTTTTAACCAATCAGAATGGAATTTTTTAAATAATGACCCAGAAAGAGGGCGTTGTGAATGAATTACTCTACTTGTCGGGATTCAAATATTTGCATCGGGTTTTGATTCTGATGTTAAAAATGACAGAGCAACAAGAGCATCCCTTCCCATGGCTGAATACGCTCGTTACAGAACCGTTCTATGCACTCCACGCCCTTGCCTTCTTTTCTTATGTTGTTATTCGTCATTCTGCATCGCAATACCTCTCGCTCGAATTTTCTCATCATCTTTTTCGTCGGGTGAGTTCTCCTTCATGCATCTTTTCACTTCCCATTCAAGAAATTTAAATCACACAGACAGACGCCTGATCAAATTGTTTTTTTCAAATTTAAACTAATTACCATATCTTTTACAATGTAGGAAATTCAAACTCTGCTGACATTAGGAGTTTTGGTGGCTGTAAAGGTTCGTTTATTGTCTCATTATGTATTCTTACAATGAATTTTGCAGTAAATAATAAACACCTTTTTAATTTGGGACTTTTTTTTGGCAAAGATACTGATATAAACCCTAAACCCCAAATGGTTATATCGATACAAGTGTTCGGTTTTCGTTTTAACATTTAGAAATTTAATCAATTTCTGCTTTTCCTGGCAGTAGAGATAAGAATCCTGTATTGAAATTGTTTTGATTTTAGTATCAATGAAAAATGTCGCTAAAAACAAATGGAATTGGTGCAATCTTCAAGTTCTGAACGCTGAGTCACACCTTTTAGTGTAGATATGGCTTAGGGCCAACTACCCTCAAAAGAGTCAGTATGTAAGGACACAATAATGGCATCTATCAAAGAGTTAAGAATATTGATTGGTGGGGGAAAGGTTAATCAGCTAAACCCTTTCCATCATTTCCATCATAAGTACCAAAATGACTTTCGACAGCTTAGGAGATTGAAACTTTTTTGGCTCAAGGTCTACATGTAGGATCACTACTATGATCGTTGTTGCCCCTCACTCTTGCGGCACTCCGAAACTCAGAAAGGGAGCTGGATCCTAGCCCTTTCTGCACTAAGGGACTTTTCTCAGAGTGTGCGTGTTTGATGTCCAACACTCTAAATGTTTTTGCAACTGGTACGTCTCAGGTTGGGTCCCTCCCCTCTGTTCTCTAATCTGCATGACGAAAGTGAACTATTCGTTTTCATTTGGCTAATAAAATCAGCAGCAGGATCAGTCTTGGACAATGCTAATTGATGCTTGTTGTGGTATATACACAAGTCCTTAAGTATTGTTATGCCTTACGGAATGTAACGGGAATAAGTTAAGCTTCATAGAGTAAATGAAGATTTCAATGCTAGCAAAGTCAGATGGTCATATTAAGCACTCTAAAAAAGGTTTAAGTAGACTTGATAAGCGGCAAAACCAAAGTAAATGGATTTTCAATTCTTCTTATGCATAAAAACATGTCCCTCATATGGTCCTTAAATCTTAGACATGCATCTTTGATGGCAAGCCCCAGTGCAAGAAATGCCAAGCAATAAAAGAGTTTTTAGTCTCCACGGGGCTTTCCAAATCAGCAGCAGTCCTTACTTACACTTGTGTATGGAAGCATTAGAACTGCACCACTTATTACTATTCTTGTCAAGGATGAGTCCTAATGGTTGTAGGAAACATATATATATGGGAAGTAGTAGAGAGAAAATAATTTCAGTTGGTTTTGTCACTTCTCCCTTCCTAGTACTAGATTTTACTAATTGTTCTCAACAGATATAGCAAACAAAGCATCAGAAATATGTCCTTTGATGTCAATAATGATAACCATGTCAAAATTCTTCACTTTGAATATGTCTTTTACCTCTTTCCATTCATCATAGAAATCAACGAGGGCATTGATGCCTCTTTTGGGCAACATTTGGTAATCCATGGATGTTGCCCAAAGCAAGCAATAAACAAGTTCGTGCACTAGATGGACGCTGGACTTGGAGCATATCCATCCCTTAGTTCATAGCTTATCCACGTTATAAGGCTTGCATTGTTCCTATAATGTCCAAATGTTCTTAAACTCGATGATGCGTTTGAAGTTGACAAGCAACAATGGCATTTTAAAACAGGCCAAAGATGGGGACCCCTAGAGATATTTTGTTTCCTTAGGAGCTTCTTGTGTTTTTCACCTTTGATAACCCACACTAGTGGTTTAGCATGGAGCGCTGCAACTTGTCTTTGGAAATCATACTTAGCCCCTCATTAAATTACCATGAATCTCGTTTTACTCGGATATTCTTATGAATGAAAAGTTTTAGGTGTTTGGCCTAAGTCTTGCATATGCTAACTTAGATGGGGACCATTTTGAAGAATAATATACAAGAGTAGTCCAGAAATTTAGATATAGTTTAAGATCTATTGTCTAACCCATTGTGTTAGTATACCATTAGGCCTCAATTGTTTTTTGGATAGCCTCCGTGCATAAGATAGAGAGCTTCATGCATAAGATATAGAGCTTTTAGTTGAGGTACTGTTCATCGTTATCATGATTTAGGACTCATATCATTACTGTATCTTTTTCTCTTTTATTCTTGACTTTGTTATATCAAATATTTAATTTTGTCTTCGATTTATATCTTGATCACTTTATGACTTTATGATGATTCTCATGTGTCGCCATTCATTTCATAATCATTACTAATGAGAAATCTGCATTTCATGCATTTCTACCGTGTTCTTATTTATGATTATGATGTTTCATGTGTTAGGCATTTAAAATATTATTTATTTTAATTTCAAAATTTTCTATAACTTCCAGTTTTTTATTTAATTCATTGTCCCTTGCTGAATCCCTGAAATTTGGCGGTTACCTCTAGCCATGTACCCTGTAACTCCCAATTCCTGTTGTAACTTGGTGCAAAACTGCCAGAAGCTCAGGCCAACAAAGCCAGAAGCTCAGGCCAACAAATAGAGTATCTAGGCTAATGAGAACACAAGATTTTCTACTCAAACAACTAGGAGAACCTTTGCTTGTTTTAACTTGGTATTCTAAAAGGACGATCCCCAAGCCTAGACATACAAGCTCATGGGTAGATTTATAAATAGATACACGAGCAGATTAATAAATAGATACCGTGTATCTAGGAAAGCTTGGAGGGTATGAAGATTGTATACAGATTTTCATATAGGAGATGCATAAATATTAAATAAATATCATTTGCTTCCTTCCATGTTGTGTGATGTATTGCTTTTCCATTTCATTTATTTATACAGTTGCTAATTTCTGTTGTGAGAAAAACTCACATGGTATTAGAGCAGATGCCTTTTTAGGAAGCCTCTCAAAGAACAGGTTTGGAGGAGAGCTAATGAGAATCTAAGTAGAAGATCTCAAGAAGACCGCAAGTGTAGCATGGAAGCTGTGAACACAAAAGGCTGTTTGTAGGTAGCTGGATAGAGTGTGAAAATACTCGGATTGACAACACTCCTTACAAGAAGAGTAAATAGTTAAGAATACAATCAGAACACAGACACACTTCCATAGTAATTGTGGGCATAGATAAACCATCATAATAGTTTATGGGAATTAATATCACACGAGCATCCTCCAATATTAGATCTGGGTAATCGAACAGCTTGTATCAAGATATATGGGTCATTGCGTGAATTGTGGCACTAGTGCAAGGCATTGCTGAGAGTCTTGTAGTAACTGGGTTGTAGATTTGGGGGACTTTTGATGGCAGGACGACATGTTTGAATCATTTTGATGAGTAAGAAATCATTCTAGTGCAGAACTGTTAAGACAAGTAAACTCTATAATTTAATAATTCATTTTCAAAAAGGTCATGGGTTTCATGTCAGGTACATGGAAAGGACCCTATAAAATCAAGCAGTTTTGAGTAGTTTCCAGAAACTAAGTCAAAGATGAAATTGAGTGCTTTTGAAGGGATAAAACTAGAGATAGAATGGGCAAAACTCTGTTATGTTCTAGTTGTCTTTCTCTCATTCGGATGACTTCAATATAGATGGAGTATGTAAAATTCTGTTCTATTCTAGTTGACTTCTTCTGATTGGGAGGATTTTGACGAGTACTCGGAAACTGAATTTATCAGATGTGGAGAAAGTTTTCATTGCTTGACTTACGAGGCAAACATCTTAAGCAAAAGTTTGGTTGATTAATTTGGAAATGACTACTCTGTATTCTTAACTTTACAACGTTTAATATATATTTAAAGCTTGGTTTGTGGTCACATAACATATAGGATATAAAAAATGTCATTGTGTTTGTTTGTGTTTAAGAAGGTTTTGCATTAGTCACATGGCAAAGTCTTGGCAATTTAAAGGTTTTTAGCGCCATTACATGAGAAAGGTTATTCAAAAGTGCAGAGAGCAAAAGACTGCTCCAGGTCATCTAGGGTGTAGTTTTATTAAAAAAGAAAGGTTCCCAGTGACCCAAGAATTGAACGACTAGTTAGTTTCAAAGTCGGCTGTGGTAACATTGCAAATGTTAAGAGTGTGATTTTGATAATGACAAACATGGGAAACAAGGAAGTTACAAGGATTGGAAAAATATGTCATCAGAAGTTATATCAATGAAAGCAATATGTTGATGGTCAAATTTTGTTATTGGACTGGTCGCTTTATTGTCAAAAGGCGAGTTGTGCAGTTTGGGAATTGAATACCCTAATATTGTGCAAGGATGTCAGTCAAGTCACAAATTACAACAATATCATGGTAGTTGTGTATATGTGTTGGTCAATAGATGACTGGAAGCGATTGGAAGGTGCTCATGTAAGCTTGAAGAAGTGTTTTTTGACAGATTGTCCCACTGATATACCTCAACACAAAAAAATTAAAAACAACTAACACAATGTTAGTTATAGTTCTAGCATGGAGGGAGACCATCTCCAAACCACTATGTGAAGATGAATATCACTTAAAGTTTGTTGTCGATCTTGTTAGGATACTTGGCTTATGATTTTGGGACTTCATCAAGTTGTCTTCACCGGCTAGCACAAAAGAAAACTAAGCAAAAATCTTACAGGAAAATCCAATGCCTCAAGAGTCTTGAGAACTTCACTTAATCAATGCTTTGGGAGGCCCAAGGCCTTCTATATATTTAATGCATCGGTGGTTTGAGGACTTCACTATAACCAATGCCTTGTGAAGTTTGAAGACTTCACCATAATCGATGCCCTAGTGTTTTGGGAACTTACTTATCAAGGCCTCGTGGGTTTCAAGGACTTCCCAACACCAATTTCTTGTGGAGCTTGACAAGTTCAAGATCAATTGTGTGGTTATATTACTCATAAAAATATTGGAATACAAATAGAAGATTCACCACATGTTTGTAAGAAAGGAACTATCTACAAGAAATTACACATAGTCATCATATACATGCATGAACACAACTAAGTATGAGAACAAGAATACTTTGATAAAAATTGTGGAAATGAATGTGGTCTCTAGAAGTATGCAATCTTGACTCACATATGGTAAGCATTAGACTCGTGGATGGAGAACTAAAGTTGGGAAAATGCAACTTATACATATAGAAGGGGTGAGGCTAGGTACGGGATTGACTAAAATGGTACAATTCTACGCAATCTTATGAATCCACCATAATTGAAAATTAAATTGGCACCAAGTACATTTCATAATAGACATATAGCACTTTGATTAATGACTTGCTTTATTTATGGCTATATACAATGATGGCCATAAATGTGATGACAAAACTTCAATTGACAACTATCTCCTTGTTTAGTTTGTGGGCATCTTTGTTGGGAATTTTGGAGCAGATGAGGAAATGAGATCCGGTGGAGCATAGGAACAAAAGTCAAGGGTCCACGGATATTGAAGTAGAAGGAAAAAATTTGGAGATGCTTCCCTTCAATTAGCGATGCTTTTTCTCCAAATTCTCACAAGCTCATGTCTAAGTTTATTTACGATCCTTATAACTTGCTATGTGGGACCTTTGGTTCCTTGACTTCATCCTTGACCCTTACCAACTTGCATAACTCTAGTCTTTATTTTTTGTCTTGTTGTTCAAATGTTTGACCCTATCATTCATCTCTGTCTTTTTGTTGTAGTTTTGCCATCAACTCCATCACTCTTGGACCATTTATCTTAAACAACTATTGCTAAGTATGATCATAAATTGATTAACTAAAATAATTGAATTCAGCTCTATGATTTGTATGGCCATTAAAGATACTCAAACAACATGAAGACACTCACATTGACTCTATTTATATGGGTGGATAATTAAACAAGTATTGTCTACCAGTTTTGTGCCGTTTGTCACTTGTTTATCATTGATTGCTATGTGGAGCACTGAACAATATTATTATCCAAGATTGTGTCAGTCGACACTTCTTCTCCAGCGTTTGATATTCATCAGTTTAACATTATGTATGTGTTGGTTGGTAGTTGTTCAGTTTGGATAGGACCGGCACACTCATTTTTACTTATAATAACTTGAGCACTGATGTGGTTCGTACCCCTGTTTTTGTGCCAATTGGCAAAATCAAAGTATGTATGTGTCAATTGGCACAACCTACCCGAATCCAACAATCAGGGAGATCAACAACCCAGAATGAAAGGACAGTGTTCCACATCCCGATTGTCAAAATGAAATGATGTTTCAAGCCTTTTGCAGTGCTTTGCTAATCCAATGTATCCATAAATATGCACATTGAGCTCTTACAATGGCATGTGCTGGCATTTATCCTCATCCAAAGTTGGATTTGGAAATTGTTAAGCACGAAATATACTGAGAGGGGGGGTGAATCAGTATATTATATATCTTTTTACTTAATTTGATGTCTTTTCTTTAACCACTTAATCATACATTCAAGATATGTAATAAAACTGAAATAATAATTTGCACCACAAGAGAGAGAGAGACATCAGATTTTTACGTGGAAACCCAAAGTTGGAAAAACCACGGAGAACAATCTCAAGTAAATGAATGAGCACCAACTCAAAATACAAAGTTTGCAAGCACCAACTTGCAAGAGCACCAACCTCTTTGTCGAGCACCAACACAACAACTATTTGTGAGCACCAACCCACAGGAGCACCAACCCCTCTTGTGTATAAAACACAACTATCTCTCAATGTTGCTTACTCAACAAATGATAGAACTCTACAATATCTCTTGCTTTTATCTCTTTGAAAACAAATACAAACCATGCACACTCTTGCATATTATAAATGGCTTCTCAACCCTTTATTTATAGCTTTTCAAATGACCTTTGGCATTCACCCTTTGTGACCCTTCAATCCTCATGGGAAATGACGCCAAACTTGCATGACCCTTCGTATCCTTGCATTTGAAAAGTCATATGGTGACCCTTCATAAGCAAAAACGTCTTTTTCTCTTTTGTCTTCATCTTGGTGACTTTTCATATTCCTCAAAGTGTCCCTTCATGAAAAAATGCGCCATACCTCTTTTGTCTTCACATAGTGACTCTTGGAATTCCTCAAGATGACTCTTCATGAACAAATGCATCTCATTCTTCTTTCGTGTTTTGCCCTGTGACTCTTTGACTTCTCTATGGGCCCTCTTTTGACTTATATGCAACCAAAAATATATTCATTAATATTAAATAAATATTAACACACATTAGCCAAGATATGAATATTAAAAACACTATTAAATGCAATGGGGCCTTTATCACCAATAATGCTAGACCTTTGACATCAATGACAATATTTTTAACAATCTCCCCCTTTGTCATTGATGGCAACCTCAAACTGAAACTGCCACATTCTAAAGCCTGCACAGATTGTCATCTGAAAAACATACAGTAATACCCCCTTACTGTAGCAACTAGTACTTGTTCTTTGTACCTGTTTTTGCACCTATACCTGTCTCTGTTATTCTCTCCCGTTGACATCAATGGCAAAGGGCCTACCTGGAGCTAACACTTAGATCCCCCTCAACTAATGCTGAACCTCAGTGGCAGGGAGTAAAATAAATTACTCCCAACTTCTCTCGCAGATACTCAAATGTGTCTTTTGGTAGTGCCTTTGTGAAAATATGTGCAATCTGCTTTATAGTACTGATATACTCCATCTTAACCTATTGATCTACAATCTTCTCTCTCAAAAAATGATATCTAATGGAAATATGTTTTGTTTTTGAATGTATTACTGTATTTTTCGTGATATTAATAGCACTTGTGTTATCACAAAAAATAAAAATAGGTTCATCATACTTTACCTTGATATCTTTTAAAGTTTGCTTCATCCAAAGCACTTGAGTACAACACAATATCTCTACAATATATTCTACTTCAACTGTAGAAAGTGATATTGAATTCTGCTTCTTGCTTAGCCATGATACTAAGCTATCACCAAGGAAGAAAGCTCCTCCACTTGTACTCTTTCTGTCATCTAAACACCTTGCTCAATCTGAATCTGTATAAGCAACCAAAGTAAAATCTCTGCCTGTGGGATACCATAATCCGTAATCCAATGTCCCCTTGATATATTTGAATATTCTCTTCACCAACTGAACATGACTATCTTTTGGAGATGACTGATATCTTACAACCATGTCTACTGCATGCATGATGTCTGGCCTCAATGCTGTCAAATATAAAAGACTACCAATCATAGAGCTATACAAAGATTGATCTGTAACAGGAGAATCTTCATCTTTGTTCACCTTATTTTTTGTACACATTGGTGTGCCAACTGGTGCACAATCCTCAAAACCAATTTTTTTAACATTTTCTTGGCATATTTATTTTGAGATATGAAAATTCCTTTATCTGACTGAAATGTTTGCAATCCTAAAAAAATGACAATTTTCCAAGCATAGATATCTCAAATTCTTTTTGCATATTATCAGAAAATTCTTTTGTCATCTTTTCAATATTTTCCCTAAAAATGATATCATCAACATATACCACAACAATCAATTGATGCTCACTTTTTATTTTGATGTAGAGATTACTATCAGCAAATCCTCTTTTGAAACCTTGATCCTGCAGGTACTTATCAAGTCTTGCATACTAAATTCTGGGAGCTTGTTTCAATTCATACAATGTTTTCTTCAATCTGCATACATGGTTACTAATATTTGAGAAAATAAATCTCTGAGGCTGCTCAATGTAGACTTCTTCTAGATTCCCGTTTAGGAAGGCAGATTTGACATCCATTTGAAACACTTTGAAAATTTTAAACATTGCATATGCAAGAAATATTCTAATAGCCTCTAACCTTGCAACTGGTGCAAAAGTTTTTTTGAAAATCTATTCTCTCAATATGAGCATATCGTTTACATACTAATCTTGCTTTATTTCTGGTCACTTCTCCATTTTCATTCAACTTATTTCTATAAACCTATTATTGTTCCTATCACATTGTGATCTTTTGGTCTAGGCACTAATTCTTAAGTATCATTCTTTTTTATCTAATTTAATTCTTCATCCATAACCTTAACCCAATGCTTATCATGTCTAGTTTTTGAAAAAGTTTTACGCTGAATTTTGGATAACAAAGAGAAATTAACTTGTTCAGATTGACTTACCATGCAAATTCTTTCATTTATGTTTTCGATGATGTCACTTTCATTATGATTTCTCTGAACATGTTTGGATGGAGTTTTGGTGCCCTTTTTCTCTTTCTTCTCATCTTCATCTGAGTTTTCAAAACCTTCATTTTCAATGATTTCAAGAATGTTTACTGGATCACTGAATCTTTGTTTTCCATCTTCTATCCTGACACTTGCACTTTCAACAATTTTTTTGGTTCTTTTGTTATAACATTTATAAGCTTTACTTTTGTAAGAATAACCAAGAAATATACCTTCATCTGCTTTGGATTCAAACTTATCAAGTTTTTTATCGATTCTCTTTATGAAGCATCTGTTATCGAAAACTCTAAAATAATCAACTGTTGTTGGTTTGTCTTTCCATAGCTCATAAGGAGTCTTGTCACTATTGACTCTTAATAATGCTCTATTTTGAATATGCACTGCTGTAGAAACTGCCTCTCTCCAATATTTATCTGCTATCTTGAATTCATTTAGCATTGTCCTCGTCATCCCCTGAACTGTTTTATTTTTTCGTTCAACTACTCCATTTTGTTGTGGAGTTTTGGTTACTAAATAATGTCTCTTTATTCTATGGTCTTCACAAAACTCAATAAATTGATCTGACATGAATTCTCCTCTTCGATCTGATCTTAGACACTTAATCTTCAAACTGATTTTATTCTCAACTAATGCTTTGAATGCTTTGAAATGTCTGAAAGCTTTTGATTTTTTCTTTAAAAATATTACCCAAGTCATACATGAAAAATCATCAATAAGCAACATGAAATATTTTTCACCTTGAATACTTTGAGTTCTCATAGGTCCACACAGATCAGTGTGAACAAACTCTAGTATCTGAGTAGTCGAGTACTTTTTTGTTTTGAACCGTCTTCTAGTCTGCTTCTCATGCTGACAAAGTTCACAAAATGTGTCAGATGGCTTTGTAATCTTTGAAAGATTTTTGACTGCTTGTTTCTTGCTGATGTTGACAAGATTGTTAAAATTTATGTGCCCCATTCTCTTGTGCCATAGCCAACTTTCTTCAATCTGACTCAAACATTTTTGACCTTTGATGTCTAATAGCATATACAAATTATTGTCTGTTCTTTGAGCATTTACAACCAACACATTTGAATTTTTTCTACTAATTTCACAACTTTCTGCATAAAACGTTAGTGTGTGTTCCTGATCACACATTTGACTTACACTCAAAAGATTATGCTTAAGACCTACATACAAAATATTTTCAATTTTAGTTCTACCATTATACAAAATTAGCGTACTTTTTCCAGTAATTTTGATAGTAGTATTGTCTCCGAATTTCACTATGCCACCATTGATCTTCTTCAGGGTTATGAACTTGCTCTTGTCTCTTGTCATGTGCCTCGAACATTCACTGTCAATGAACCATGGTTTTTCTTTATTTTTTGCATGCAAAGCTGTCTGTACCAACATAGATTTTTCAAGGTGTTTCTTTTGCCATGAACCTGTCTGAACTTTCTTCTTGATGAATGGAGCTTTGAAACTTTGGTCCTTCTTGACTGACTCGAACACACTTCTACAATACCGAGCTATGTGTCCAAAGTTATTGCACTTGTAACATATTATAGCCTCTTTATTAACCCCTGATAGAGGAGCAAAAGAGCTCTGGGTTCTGCTTGACTCTGTATGAATTTCTTTCTTTTTATTTTTGAAATTGTTAGCCCTTTTTCGACATTCTATTTTCTTATGACCATATCCATTACAGTAAAAACAGTAACCATAAATATATGACCTGTTTGTGTATCTCTGACTTGATTGTCTTTTGTAGCTCTGTTCTCTCCAGCCTTCTTTGTTTGAGATGTCTTTTGTATTCTTAATTTCTTCCCTTTTTATTTCTTCTTTTGTAAAAGCTTTAGCATAGCTTTTTCTTTTTTCTTTGTCTGTGAAAGTAGTGACCTCCTCTTTCTTTTTTTCAACTCTAATACCTATCTTATTTGACATTGATATTTGATTTTTTAATATCTTATTCAACATATTAGTGCTATTTCTCAAATTTTGAATCATTGGTTGTTCTATCATTGATTGTTTTATTTGTTTTCTCAAGATTTGCTTTTAAAGAAGCAATTTCAATAACATACCTTTCACATTCTTTATTTACTATTTTCAACTGTGTCGTTAGATCTTCTTCATTCTTCTTGGCTTTTTTAAAGTGTGCTTGTAGATTTTCAATTATTTTCTTTGACTCTTTCATTTTTCTCGATCTGGAGCTTTAATCTTTGATTTTTCTTTTCAAGAGCTTTTAACTCTTCTAAGGCACAAATGAGTTCTCCTTCCAGATTCACTTCGGCTTCATTTTGTTTTTCTTCTTGATCGTCCGTACTTCTACTTGCAAAAGCATCTTCATGTGTGGTCATAAATAGAATCTTTACTTCTGAATCACTGACTTCACTATTTTCGGTTGAGTTAGGATCTTTAGAATACAAACTCTTCTTTTCAAATCCCTTCTTGAATTTACCTTTGAATTTTTTTTTGTATGTAGACTTTCTTTCTTCATTGTCATAATTACCCTTATTTGGGCATTTAGTTGTAAAATGTCCAATCTTTTCACAATTAAAACATTTAAAAGGTAATTTTTTTTGATATTTACCTGTGCCCTTTTTTGGCTTGCGAATGAAAAGAGCTTCGTTGTTATCTTCATTATCGATAGAACTATCACTTGATTCTTGAATCTTAGCTTTCTCTTTCTTTGATGTCTTGAAATCAACGTCTCTTTTTGAAGGTTTATCTTGTTCAGTCCGCATCTCATATGTCGTAAGAATACCATGAAGCTCATCCATCTTTAACTTGGCTAGATTCTTCATTTCTTCAATTGCTGAAACTATTGCATCATATCTCAATGGTAGAGATCTCAAAATTTTTTGAACCACAGTTGATTCTTCTAAATTTTCTTCAAGACTTTGAATCTGATTAACTATTTGCAACTCGCAAAAAATAATTGGCTATATTTTCTTCTTCTTTCATCTTCAAACTCTCAAATTGTCTTTTGAAAGTCTGAAGCTTAGCTTGCTGAACCTTTCTATCACCTTTGTAAATATTCTCAAGTTTTACCCAAGTTTCATGAGCAGATTCATATTGCATAACTTTAATAAATTCTGATTCACATAAACCACATAAAATAACATTTAAAGCTTTAGTATTATTTTCGCTTGCTTTCTTTTCTGCCGGAGTCGTTACAAGTGTCTGTGGCTCTTCATATTTCTCCACCAATATGTCGAATCCAAGGGCCATCAAATAAGTCTTCATCTTTATGCTCCAAAAAACATAATTCGTCCCATCAAACAAAGGTGCCTTATTTGTAGAAAATCCTTCATGTGATCCAGCCATCGTGCTTTTCGATCTATCTTCACGCTGTAAAAACCTGCTCTGATACCAATTGTTAAGCATGAAATATACTGAGAGGGGGGGGTGAATCAATATATTATATATCTTTTTAGTTAATCTGATTTCTTTTCTTTAACCACTTAATCATACATTCAAGATATGTAATAAAATCGAAATAATAATTTGCACCACACAAAAGAGTGAGAGAGACACCAGATTTTTACGTGAAAACCCAAAGTGGGAAAAACTACGGAGAACAATCTCAAGTAAATGAATGAGCACCAACTCAAAATACAATTTCGTAAGCACCAACTTGCAGGAACACCAATCCCTTTGCCGAGCACCAACACAACAACTATTTGTGAGCACCAACCCACAGGAGCACCAACCCCTCTTGTGTATGAAACACAACTATCTCTCAATGTTGCTTATATGATAAAACTCTACAATATGCTTTTTTTTCTTCGAAAACAAATACAAACCATGCACACTCTTGCATATTACAAATGACTTCTCAACCCTTTATTTATGGCTTTTCTATCTTTGGCATTCACCCTTTTGACCTTTCAATCTTCATGGAAAATGGCGCCAAACTTGCTGAATCCTTATTTGAAAAGTTATATGGTGACCCTTTATAATCAAAAGCATCTGTCTTTATCTTGGTGAATATTCCTCAAAGTGTCCCTTTATGTTAAAATGCACCATACCTCTTTTGCCTTCACATGGTGACTCTTGGAATTCCTCAAGATGACTCTTCATGAGAAAATGCGTCTCATTTCTCTTTCGTCTTTTACTCCGTGACTCTTTGACTTCTCCATGGGCCCTCTTTTGACTTATATGCAACAAAAAATATATTCATTAATATTAAATAAATATTAACACACATTAGCCAAGATATGAATATTAAAAACACCATTAAATGCAATGGGGCTTTTATCACCAATAATGCTAGACCTTTGACATTAATGACAATATTTTCAACAGAAATGCCATATGCATTTCTAGCTAAGTGTAGGAGATGTTATGAGTGAAATATCCCTTTTTATATTTTATCAAAGTTTCAATTTTTTTTAAATTTCTCTGAATACAATGCTAATGTAAATCCGAAATAATAATATATTATTGAAATATGCAAAACTGAAAATAGCCAACTACAATTTTTATTTAAATATGCTGAATATGAATTTATTACATCAAACCCTAACTTGAAACTGCATATAAAGCATAAAAACTGAAATTTTAGTGAAACCCTAGTTGAAAGAGGAATTCTAGAAGTAGGACACCCTGTTGGAAGGTATGGTAGATTCCTGGGAGCAATAATAAACCCTTCTGAGTCTGATGTCAACAAAATTTCTTCCAAAAAGAATGATGCCAAGGCTGGAAGTGTACTGTAGGTGGTACGACAGACTGTAATTGCAGGTGCAACAATGAATAGTGATGATGAATAGTGATGTGAACAGTGATGCCAAGCTGAAATGTCAATGCAGAAGGATATTTCCATAATTTTTTGGACTATTGCAGCCCCATACACAACCATAATTCAGCGTTTCTGTACCTGTGATGAATTTCGTCTGAATATGAAAGCTTTGGTGTAATCCCAAAATGGAATTACAAATGGGTTTGAGGGTTTTCATCTCCAACCCTGTGTACACGAGGGCTTTTGTTCTCTGTATAAAATATTGAATTTGCTGCCCCAAATTTGCAAAACAAGGGTTTTGTAAAAGTGTTCAAATGAATGAATAATGAATGATGTTTTCTTTCATCCAACCCTTTTAATAATTATCTTTTCCACCAAAACCCTAAAAAGCAACACTTTATGTTCTATTTTGACGTGGACATGCTTTTATTTCTACATTGTAGGAATCGCCCCCCGCTTCCACAATTCTTGCCTTGGTACGCCTCGGGACCGGTACATCCCAAAGACGTCTGGAAAGGTACCGAAAATCTCACCTTTCCGAACATCTCCAGGATGTACATGAGACGTTTTCGGCAGAACTATAGCGCAGGCCACAGAAAAAAATAGTTAAATGTTAAAAAAAAATCTAATATGCTTTTAAATGCTATAAATAAAGGGGCCTTCACTATCATAACACACCAAATAGAGTTTGCAACTCTAAACGAAAAAAACCTCAGTTTGCAGCAGTGCAATTTGTAGCAGTTGGGAGGATTTTTTTATTGCAAATTTGCAAGTAGAAGTGTAGCAGTTGTTTGTCATTACAAGGGAGAAGTTGTTTCAACTTTCAGTTTGCAAAAAGGAATCCGGAGTGGAGCTAGTGGTCCGAGTGGGAGTGACATTCATGATTATGAGGATAATCTGGATCTAGATGATTTAAAATTTTATAAATAGTGGGAGTGACATTCATGATTTTGAGGATAATCTGGATCTAGATGATTTAAAATTTTATAAATAGTGGGAGTGACATTCATGATTATGAGGATAATCTGGATCTAGATGATTTAAAATTTTATTCATGATTTGAATGCATTTGCAATGTCTACTTTGAACTTTTTGAAGCAATGAATGAACAAACACTATGTATTTTCAAGTGCTTTACTAAAAAAATGAGTAATATGCGTTGTTTATATATATATATATATATATTTTAATTATATATTCAAACGTACCCACGGCATATCCAAATCAAGGTTTTTTAAAAATGACGTACCCACGTACCCAAAATGTACCCGTACCCCTATCCAAACAACCTAGTTTTATTCTAATAAAGTCATTTTTATCATTGCTTTTGGCCCATTTAATAATCTACTTTATGGCCCACTTTGATGATAATGTTCAAGTGCCATTTTTCCCATGTTATTAAATCAGATTACTTTAGGATAACTTAAAATATTAATATTAAATTATTCTTTACTTTATTTGAAAAAGAGGACAGACAATGAAAAATACTTAAGTAAGTTGCTAAGCATAGCAAGCAAGAAGCACTGTTGAGGTGCTGTTATAGTCCCATATTGTTTTTGATGGCTTCAAGGAGAGCATTGACTTGTAATATTGCTGATGTCAGTTGACATGGGGTACAGCGTCATGTTGCTAGAGTTTTCTCACAATGGGTTTCTCCAGGGGATATCTTGTGTCCCTCTTCTTGTGTGATGTGTCTTTGTGTTTTTTGCTTGCTCGATTGTTCATTTCATTCATGCTGATTTCATTTCCAGCTTTTAAGAAAACCATAGTTACCATGTTCGAAAAATTCAGTTTGTTCGGAAGGGGGAAAAAGTTCGGAAGTTCGGAATTTTGAAAAAAATTCGGTTCGGTAAGTTTGGTTAGGATTTTTTTATAGATTATAAAAAATAAATATATCATACATATTTGTAAAACATAAACATAAATAAGTTGATAAGTATCTGTATAAACACAATACTTATAAGAATTTCAAACTTGAATTACATTAAAAGATAGCAAAATATTCATAGGTTAGAGCCTAAGCTCAAAATTGATATAGAACTTAAGTTTCAAACATTTGCAACATCAAACCTAGCTTCAAAATCAAAACTAGCACTAGCACTAGCACTAGCACTAGCACCATCATTCATTCATTCATTACTTCAAAGACAAAATGTACATTCAAATCTAGAATAAATCATCTCGATTGCCCACAAAATCATGAATGCCACTCCCATTATTTTTCAACTTTATCATTTACTGACACTTTCTCTCACAAGGGCTCATCGGTGCATTGAATCTCACAGAGTGCATGCCTTAAGGGGTGCACTGGGAATGGGGTGGGATCGGCTTGTGGCACTTTGCGAGAGATATTTTCATACTATTCTATCACGCATACATCCCGTCATGCAGCCTTCATACTTCTTATGATGTCTCCTTGAAATCTTGAAACCCTGAAATATGGCTAAGTTTGAAACCTTGAAACCCTGGAATCTGACTAACTCTAAAATATGATAGGATCCTCCAAAACCTAGAATTTGCATTATAGCTCCTAGCGGTCCGAAACCCCTCTCAAACATCTTGAAAGTATATAAATAGAATATAACTTAAAGTATAAGAAACTAGATGTCCATTATAAATGTAAACTTATACTTAAATGTCATTTTATTTTATTTATATACTGTTGGGTTCGAACTAGATTTACATTTTGGGTTTTTTAATTTAAAAAAAAAAAAAAAAAAAAAAAAGGTTATTCGGTCAAGTTCGACCGCACAAATTCGGTCCATGCCATTTGTTCAGATCGAACCGAACATGAGCCATGTTCGGTCGAACATGGTAACTATGAAGAAAACATTCCAATTCCATGCGAAGCTGATTTTAAGTACAATACTTCATCTACAGCAGCAAACAGAAGTAAACTTAGACGTATACTATTTAATTTGTGTATAAGGGAAACAAGTATATGGGATTAGTTTTCAACTTTTCGGCAGTGTAGGCATAAATTTGGGTATGTAGACATCAAAAATTGAATAAAGGATGTAGATGGCAGCCCATAGCTATGACACACATCAAAGTTTCAGTCTTATGCATGCTGGTTTCGGTAGCAACTTACATTGGATCAGCACATGCAAATTTTAAATCTGTGTTGAAATCATAAATGGAACATCCAAGCCAATTATAAATAAAAGTACAGAATCTATCTATCATGTTAGCAAGAACCTTCTTAGCATTTCAGTTAACTCTTTGTATACCTTATATGTCCCTGATATATATTAGAGCTGAGCTTCCACCTCAAAGTACGCTAACTTAGTAATTTATTTCTGTATATGCCTGTTCTGCTCTCTTTATATTAATGCCAATTGCTCCTTCAATTAGACTTTTTCACAATGTTCTGCCAATACCTGTCAGGAAGAGATCTCTTTAAGAAATGTTTTTGATGCCTGGTGTGTGCAAAATTACAGAGCACTCTAATTTTGTACATTTAAAAAGTGGCAACAGTGCCACAGCTGTAGATGGGAAGTATTTATGACTTTCCTCTCATGGACCAAATCAGTCAACATGAGGAAAATTCAACCAATAGTGAAATTAACACCACCAGACATTCATAGTTGCATTTTTACATCAAGCTGGCGCAGACAACATTATCATCATTGGAAGAGTGGAGTGGAGACAGAGCAGCCATGGAGAAGGCAATATTTTCACCCTGTTGTAACTGTAGCTCCTTTGTTAATCCAACCAGATTGTCACTGAACACTGGAGCACACACCTCCCACCAAATCATTAGAACTGAAATGTGCAATTTACAACATCACCAGAAGATCATATCATCATCAAAAAACAGAACAAACAGCCTCTATCAAGGCTGGCCATGACTAATACTTGCCGTGAGGTGACTAAATAGCAGCCCGAAACACCATATAATGTGAAAATCCAAAAAAAGTTACCCAGGCCAGACCCTTGAACTACTTACTCTTCTTCTGCAGAAGAGTCATTTATGCTCATAACAGACATGCCTTCAGTGGTCGGAGTTCTGGCCTTCTTACTACTTTCCCCTCTCTCAGCCTTGCCCTCAGAGTTTGGTGCTTTAACCTCCTTTGACATAGAGACTAATTCATCCCTCTCCACAATCCGGTGCAAATTAGGCAGTGTATACATAGGAGCTGGAACTGGAGCTGAACCATAGAAGCTGTTTACCAGCAGTGTTTGGTGTGGATGCTTCTATCTTTTGCAGAGCCCACGTATGGTCCACTTGCATCATTACTCTGAACCCCAGATCATGTGAATTGGCCGACAAAGACAAAACATTAATTCAGTTGATCATTACAGAATAAGCAGCAACAGTATGGACATTATTCCATTGGTGGAGAGCATAATACCCACGGGAGAGGGATCCGAAAAACTTAGGGTGGTCAACATCATAAATTGAGTGTTAAGGCCCGAACCTTAAATTCATTTTTTCCCTTTTCAAGAAGTGACATATTTTGAGTCTCTCTAACCATCTTGGAGGAAAAGATTTGCAAACCCTATCAATCCCTTGGTCTGCTAGATAATCGGCCACCCTCTTTCCTTTTTGGTGACATTCCTAGGCCATGACTTCACTGAATTCTGCTTTGATTGCCTTTATTATGTGGTCGATCTACCAATTTGTCGCCTTTCCTTTTTTAATCACATTGATAATGATCATAGAGTCTCCTTCAATGCTTAAGTATGACAGCCGGTTTTGCTTAATGATTTTAATTCTGCTTTGCAAAGCTTGAGATTTTGCCATGTTGTCTCTTGGCCATATTTCTCATGATATATAAATTTAACATTCTCTTCATGATCTCTCAATACTCCTCTTGCCTCCATAGGGCCTGGATTGCCTTTTGTAGCCCCATCAAAATTTAGTTTCAGATATGCTGGTTTCAGAGGCATCCACACCACACCACGAAATGGTCGCTTTCTAGTAGCCCCTTAGCAGGGAAATTGTGGTGCATTGTTGCTACTATCCATTCTCAAAGTTATTAGTTGTAGGTTTTACCCCAAATGCACTACCACAACTTTTTTGTCAATCATTTAACTCGTTTTATTCATGTTGGCAATATGATTGTCATTGATGTCAAAAGGGAGATTATTGGCATTATGGATGTTATTGATGCTCAGGGCTGAATATGGTGATTAGAGGATAAGCAAGGAATCCTATCAGAGGTCAAGGATGATTGGAGTGCTTGTGTGCATGAGTGGAATTCATTTGGGTCCTCATATTGATCATCTAGACATTTTGGGTTTATACAGGAAAATCTGAATAGGCATTTTGCTGATGTCACCTTTGCCATGTGTGGACGAGTCTGGGGGATTGGTCATATGGTTGTGATCACATTAGTCCTTAATTGTTATGTGCCAGATTTGAAGTCATGCAATGAAGCGCGGTAGAAGATATGAGGATGCAAAGTTGGCTACTTAGAGAAAATTCACTAAATTTCTATACTTAGCCAAAACTACAAAAGGGTTCAAGCATAGCCAAGTAAGCATGTTGATGAGGTCAGTTTTCGCACATATGGAGGTGTTAGGACAAAATGATCATATGGGTTTGTTCATTTTTGCATCTAGTTTTTATGTGCTGAATATCAGGTCAAGCGATTTAGCGCAACAAAAGATGTGCATGTGTAAATTTGGGCTCCCAAGCATTTTGACAGTGTTTTCCCACAGTCAAATTTGCAGATGGCAAGAAAAAGCAGAGTAGGCATTTTTATGATGTCATATCTTTTATGTATGAAGGTTTCTGAAGCATATGAATATATGGATGGAATCCCCTATGTGAGAGGATCTTATGCACTAAATTACAGGGCATGTGATGAAGCGCATCAAAAGTTATGCAAGAACAAAGTTGGCCTCCTAGGCAGTTTTAAGCATTGTTAGCTCTGTGGGAGAAGAATTTGAGTGAGCAGATTCATGGCGTTATATCTAGCACGCGTGAAGGATTCAGGAAGAAATGAGCGTATGGGTTTGTTCATTATCGTGCCTAGTTTATATGGTCCAAATTTTACAACAAGTGGATGAGCGAAGCAAAAGATATGAAGGTGCAAAGTTAGCCTTCCAGGCATGTTGAGATGGTCCCCATACTTAGTCAAATCTGCAAAGTTTTTTCCATATTGGGTTTTCCACTATATATCTAGTGTTGTGTCTATTTGTGTGTATGTGATCTTTGCATATAGTTTTAATTTGCATTAAAAAGTTTAGAAAAGGACTAAGATAATCAATATACTGATTCACCCCCCCTCTCAGTATATAGTTGTGTTCCAACAATTTTTTTTCAATCAACAATAGTTACATTTATAGGCAAGAATCTCCTACAAACAGGGAGATCTTCCTCATCTGAAATCTCTAAAATCTCTCTAATCTACTCCCTAAATTTCTTACTCACGTATCACTTATTATCTCTCACCCTATCCCCTAAATCTCTTCTAAAACACTACGTGAGTTGTTTTCACAACTCACATTATCGAATAAACCTCTCCACATATTAAATATATACACACTAATATTTAATAATGTGGAGTACTAAGCTAAACTCACTAATCCACCCATGTGAGGACTAATTCCTAACATTCCCTCGCTTAGTGGTCACATGGGAGAAAATGTTAGAAAAATACCTTTTTGGAGCAAGCACATGACCGTCCTCGTTCTTTGGTTGCCTGGGTTGTTGTCGTTCGATGTTCTTATTTTGTAATTGCCCCGCTTGCCTCACCTGGCCACCCTTCCCCCCTCCCTCTTGCCCCCCGCAATGTAAAAACCCGTTGGATGTCATTTTTCACTAAGAATGCATCCAAGTACAAATAATGACGACTTTAAAAAATTGTCGAAGAACACTTATATCACCTTTACAATATTTTTTCGACAATATATTCAACTTACATCTCCCCCTTTACAAATTTTTTACCAACCCTATTAAAAAATAATATTTTTTTGAAAATATTTTGAGCAATAGGTTAATTTATTGTTAGTTGGGCCCCTCGAACTCCTATCTTTGTCTTATCAAATTTTAGCCACCAATTGGGGTATCCATAGTTCCATAGTTCCAATTTGATAGATGCACAAATTCATACTTAAAGTTTAAAATTGTGGCTATTTTAAACCAAAAACACACCTTTTTGCTAGGTAGTCCGTGGGCTATTGGGCTGTTTTGTGAAACCGGGTGTGGATTACAAAACGGTGGGCTTTGAAAAGTGGCGAAGGTAGTTAGGGGAATCAAATGCCGTTGAAATATCCAAAGCCGAGTTCAATGCATGGTATGGATTGAGTTTGTTGATGAAAGAACAACCTTTGGGTCTAATTGCTTTGGCTGCACCTCTCCAAACACGAGTTCCATTCGCAGACTCCAAAGAAAAGGATACTGACTTAAGAAGATAGGGAATGCGGCGGGATCTTGGTGAGTTCGACGTTCAATGTTGTGCCATGTGGAGCGCAGTCCGTCTTGGGTAGTTAGTGAAAACCATGGATGGATTGAGCCCAAGTCCTTTGTTGTTGTGTGGCGCCAAGAAGAAAGGTACAAGCCATATTGACTTGGGATGATGTCTAGCACATGAGGAATAATGCAAGATGAAGGCAATGGTTCTAAGAATCAGCCAACAAAGAACAGTACAAAACCTCCAACGGCTCACAATAAGCTGATATAGGCATCGACCTTTGCAAAAATAAAAGATCAAAGCAGATTTAATGAAGGCCATGGTTTAGATGATGGATATTAATTTGCAAGCCAATGCTAATTTGAACCATCGATCCAATAAAAAACAATTTGATAATAACCTGAATAAATCCAATCTTTAATTGGATTTTCAAACACGTAGATCTTGAGTCAAGGAGTTGCATCCCGGTACAGCCTGAGATTGTGCTCCGAAAACTGATTTTTGTGCTGCACTTATTCTTCAATACACAGATTTGAATGAACATAGAAAGCTACAAAAACACAAAATAGTCCAAAAACAACCAAAACAGAAACATGGCTTGTTTACAGTCATTCCAAATGGTTTTGGATGTTCTAGATTCAAATATGAGGTCCATTTTGCTAAAAAACGCTTCGGAAGCAAGTTGACTCTCACAAGTGCTTATTCAAACACACCTAAACTAAGGCTAAACACACCTAAATCTAAGCATGAACACAATAAACAAAAATGGAGTGAGTTACCGCAGAAAGAGTGAACAAAATGGATGTGAAGGAGATGCAAATGAATGATGCATGCCAAGTGGTTTCACATGTGGTCCACATTGTTTGACCATTGACAAAGTGCAAGAAAGGTTTGAACGAACAAGCAATGGATTTGCACATGGTTTGCAGCGCATAGTCATTGTGCCGATTTGACAAGAAACTACAAGCAGAAGACAAACAATGAGAAGAGAGGCCTTTGATTAAACTTGCTATGATACTCGATGTAGGTTTTACCCCATATGTAGGTAGCGCTGAAGCTCAGGTGTGCAAATGCACTACCACATCTTTTCTATCAATCATCTAACTTATTTTATTAATTTAACAACAATTACATTTATAGGCAAGAATCTCCTACAAACAAGGAGATCTTCCTCATTTGAAATCTCTAAAATCTCTCCCTAATCTACTCCATAAATCTCTCACACACTTATCACCTATTATCTGTTACCTTATTCCCTAAATTTCTCTTAAAACACTATGTGAGTTGTTTTCACAACTCACTTACATTATTGAATAAACCTCTCCACATATTAAATGTACACACACTAATTAATATTTAATAATGTGGAGTACTAAGCTAAACTCACTAATGCACCCATGTGAGGATTAATTCCTAACATCAATTTCATGAGCCAAACTAGTATGGAGTAAAGACAACTGCCACTTGATTTAATGATTCAAAACTCCTCTTTGCCCAACTAAAAAGACAACTAATATACCCGACTATTTTGAGAGTTTGGGGTGTGCTTATCCCATGTATTGCATGTAGGCATATGGTAGTGACTTCCTCTGCTTCCGTTGTCTCTTGATCTTGGTCCAAAACTGGATACTTTGAATCTATCTCTCGTTCCAAAACCTCATTTTCAATAATCATTAGGCGTTTCTCTTCATTAGCACACTTATGACCCTTGGACCGATTGCTATCACAATGCTAATAGTTGTTGTAGAAACCCCAACTGGGTCAATCATTGAACTCATTATTAGCTGCAACTGTGCTGGTTTGTTTGTAATTCTTTTGTTTTTGTATTTTCTGATTTTTTTGGTGCTTTGAGGGTTTTGACATAAATAAGCAAACTACTTCTAATACATTGATTATAAGGAAGAGAAATTGCAATGATAGACAACTATATTGAATGCAAACAAATACTCATTCTTACAATGGAAAGCTATAACTAATAGGAAACTTGATATAAATGCCCAAACTGCTGATCCAAGTACTGTAGCGCACTGTTCACGAGCACTGTAACGCACTGTTCACGTGTTACTGTTCACGGCCGTACTGTGGCAGTAGGTACAAACTTTAATAAGCAAATGATTAATCTTTAAATATTCTGATCTACAATGAAACCCCAATAAATTTCTGAATCTTCCTCACAACTGTTGAAGCACAAATCCGAGTCTCTATATGAAACTCTATGGATACCAAATTCGTTGGATATTTCACCAGTTCAAATGGAGACTCATAGAAGAATCTACGTTCTTCAATGGCAATGGCTGAAACCCTTCTCAGAGCACAAAAACCTGTCTTCAAAATGATAACAATAACAATGCCTTTCTTATTCTTCTTTTCTCAAGCAAATATATCCCCCCAAAAACCCTAATTGAAATTTCTCTTCAAGGCTGCGATTTTTTTTAAAGAAATAACATTAAATAAAATCATTAACATTTAATTGAATTAAACTTAGGGAAAGCTTTTAATAATTCTCCTCCAAAATAAAATATTCAATTGGCCCCATTCGATGTGTTATAAACCCATCACTTAAGTGATTTAAATATAAAGTCAATTTAACTTTATATTTAATCATTAATCATTAAACATGCTGGAATTCACTGAAATAATCATAACTCTCTCAATATTGAGAATCTGGCCAAACCGTCTGAAACTGGTGTCCAAGAAATTATTTCCCATGTGCCTGAAAAGACATGCTAAAAATAGCAACTACTAAAAATAGCAAGAATCACTCAATTGAAGCCTAAATCAAACTCCCTAAGCTCAAACCAGCCACTGAACTTTGAGAAAGCCAAAAACACTGAACAACCCAAACCTCCTGTGTCCAATCTGACCCCCCTATCGATCTATAATAGCCTACGAGGGTCCAAAAATAGGCTAAACCACAACTAGACTAAAGTATCTAGCTAGAAGGGGACATCACAGTTGTTTTCTCCTCTTCTCTGCCTCCTTTTTTTCCCTCAGAAAAAAAATCGTAACTTCATATTAATTAAAATTAGAAATTACATTCTGTAGATGCAACACCATTCAAAAGGAAAAAGATGACAATAAAGGGACGAGTACACCCTCATGGAAGAATACCCCCAGGGGGAAAAAAGGACACCCCATTGGGAGAGAAAACAACAAAGGCCCTCCATTAAATGGAAAGGAACAACACAAAAGCAAAGGGATAACAACATCCAAAAGAATAACAATAGACAAAACAAAGAGAGGCAAAAACATGCCTACTAAACCATAGGCCACCAATTAATGAGAAATATATCCCAGATACTCTTTTATCTAGTCTTTTTTAGCTTTCTTCTTTTTGACCTCTTGCCACACGCCTTGAGTAGGCTCCATTGTGACAATCTAGAGATTAGATGTTTGAAGTTCTGTAGGTGGGTATGAGATCACGAGTTCTAGATTCGAATGGATCGCTATCTCCTTGTCTGAGTCAGAGCTCTTTGATTCATGAACTCTCTTTAGTCCCCTTGATGGAGTTTCATCCAGATCAATCCCTATAAAGGTACTCTGATCTTCTCCCCTATCCATTGCAACAAGCATAGCTACCTCATCCTGGGTATCTAATTCTCCATTTTTATTCTTTACTGGCTCTATTGTATGTTGGATGTCCTCTTCTTTATCATCATCTTCAAATACTACCACTTGTTCCAGGAAACTCCATCCTTTGGATGTTGTTTTTGTCCCTTTTTTTGGGAAAATGGGCTTGTGCCTGGGGGCAAGTAGCTTGTAGGTGTCGTGGGAATTTACAATTTCGGCAACGAAAAGCTGTATTCTCATATTCTAAAACCTGAATGTGTTGTAGTTTTTCATATTTGGTAAACCTTTGCTAATATCTATCTCCACACAGATTCATGCATATATGTGCAACCCTGCAAGAGTTCTCACTGTGCCGCTTTTGATGTAGGTGCCTAAGGAGTTATATATTGTTTCAAAAGCACAGCGGAAATGTAGGGGTAGATTGGGAAGCCGAACCCAGACAGGGATTTTGGTGATAGAGAATTTGGATCAAAATCTAGGAACCATGGGGTGATGTAAATGTATTGGGGTGTGCATCACTTCATGTGACACCCCCATAAATTTGTTAGTAAGTTAGTTTCTCAAGGGGTTGAACCTGTTGGGTAGTTACCATTGTTAATCCTCCCGGAAGACTTTATAAGCTTTATTTATATAAAAATAATAAAATAATTTTGAATATATTCCTCCAATACAATGTTCTAACAGTGGTATCAAAGCAAGGTTACATAGGAATGAAGGCAAGACACAAATGCAAGCTTAATACTTTAAAGTCAAACAACCGTGAAGGAGAGAGTGGTGGAATCTTTCTTTGTTTTTGACATCATTTTTTATTTCCGGCATCCTTGAAAGAATTTGTCTATTGCCGGCATCCCAATTGTACGGCCCCTCAATTTTAAAACTCAAATTTTTAACCATTGTTGAGGTAGTACGGCCCAACAGGATTCAAAACTCAATTTACTATGCTCTAAAGCTTCATCATATTCATATTGTATAGCATTTTTACTATGTTCTAGACCCTAGATGTATAGTCAAAATCCAACAAAACTCATTTTTGTACAGTCCAAATACTGCAAACTTCCATTTGAACGCCTTGAAATTCTCTGTGTAGCCTTTGCTTACTGCATTGAAGAGTAAACTTGAACTATTTGAACCAAACTAAGCCCCATCTATTTTCTGTAACATTTGTACAACCTCCAAACGGCCTGGAGCAACAACATGAAGGCATTTGATACCAGAAAATACTTGTGTATGCTCTTATAGCCATTTGTACGACATTTGTGTGATTTCTGTGATAATTGTACAAATTTTTGAAGCAGTGTATAATATTTTCCGGCAACCTGAAGGCTTGTACAACGTTTGAAGTTGCCTTGTAGTGTGCCAAGCAGCAATATGGTGCAAAAGTGAATAGCAATAGTGAATATTCATGATTTATTTCTACTTTTTCAATGTTCTTTATTGAATTGGGCCCCACAAGAAAAACAGAACGCTTGTTTCACTTTCCCTGGTGAATATTTAAGTGAACTATTTTTACACGCACAATTGGTTTTTAAAATTTCTGCAAAATCAAAAAATACAGTTTATAAAGAACATATTCCTATTATGTTTCATAAATACTCGAAGAGGAGTTGGTAAACAAAGTTTTCTTAGGTACTTGCCAAGAGAAAGGTCTCGGGATCAAAACCTACCAAGGCTATTTTTTGGTCAAATTTCTTTTTGACCCAAATTAGTTAAAGCATCTTTTTAGAATTTTCTAGTTTGTAATTGGAGTGTGATGTCCCCAAATGGAACAATTAGACCAAATTGAGGTTTTCCAACAAACCTTTAGATAATATTTCTAATCAACTGAAATCTGACGCACAAACTAGCAAACCCTAGCCAGAAGATTTGAACAATTTCCAAGCAAAACACACTCCAAAATAGCTGAATAAAAAAATGAAAACAAAGTACCTTTTTGGCCAAGTGATAGTGGCTAGGAGGCTGAAACTTATCCTTGCAAATATTTTGATTTTTAAGTGAAGGTATAGCTGCGTTTCCACTTCCAAATCAACCCTAAAATTTCCCCAAGTGAGTCGCCACACTTCAAAAAAATTAGAGAAATAAATCTGGTATCCAAACCCTTGAATTTACCCTTCCACCAACCTTCCAAACCTTCCCAAGCAAGTCGCCCAAGTTGCAAAATATTATAATAATTTTTTGTATATTTTTAGGGCACGGAATGGCCCTTAAACCATGCGAATGATCCACAAACTCACCAATGCTAGAAGAAAATATCAAAATTACCTTTTTATCCTAGAAGAGGGTTTCAGAGCCAATTAGACCTCTTGAGAAGGGTCGCCACTCCTCCAAAGCAAGTCCCCACCCTAGGGTTGGCTTTCTAGAACAATCAAGCTCTCCAATCAAGTTCACCCATGTCTTTTACCTGCACAAATGCAATCACAAAGCCTCCAAAGGTGTTTATTAATATTTCGTACAAGGTGGTGTTTCAAAACACCTTTGTAGGTCCAATTGAACGCAACCATGCAAGCTGAAGCACAATTACAACTCTTGAATAGAGCCGCCTTGAATGTAGGAATGGAGGTATTTGTCCCCAAACCCTTGTCACACTTGAAGGTTTTCGTCTTCAAGTTGTGGTGAACAAGCTTGACATACTTGATCAATAATTTCAATGTCCAAAATGCATAACCTTTCCAAATGAGCCTTTCCTTACATTTTATATCCCTCGTCCAAGTGTGGCGGCCAAAATAAGGAGGGAGAGTTTACCTTTTTCTTTTAAAAATATAATATATAAAGCTTCCTTATAAAAAAACTTTATGCCTTAAATGACCATGACCTTCAAAAAGGTCCCAAAATTAAATAATAAAGTGCTTTACCATAAAACGATTTTGAAACTCACAAATGTTCCCCTTTTTGCCTCTAAATTCCTTAGCCCTTGGGAATGAAAAGGCTAAGGGTCTCTCCTAAAGACTAGTTTGAAAAGGGGGACATTACATGGAGATACAAGGGTGTAAGTTGCATCACTTTTGACACTTGCAACAATGTTTTACAACTTTTGTGTCTAGTATCTCTTTTGTGTGAAGGTGGTTGTGTGACAAGTCGGTTTTTACATTTTTGGACGTTTCAGACACATCGGAACGGTATATTTTGTGATTTCAAGCTTCTTTCTATGATTTTTACTGCAAATGTATTGAAATTGACGATATAAGGGTGTAAACAATACCTTTTGCAACTCTTGCATGCAACGACCAATATGTCTCGGAATCAAACATATTGTAACTAGGTTATATTTGAGGGTCAAGGCAAAGCCCTAGTAAACCTTTTTTATTATCTTGTTTTGTTTTTCACTATGGCCAAGATTGTCAGTTTCATATTATAAAATGGGCGACTCACTTTTAAAAACTATAAGGAGTGGAGTATGAATATGGAGAACTCTTTGGTTTTTAACGATTTGTGGGAACTTGTCGAAAACCAACCCACACCTCCTATCGAAGCAACAAAATTGATTGAATTCGACAAGAGTGATAAAAGAGCACTTGCACTATTGAAATTATCTTGTTTTGTCCAAGTTATCATTCATATCAAAGCTATTAAAATTGAAGCATGGAAAACAACACTAAGCGACTTATATGATAAACAACTTGCACACAAGAAAATTGATCTTCTCATGCAACTTTTAAATAATAAGCTAAAAGATGATGGAGATGTATTTGAATACATCTCACGAATGAAAACTGTGAAACAAGAGTACTCTACTACAAGCGGAAAAATAGATGATGGCATGCTCATCTCAATGACATTGGATGGCCTCAATTCTAGTGATAAATTTTTGTCAAAATGCTGCAGCTTAGTGATAAGCTCAATAAAGTTTCATTTGATTCAATCTGTGAATTGCTCACTTAGCATAAATGATAGTTTGCCAAGAAGAAGAGTTAGCCTATTGAAGATGCCTACTTCACAAAGGTAGGGAAACACCAGACAACAAAGGTACATGCACGTAGACATTTTCGGAAATAGTCTCCAAAACATTCTACACAACACTCTCATCAACAATATTTGAGACATTCACATCAACACTCTCATCGGCATTCTTCATGCCATTCTATAGAATCCTCCAAACACAGACATTGCCATAAGCATTCTTCTAAGTCTAGTGGTTGTAGCAGTGATTCTTCATCTTTTGGTTCTCGTAAACACTGGAAAGAACCAAGATGTTATAAATGTGGTGGCATTGGTCATTTTGCTGATGTATGTCCTTCTCGATGTCCATGCTCCTCACACAAAAAGAACGCTGAAGCAAATATTGCTGGTCATTCTAGTGGTACATTTTCTCGCTACTCCAACTATTCTGGTTATTCTGACACTTCCTTTGATCAAGAGGTGTCCTACATGGCTGAGGTCTATGGTCTTGATGGACCTGACGATCTATTCTAAGTGCATGGAGACTCACTCATCTTGAGTGAGTTGCTAACTCAGAGATTGGGTTTTGCTATAGTGGTGGTTTTGGCTTGGATTTTGTTGCTTTCAGTTCAGTTTTGGTTTTCTTTACTTCATTGATATTATTGATACGGAGCATACACAGTTGTTTGGATCGGATTTTTTGTTGCATTTTTCTCATCTCTCTTAATGGGGGGAAGCTACTGCATGGCTTTCGATCAGTCATCGGTGGTTGTATTGATGGGTTTCTATGTGAGACCTTATGTGGATCGATGTGGTTGAGTAGGCCTTGATCGTGTTCTACTGCAATACAATACAAAATGGTCAAAGGGGATGAGCAGACTTTGATTATGTTCATCATTCATGCCACAACTCGTAGGGCGGGCTTCTATATTGAGCAGTATCGGTTGATTAGTACCACAGTATACATTGTGCTGGTTGTAGGTGTGGCAGATTGTTGATGACTCCATAGTCATAGCTCCAATTCATCTTATTCTATAGTCCTTTGGATCAAGGGGGTTTGTTGGGTCGGTTGAACAGTAATATCCTTCAAACCCCAATCCAAATGGCGCAAACTGAATTCTGAAATATAAATCAACAACTCCACAAATCAAAATTTATTTGCAATTTTTCACCCTTCACACACAAATCACCCAAACCCTAGGCGATTAGGGTTTTATGGTGATTTCAACCCCTAAAACATCTCCAAAAATTATGAAATTTTGTAGGAACGTAGGGAAAAATCCAATTATTTTTTTTTCCAATCAGATTTGGCAAAAACTGAATTTATGAATTTATATGGTGAAAATACCGCTGAAACTTGTAAATAAAATAACTTGCAAGATACTTGGAATTTCTGAGCAAATAATAGCTTGAACTGAAAATAAAAATATGCTCCTTCAATTGAAATAAAATCAGAATTTTTCAACCACTGAAAGACCTCCAAATGATGTCCGGAAGTTCTGAAAACCCAAGTCTTACCCTCAAAATTAAGCAAATAATTTGTGGATATTTTCTAGGCATAGATTAGACCCAAAACCTTGCAAACATACCACAAAACAATTCGCTCCACCAAGGAAAAATTGCACAAAAATATTTAAAACCCTATGAGAGGGTTTCCACCATAAATAAGCTTTTCGAAGATGATTTCTCATACCACCAAGCAAGTTGCCCAAGTGGAAGTCAACAACCTTCCTTCCCAAGCAATTCGCCACACTTGCAAACCCTCCAACAAGTTTGCCCAAGTCTCCCAATCCAATTGCCACAAGCTGAAATATTAGATGCAAATTCAAAATAATCTTCAAAGGAATTGAACATAATTTCCGAATCAATAGGTGGTGTTGATAGACACCGTTGTAGAACTTGAAGGTTAACATTCTTCAAGCATCTACCTCCAATAACCAAGCTTGACTTGATCACCAAAGCCAATAATCGTATGCACACAATCTTCAAATGAATCTTCCTCTTTAAATACCTTCCTACAAGTGAAGCGCTACAAAATAGAAAGGAAGGGTTAACTTTAAAAACAACTCAAGTCTTATAAGCTAAGACCCAAAACTCCCCACTGAAGTGAATTAAACATAAAGTACTTTTTTTTCAAAACATAATACAAAATTAGAATTAAAAGTACCTTTCCTTTGAAATACCTCTTCACAAGTGGTACCAAGTTCCTTTTTTTTTTTTTACCTTTAGGTATTGGAACAAAAATAATCAAGGGTCCTCCAAAGCTTTAGAGTAAGAACGGGGACATTACAGTCCTCCTCGCCCAAAATTGCTTGTAGTCAAGCAATTGCAAAATCCAAAGAGGTGCCCCAACATCTTTTACTATGCAAGCTTTACTTGTTCTTACTTTCCACGAAGTGGAAGCTCCAACTGAACTCTAAACCTGTGGTGCCTGTACTTGGGGGCTGCCCCCAAGTACCAAAAGTGTCCTCATAGCCTTCCAAAGGCTTCATATACTCCCCATCAACCATCCCTTTCAATTTCGAGTGGAAGATAAACAATCTCCTCTCTCTTATATCCTCAATAAGTGGCCAAGATTTGTGAATAAAAATGTGATAAAAGATGATTACCTTGCTGCCCCATGAGTGATGTCCTCTCAAATACCATGTCACAATCATCCAACAATGTAAAAAAAAATCAAAACTGTACCATCTATGGGAAAACGCCTCCAAGACACATTTGCCGGACATCCATGTGTGAACTTTGCACCCAACAGAAGGCTGCCTTATGTTACTTTCCTCCAACATGCATATGACCTCTTCATGCTTTCCAATAGCTCCCCAACATTCTCACAAGAAGGCTGTACCTTCCCAGTGAGGAAGCTCCTTGTGTCACTCTTACATAGTGCCAATAAAAATACATTGCCAGAATTTTGAACAAACTATTTTGTATACAGTAAATCAATTTTTCCTTTATGTTGACATGGCTGTATATGCAAATAAATCTCTTTTTTTCATGTGGGCAAATGTAGAAATGATTGTATATATACCTCTCATGGTCCAAAAGCTGGAATGCGTCACAAAACTCAGAATTTTCCCCTCTAATGCATGGCTGTGTTAACCCTCTAAAATCTGATTTTTCTGGGAAATAATTTTCAGAACTCATACATACCTTTGTCCTTATCAAAGGCGGGAGAGTGCTCAAAAAGTTCATACTTCTCTTCAAAGGCTGCTGTATATGCATAAATAATTTTGATTTTCTGAAAAGGTAAAAATTAACATTCTTATGTGTACTCACCTTATTTGACCTTGGTTGGAACTTGACTAATTTTTTTGACTTTGTAAGGAGTAAACAAACATATATGTGTTGGAAGACGCTCAAAATTTTTATGAGTGCTTATACGATCACTTCTCTATCCCCTTTTATTCCTTCTCCCCCTACTTTCCACTAGGGCCCTTTCCCAACGTTCTTGGTGTGCAATCCAATCATGGAAGCTTCTCAAAACATGCACCAACTTCACCTCAAGTGGCTGTCCTAAACAAGTTAAGGGCTGCCCTCGCCACTTGCCTATCTTCTTATTTTTATCCAATGTAATGTAAAATTTAAAATTTCCTTTACTTACCAAGGATGAAGATTTTTTTATATCTTTGAAGCCATGGGCTGTCCATGATTCAAAAGTGCCATTCCTTGTTCACCCTTCTCAATCCACCCCATACTCATGAAACACCCTTTTATCATAAAAGAAGTGGCCCAAGAAATAACATCAAATCTGAAATCAACATGGATGGTATGAAGTGTTTTACCCAAATTCTAAGTCTTTCTCTTGCTGCCTTCTCTCCATTTAGTGCCCTTCATCTTAGTTTCCAAGTTAGCATAATCTTCATGATAATCAACATAATGCAAAGACAAAGTGTGGTGATGATACAAAAAATCTTTGCTATGAAGACAATAAACTTGCTTACCCTTAGTAGCTGTCATAACAAGTTTTCCAATAAAAAAATCAGCACTAGTACCTTGGGAGGTACTTTTTCTTCTTACCCTTGGATTTCCAAAAGCCCAACCATGCTTGCCACTATTCTTGCTCATCATATCTAATTTTGAATTTTCACTTGCTCTCATGCAATTCGCCAATAAAGTTTCAAAATCCGAATTATTAACTTGGGTAAAATGTAAAATGTCTTGGTTCCCTGTTTCTTCATTGTTATGCATACAATCATTAGAAGACAAAGAAATATCTTCTACCAATGAAAGATTTTTACCTTGCAGTTCCTAATGCTCATTGATTTTTTTCTCTTTTTTATTATTAACGTGCAACCTTCTTTACTGCTCCAAAACTATAGATTTTTGAGGTCTAACGCATTCACATGATGGCTATTCACAAACTTCTGATTTTTCTTGCTTTCACCCTTTGTGACTTCATTGTCATGCATAAAATAGATAGACATCTTCTACTAGTAAAAGATCCTTACCTTTATCAAACTCCTCAATGATGTTTCTGAAGAAGTCTTCAAGAGTTCCCATATCACCGTGCCCTTGCTATCCTCTTTTCTGATGCCACCATTCCCAAGCGGTTCCATCCAAGTGTTGAATGACAAAAGTGAGGGCCTCATTCCTATCCCTTGATCTCACATCCAGGTACTTGCTTACCTTGTCCACCCATTTCTTTATCGAAACACACGGATCACTATCAAAAGTTGGAAGAATTTTTTTCCCAAAATCATGTGTAGCTATGTGCCCTTTACTATACCTCGATCTCAACCAATCCTAAAAACTCATTCCCTTCCTGTACCGTGGTGCAAGTGTCAAATACTCATCATAGTCGTCTTTCATATTCCATTGAACCAAAGGTAATTTCTTCCCTGTGAAAGATTGAACAACCCTTCTTTGATTCATGTTACTATTAGCTGAAAACCTTGAAACCCACATATGACCAAGATATGGCTCTGATACCACTGTAATGTCCTCAAATTGGAACAAAGGCTAAAAACAATAATATCTTTCAAATCCCAATCCAAATGACAAACTAAATTCTGAAATATAAATCAGCAACTCCACAATTCAGAATTTATTTGCAATTTTTTACCCTTCACACAAATCGCCCAAACCCTAGGCGACTAGGGTTTTATGGTGATTTCAGCATCTAAAGCACCTCCAAAAATTATGAAACTTTGTAGGAACGTAAGAAAACATATAATTGATTTATTTTTTCAATCAGATTTGGCAAAAATTGAATTTATATGATGAAAATACAGTTGAAACTTGTAAATAAAATAACTTGCAAGATACTTGGAATTTCTGAGCAAATAATAGCTTGAACTGAAGATAAAAATATGTTCCTTTATTTGAAATAAAAATCAGAATTTTTCAACCACTGAAAGACCCCCAAATGATGCCCCGAAGTTCTAAAAACCCTAGTCTTACCCTCAAAATTAAGCAAATAATTAGTAGATATTTTCTAGGCATAGATTAGCTCCAAAACCTTGCAAACATACTGTTGACAATTTTGCCCCCACAAGGCAAATTGTCACCCCTACTATTCGGAACTTTGTTAGGGTGCCAAGTTTGTCTTGTGAATCAGTTTTGGGGTCCTTAAATGAGCAGTTACAGCCACCCAAGTGGCCATCTACAGTGAGATGAATTTGTCATTCAGAGGTTTCCAAAGAGCTTTCTTGATTATAGCCAAATGTGCAAATACAACCAAGACATACACGCTGTAAGTTTATTTATTTTGTCTTCCCAAGGATTTTTTCGGGTTATAAGAGGTGGACTATTTCTTCGGACATTTTGTCCGAGAGAAAGCTCTCAAAGGACTGTGTAAAAGTTCGAAAAAATGACTAAGTGGTAGTTGTTCAAAGCTTATTTTGTTCGAACTTTTTGTCCGAAAGAAAAAGGGAAAAACACAGTTGAGAAGACCCGAAGGGCACCTGCCCATCGGGAAGGTCTAATTCAAAAGTCCTGAAGGGTGTGTGACCCTTCGGGTTGGTTCACTTTATGGTTTTCATGTCAAGACAAATGTTTCGAAGGACAGTTTCAAAAAGCCTGGGTGCCCTACAATTCTTGCGAAGGGCACTTTTGAAGGCAGACATACCTTTGCGGAGGGCACTTGGTCGGTGGCAGGATCTTTCAAAAGTTTCGAAAGGTATTTTTGAGGACAAAAAGCCCTTGCGGAGGGCACTTGATCAGTGAAGTGGACCTTTACAATTCTTCTGAAGGGCACTTCTGGAAGAACCTTGCCCTTGCGGAAGGCACGTAGGCGGCTAACAGGTCCAAATCAAAAACCCTGAAGGGCAATTTTGAAAAGAAGCCCTTGCGGAGGGCACTTTCATAAAAGCAAATGACACTTCAAACGGAAAAGAATTTCCTTCGAACTTTTTGTCCGAAGGAATAATCCGAAGGAATTCAATGAAAAGGTCCGACGAAGGATATACATGAGAAAAAAACCCAATAGAAATAAAAAAACAAAGGGAAAGAAAAAAATGAGAAAATTTAAGGAAATCCTTTGGAATAATTGTCAAACAACAAATCAACGAGAATATGAAGTCAACAAAAGTCTGAAGAAAACCAAAGGGCAAGACATAAGAGCCTAAAAGAATAAATTCGGGAAAATTGACAAGGAAATGAATTCTTTCGGACAAAAAGTCCGAAGGAGTTCGGGAGGACAAAAAGCTTGATAGAAAAGACAAGGGCGTAAGCAAAGGCCAAAAAAGAGAAAAGGAAATGCCAAGCCTGGAAAAGAAAAGAGACAGAGAGTCCTTCGGACAATTTGTCTGAAGAATGAAAACTAAAATAAAGCCCGAATTCCGAATTAAAGCAGAATATGAGAAAAGCCATAGAAAACACAAACAAGACTGAGCCGGAATTGAACAAGAAGTAAGACAAACGCAGAAATAGAGGCATGAGCAAAGATTAAAGCAGAACTGAACATGGATATAAGCATGAACAATGAATAAAACAAATGCAAAATAAAGACAAAGGCAGGATAAACAAAGATCATGCACAGACTAACGTGAGTGACTCCAAAGAAGTGAACACGTTTAAGAAAACAAGCATGCTTTAGTTCTGAAAATAGAGTTGTCTTGCATGATGAACGGGCAAAGCGTTGAACGTTTCAAACAACCAAAAATTCCATGCACACACTCTCGTTTGTCTCAAAGCTCGAAACGTTTCAATGGTTCAAACGTAATTTTTAATTTGGCATTTGCATTGATTTCATGCAAAGGGGAGACTTTCAAACATTCCAACAGTTCGAGTGGGTTTGACTACTCTTGTTTTGGAGTTGACTAGTTTTCAAGTCAAGACATCTATTTGTAAATGTCATGCATCCAAAGCTTGTCTTCTTTTTCAACGCCAAGGATACTTCATGCAAGACAACCAGATATAAGCCAAGGAAAGACAAATTTGGAAGACTAATGCAATGCAATTTGGACTTGGGCTAATGAAGAGTTAACTTCCTCTCCTATTTTCAACGCCAATCTCTTGGCTTTTTGTAATTTTTTATATTAATGGCTTTTCAGCCTTGTAAAACCATCCCTCTTTTGGTAAGACCAGACTCTGCCATTGGTGAGTTGAGTCACCTCTTTAATCAATAGGACTGTACTTTCAGATTTCAAGTGTTGGCATAGTGTACATTCATTCAACAATTTGCATACTTGGTAGATTTCTCTTTCTTTCGAAATTTTGATTCGTACCTAGTTGCTAGCTCATCATATTATGCAGGTCATGTTCAGTGTTTTATATGTCTTTTGTTGAAGCTGTAAGTGGATGTTAAGTGGCTACAAAGTGTTTTGTATCAGACCTCTCTCCATCGTTTTCCCTCACATTTTGTCATTGGATCAAACCTTTTCATAAAATACTTATGCATAATGATCAATTGAAATTAAAGGTCTTCCTCTTCCTTTGTTTGATTCAGTGTTCAAGGTTCCAAGTAGAGTGGATCAACATTTTGGTGTATCACCGTCATTAGGTGGGATTTCCCCTTCAAGTTTCTTTCTCCTTTTTCCATGGTAGTCCACAACGCAAAGTAGAGATCTTCATTGATACATCTTACAGGAATCAGCCTTCTCTGGAGGTTCTTCTCACCATTGAGGCACCCACTCTCTTGAGAAGATCCCATTGTTTCAACTGGAGAGAGGATTAGCCATTTCAGCACGTCTTCGATTCAGGGTGCAACTCCAGGTTGACAACACATACCTCAAAACAATTCGCTCTACCAAAGAAAAATTGCACAAATATTTAAAACCCTATAAGAGGGTTTCCACCATAAATAAGTTTTCTGAAGATGATTTCTCACACCACCAAGCAAGTTGCCCAAGTGGAAGTCAACAACCTTCCTTCCCAAGCAATTCGCCACACTTGCAAACCCTCTAACAAGTTCACCCAAGTCTCCCAATCCAATCGCCACAAGCTGAAATGTTAGATGCAAATTCAAAATAATCTTCAAAGGAATTGAACATAATTCTCAAATCAATAGGCGGTGTTGATAGACATCGTTTGTATAACATTCAGTAGAATTTGAAGGGTAACATTCTTCAAGCGTTTACCTTCAATAACCAAGCTTGACATACTTGATCACCAAAGCCAATAATCATATGCATATAATCTTTAAATGAATCCTCCTCCTTAAATACCCTCCTTCAAGTGAAACGCTCCAAAATGGAAAGGGAGGGTTAACTTTAAAAACAACTTAAGTCTTATAAGCTAAGACCCAAAACTACCCACCTAAGTGAAATAAACATAAAGTATTTTTTCCTCAAAACATAATACAAAATTAGAATTAAAAGTACCTTTCCTTTGAAATACATCTTCACAAATGGTTTATCAAGTTCCTTCCTCTTCTTTCACCCATAGATATTGGAACAAAACCAAGGTTCCTCCAAAGCTCTAGAGAAAAAACGGGTACATCACACAACACTCTAACTACTTTCTTCAAATATACAGACCAATGGTGCCTGGCTCTTTATCTTCGCGAGGTTGTCACCCTTTTGTGCAAATTCCTACAAGAGGAACCTAGAGGCTCTAGAGTTCCCATATTGATCACCACTTTCTTTAGCTCATCTAGGTGATTGGTAGTCCTAAGCGTCCTTTGGATACTTGTATATCACACATAAGATTTGATAGATTTGGTAGGCAACGCTTCTCTTTGCACATCATTACTATTCAAACTACTCAGATTTCCAGGCCTGCTATCTCTCGGCATCGTGGCTTTGCTATGTCCCATCGGCATGGCTTTGCGCCTCTCCAACGACATGGATCTACTACTTGCCAGCTGCCCCTTAGATGACATGGGCAAACTGAATGAGTTTGCTTTCAACTACGGGAGTTACATTGGCCTTAGATGTTAGGGGAGATTCTAGAGGAAGTGTCTTGCCTCCTCCTAGGATCCCCCAACCTGGCTCTTCCAACCCTGTACACTCACTGGACAACATTATCAGATCTCTCAGTGTGATTGATAATGTCTTGGATGACTCCTCCACTTCATGCACAAACAAAGACATTCGATGAGAATTGCCTCCAATGTTCATTAGCACAAGCCTTTGGGGCTTTTGTTTCACCCCTTATTGCTATATGTGTTGGTTTCCTTGCTTCTTGTGTTAGTGGCACGCTGTTTTATTTTCTTTCGTACTTTATTTCTTTGGTTCGCTTATAAGATTCTTGCTTCCTGGAACTTTCTATTGCTTTTGGTTGTATCCTTCAGTCCCATTGACCTACTTTTGGTGATCTGTGGACATTAATATAATTTTTTTCTTTCTTTTCTTTGAAGACTGTGCCAAAGTCCAGCATGGGTTTCTTTGTTGCAGCCAAAAGTGCGATATGAGACTTACACTAGGTGAGAACTTGATCATGCTAATGGACTACAACAACCATAATGCTTTGTGGCAGCATGTATTTTGTTTGTGTGGGATATGTTTCTTGACTGTGAATCCATGAATTCAATTTGCCCCATCATGCGATCAAGATATGGAATGGGTATCTTGGTATTTAATATGAAAGCAGGTTGGGCAATTGGAATGGTCGTTGGAATAGCATTGGTTACATATTTTTGTCTCTTGAGATGCTGGAATATTCTTGCAATTCGTTACATCAGTTTGCGTTGAAATTTATTTTGTTGCTATCGCTGGTTATGTATAGCTCTCGTGTAAGTAGCTTGACCAAGTCGAGGTTTTGGGTCACACCTATGGGAATATCGGGACTGCCAAAAAGATCCACGACAATAAAACAAGATATCACACAAAAGGTGCACGCGTTTTGTGCTTTTTTTCTTTTTCTTTGCCTTGCTAATAATAAGAATTATGATAGAAGTGTGTCAAAAAGGACCCCTTACAAATGTATAAATAACGTCCTAATCAAGAACCCCAAAGTCTTTCATTTAATTCTAATAAAAAACTTAAAAAACAGTAAGAACAAAATTGTAAAAGAGATAAATGAGGGTTTCATACCAAGTGATAATCATATGACCCAACAGAATGCACAACAGAGAACTAAACTAGAGAATGCACAAACAACCAAGAGAAACATAGATAAGAAAGCTGTCCAAATTAGATACTTTACACTCTTCATTGGTGTGGATTAAAGAAATGTCCATTGATGAGGATGTGTGCTGCTTGGATAAGGAAACTCCTGTAGAAAGTTAAATCTAATTATTAAAATACTTACAAGACTGAATCTCGCTAATTATGAAAATACTTACAAGACTGAATCTCATCAAATAACAAAAATAACTATTTTTCTGCCTGTGCTTTTGCCTCTTGTGCCCCCGTGGCCAATGCCTTTATCCACATATCTGCTGATTGACCCAAGAAGAGTCCTCAGCTCTAAATATGGTCTTCTTAGTCAGGTTGATCCAATTTGATGCTAGATCAATCTCATCCAAGTCAGTGTGCTCTAAATTGGCCCTCATATTGTGTTTGGTAGAGGAGAGGGTTACAAAGTAGAAAATTAATGCAGTAGTGCCAAAATCCTACCACCATATATTTAGAAGTGGAAAATTAAAACTCATTTAAGTAAATACAAATTTAAAAGTCAATAAAAAATTAAAACTTACCAAGTTATTAGACCCGATTAAAAGATTTTAAAACTTTGCTTGGCTGCAGGGATATCATCATATCCTTCCTTTAATTGCCATAGGTACTATCAAAGTTTTTTCCGTGAAACCTCTTGTAAATATGAATCTGTATTTGGATTTGTCCTCAAAGAGCTGCATTGGGCACCATCCCCTATGAATTTGGATAGGCCTGCGATAACCTCCACATCAACCTTGAATGTCTCACCAAAGTAAAATTTGGGTTCATAAAATACCCATCAGCATTTAATGACTTACGGGACTAAAAGTGACACATGCTGTCTATGATGTTTGATAGAACTTCATGGATCTAATCGTCAACGTTGTGTTTCGGCTCCTTTACGACTGAGAGGACAGGCACACATTATGAGTTTCTTCGCTGCGTTAGGAGTTTCTTTGGCCTTAGACGTTCAGAGGGATTCGAGGGGGAGTGCTTTGCTTCCTTCTAGGATTACCCAACTGGGCCTCCTCAACCCTAAACACTCCTCGATGAGCATTATTAGATCTTTCATTGGTCCTTTCATAGTGATAGACGATGACACAGATGATTCCTCCGTCTTGGGCATGGTCAAATATGTTTGATGGGACTACCATTTGGACTTTCCAGCTTTCATCAATCCATGCTCTTTGGGGGTCTTGCTCCCCCCACACGGCTATTCATATCGGCATCCTAACCATATGGGTTGGGGATTTATTGTGTTGGGTTTTCTCCTTGTTTATTTTCAGTGCTTTTGTTCTTCGTCTTTTATTTAGTTAGTCGTTGATTCTAGGGTCCCTTTACCCTAGCACTTTCTATTGTAATTGAATGTTGTCTCGAGTCCCATTGACCTGCGTTTGGTCATTCGTGGACATTATTATAATTTTTTTCTTTCTTTATGCCCTTGTAGAAAGTGACAATAGTCTTCTTGGCCCTATCCATGACCTTATAGATATAGCTTGTTTGGGCCTTTTCCCTGTCAACCATATGAAGAAACCTCACTTAATGCCCAATCACTAATAAAAATTACAATTTAAAAAGTTAGAATAAGATAGAAAAAAAAACTAGATGTCCAAGACGGAGGAACTTAAAAAGATTAAGAAGATTTATGATTTTCATGGCCTTGGTCCAAAAATCATTCTCATTGAAAATTCAATCTAGAACATCAATCCCCGTGTCCTTATGTGCATATTTTGAAGAAGTCCATTCAACATTTTGCAAGGTAATAAATATTGTGGCAAATCAAGTGGCTCCTGGTCATACAAGCCACCTTTTTTTCAATGAACTTCCTCATCAATTTGAGAACCCAAGTGTGATTACACATGTACTTAGAGATGTTCTTTCCTTTCTCCACAAAATTTAACCCAAGGCATTTTCCTTAGATCCTCCAACGTAAGATCAATACAATAGACTACACATGGAGTCCAGAAGATATAAGGGTGCTTCTCCATAATAAATTTTCCAACAGTGATATAGGTAGCGCATGATGACATCGTATGTGATTGTTAAACACAAAATATACTGAGAGGGGGGGTGAATCAGTATATTATATATCTTATTTCTTAATCAATTTTTTTTCTTTAACCACTTAACCACACATTCAAGATATGCAATAAAATTGAAACAATAATATGCACCACATAAGAGAGAGAGAGAGACACCAGATTTTTACATGGAAATCCAAAGTGGAAAAAACCATGGAGAACAATCTCAAGTATATGAATGAGCACCAACTTAAATTACAAAGTTCGCAAGCACCAACTTGCAAGAGTACCAACCCCTTTGCCGAGCACCAACACAACAACTATTTGTGAGCACCAACCCACAGGGGCACCAACCTCTTGCAAAGATTTGTGAGTGCCAATCCACAGGAGCACCAACCCCTCTTGTGTATAAAACAAAACTATCTCTCAATGTTGCTTATTCAACAAATGATAAAACTCTACAATATCTCCTGCTTTTCTCTCTTCGAAAACAAATACAAACCATGCACTCTCTTGCATATTACAAATGGCTTCTCAAGCTTTTATTTATAGCTTTCCAAATGACCTTTGGCATTCACCCTTTGTGACCCTTCAATCCTTATGGAAAATGGTGTCAAACTTGCATTATCTTTCGTATCCTTGCATTTGAAAAATCATATGGTGACCCTTCATAAACAAAAGCGTCATTTCCTCTTTTGTCTTTATCTTGGTGACTTTTCGTATTCCTCAAAGTGTCTATGAAAAAATGCGCCATTCCCTTTTTTGTGTTCACATGGTGACTCTTGGAATTTCTCAAGATGACTCTTCATGAGAAAATGCCTCCCATTCCTTTTTCGTCTTTTACCTCGTAACTCTTTGACTTCTCCATGGGCCCTCTTTTGACTTATATGCAACCAAAAATATATTCATTAATATTAAATAAATATTAACACACATTAGCTAATATATGAATATTAAAAACACCATTAAAAACAATGGGGTTTTTATCACCAATAATGCTAGACCTTTGACATCAATGACAATATTTCCAACAATCTCTCTTTTTGTTATTGATGACAGCGTCAAACTGAAACTGCCACACCTTGAAACTTGCACATACTGTCATTTGAAAAATACACAGTAACTCTTATTGTAGCAACCTGTATCTGTTCTCTGTCTCTGTACATGTACATGCTATTCTCCCCCTTTGACATCAATGGCAAAGGGCCCATCTGGAGCTAACACTTAGCTCCCTCTCAACTGATGCTGAACCTCAATTGTATGAAGTAAAATAAATTACTTCTAACTTCTCCCGCAAATACTCAAATGTGTCTTTTGGTAGTGTCTTTGTGAAAATATGCAATCTGCTCTGTAGTACTGATATACTGCATTTTAACTTTTTGATCTACAACCTGCTCTCTCAAAAAGTGATATCTAATGGGAATATGTTTTGTTCTTGAATGCATCATTGGATTCTTTGAAATATTAATAGCACTTGTGTTGTCACAAAAAATAAAAATAAGTTCATCATAGTTTACTTTGATATCTTCCAAAGTTTGCTTCATCCAGAGCACTTGAGTACAACACAATACCGCTGCAATATATTTTGCTTCAGTTGTAGAAAGTGATACTGAATTTTGCTTCTTGTTTAGCCATGATACTGAGCTATCACCAAGGAAAAAAGCTTCTCCACTTGTATTCTTTATGTCATCCAAGCACCCTATCCAATCTGAATCTGTATAAGCAACCAAAGTGAAATCTTTCCCTGTGGGATATCACAATCCATAATCCAATGTCTCCTTGATATATCTGAATATTCTCTTCACCAACTGAACATGACTATCTTTTGGAGATGACTGATATCTTGCAACCATACTTACTGTATGCATGATGTCTAGCCTCGATGCTGTCAAATATAAAAGACTACCAATCATAGATCTATACGAAGATTGATTTGCAATAAGGGAATCTTCATCCTTGCTCACCTTATTTTCTGTACATATTGGTGTGCCAACTGGGGCACAATCCTCAAAACCAAATTTCTTCAACATTTCTTTGGCATATTTACTTTGAGCTTTGAAAATTCTTTTATCTTATTAAAATATTTGCAATCCTAAAAAAATGACAATTCTCCAAGCATAGATATCTCAAATTCTTTTTGCATATTATTATAATTTTTTTTGTCATCTTTTCAATGTTTCCTCCAAAAATGATGTCATCAACATATACCACAACAATCAGTGGATGCTCACCTTCAATTTTGATGTAGAGATTACTCTCAATAAATCCATTTCTTGAAACTTTGACCCTGTAGGTACTTATCAAGTCTTGCATACCAAGCTTTGGGAGCTTGTTTCAATCCATACAATGCTTTCTTCAATCTACATACATGGCTACTAATATTTGAGAGAATAAATCCCTTAGGCTGCTCAATGTAGACCTCTTCTAGATTTCCATTTACGAAGACAGATTTGACATCCATCTGAAACACTGTGAAATTTTTAAACACTGAATATGTAAGAAACATTCTAATAATTTCTAATCTTGTCACTGGTGCAAAAGTTTTTTCAAAATCTATTCCCTCAATTTGAGCATATCTTTTACATACTAATCTTGCTTTATTCCTGGTCACTTTTTATTTTCATTCAATTTATTTTTATAAACCCATTTTTTTCCTATCACATTGTGATCTTCTGATCTAGACATTAATTCTCAAGTATCATTCGTTTTTATCTGATTTAATTTTTCATCCCTAGCCTTAACCCAATGTTTATCATGTTTAACTTATAAAAAGGTTCTACGCTGAATTTTGGATAACAAAGAGAACTTCACTTGCTCAGATTCACTTATCATCATTTTTCTAGTGCGAATTTCTTCATTTATGTCCCTGATGATGTCACTTTCATTATGATTTCTCTGAACATATTTGGATATAGTTTTGGTGTCTTTTTTTTTTTCTTTTCATCTTCATCTGATTCTTCAAAATCTTTTTCTTCAATGATTTCAAGAATGTCTACTAGATCACTGATTGTTTGTGTTCCATCTTCTATCCTGACACTTGCACTTTCAACAATTTTTTTGGTTCTTTTGTTATAACATTTATGAGCTTTACTTTTGCAAGAATAACCAAAAAATATACTTTCATCTGCTCTGAATTCAAACTTTTCATGTTTTTCGTCGGTTCTCTTTATGAAGCATCTGTTGTCGAAAATTTTGAAATAATCAATTGTTGTTGGTTTGTCTTTCCATAGCTCAGAAAGGAGTCTTGTCACTATTGACTCTCAATAATGTTCTACTCTGAATATGCACTGTTGTAGCAACTGCCTCTCTTTAATATTTATATGGTATCTTGGATTTATGTAGCATTGTCCTCGTCATCTCCTGAACTGTTTTGTTTCTCAGTTCAACTACTCCATTTTGCTATGGAGTTTTGATTGTTGAATAATGTCTCTTTATTTCATGGTCTTCACAAAACTCAATAAATTAATCTGATATGAATTCTCTTCCTCGATCTGATTTTAGACACTTAATCTTCAAACTGGGTTCATTCTTAATTAATGCTTTGCAATGTCTGAAAGCTTCTGATTTAAAAAAAAAAACATTACCAAGTCATACGTGAAAATTCATCAATAAGTAACATGAAATATTTCTCACCTTGAGTATTTTGAGTTCTCATAGGTTCACATAGATCAGTGTGAACAAGCTCTAACATCTGAGTGGTCGAGTATTTTTTTTGTTTTGAGCCGCTTTTTGGCCTGCTTTCCATGCTGACAAGGTTCATAAAACGTGTCGGATGGCTTTGTAATCTTTGAAATATTTTTGACTACTTGTTTTTTGTTGATGTTGACAAGATTGTTAAAATTTATGTCCCATTCTCTTGTGTTATAGCTAATTTTCTTCAATCTGACTCAAACAATATTTTTGACCTTTGATGTCTGATAACATATACAAATTATTTCCTATTTTTTTAACATCTGCAATTAACACATCTGAATTTTTTCTCTTAATTTCACAACTTTCTACATAAAACTTTAGTGTGTGCTCTTGATCACACATTTGACTTACACTCAAAAGATTATGTTTAAGACCTTCTACATACAAAACATTTTCAGTTTTAGTTCTACCATTATCCAAACTTAGTGTACCTTTGTCGACAATTTTGGTAGAAGTATTATTTTCGAATTTCACTGTGCCACCATTGATCTTCTTCAAGGTTATGAACTTGCTTTTGTCTCTTGTCATGTGCCTCGAACATCCATTGTCAATAAACCATGGCTTTTCTTCATTTCTTGCATGCAAAGCTGTCTGTACCAACATAATTTTTTCATGTTGTTTTTTCTGTCATGAACCTATCTGAACTTTTTTCTTGATGAATGGAGCCTTAAAACTGTGGTCCTTCTTGACTGACTCGAACACACTTCTACAGTACTGGGTTGTGTCCGAAGTTGTTGCACTTGTAGCATATTATGGCCTCTTCATTAAACTCTGATAGAGGAGCAAAAGAGTTGTGGTTTCTGCTTGACTCTGCATGACTTTCCTTCTTATTTCTGAAATTGTTAGCCTTATTTTGACATTGTATTTTCTTATGACCATATCCATTACAATAAAAACAGTAACCATAAAAATAGGACTTGTTTGTGTATTTTTGACCTGATTGTCTTTTGTAGCTCTGTTCCCTCCAGTCTTCTTTGTTTGAGATGTCCTCTGTATTCTTAACTTTTCTTTTTATTTTTTCTTTTGTAAAAACTTCAACATAGCTCTTTCTTTTTTCTTTGTCTGTGAAAGTAGTGGCCTTCCCTTTCTCTTTTTCAAATCTAATAACTGTTTTATCCGACATTGATATTTGATTCTATAATATCTTATTCAACATATTAGTGCTATTCTCAAATTTTGAATCATTGGCTGTTCTATTATTGATTGTTTTATTTGTTTTCTCAAGATTTGCTTTTAAAGAAGCAATTTTAATAACATACCTTTCACATTCTTTACTTACTATTTTCAACTGTATCTTTAGATCTTCTTAATTTTTTGGCTTCGTTAAAGTGTGCAAACTTGTAGGTTGCAGAGAGTTGACGAGTTCTTCAGTTATTTTCTTTGACCCTTTTTTATTTTTCTCGATGTGGAGCTTTAATCTTCGATTCTTTTTTTCAAGAGCTTTTAACTCTTCTAAGGCACAAACAAGTTCTCCTTCCAGATTCACTTCAGCTTCGTCCTGTTCTTCTTGATCATCTATACTTTTGCTTGCGGAGACATCTTTATGTATGGCCATGCATAAAGTTTTTTTTTTCCTCTAAATCACTGACTCCACTATCTTCGGTTGAGCTAAGATCTTTAGAATACAAACTCTTCTTCTCGAATCCCTTCTTGAATTTTCTTTTGAAATTCTTCTTGTATGTAGACTTTCCTTCTTCATTATCACCATTACCCATATCTGGGTACTTAGCTGCAAAATGTCAAATCTTTTCACAATTAAAACATTTGAAAGATAATTTTCTTTGATATTTATCTGTGACTTTTTTCGGCTTGCGAATGAATAGAGCTCCATTGTCATCTTCATTATTGCTAGAAACTATCACTTGATTCTTGAATCCTAGCCTTCTCTTTTTTTGATGTCTTGAAAGCAACTTCTCTCTTTGAGGGTTTCTGTTGTTTGGTCTGCATCTCATATGCCGTAAGAATACCATGTAGCTCATCCATCTTTAGCTTGGTCAAATTCTTCATTTCTTCAATTGTCGAAACTTTTGCATCATATTTCAATGGTAGAAATCTCAAAACTTTTTGAACCACAATTGATTCTCTTAACTTTTCACCAATACCTTGAATTTGATTAACTATTTGATCAATCTGCAAAAGATAACTTGCTATATTTTCTTTTTCTTTCATCTTCAAACTTTCAAACTGTCTTCTGAAACTCTGAAGCTTAGCTTGCTGAACCTTTACATCACTTTTGTAAATATTCTCAAGTTTTACCCAAGTTTCATGAGCAAATTTACATTGTATAACTTTAACAAATTTTGATTCACATAAACCACATAAAATAACATTTAAAGCTTTAACATTATTTTTACTTGCTTTCTTTATTGTTGGAGTAGTTACAAGTGTTTGTGGCTCTTCATATTCCTCTACCACTGTTTGCCATATGTCGAATCCCAGGGCCATCAAATAAGTCTTCATCCTTATGCTCCAAAAAACATAATTTGTCCCATCAAACAAAGGTGCCTTATTTGTAGAAAAAATTTTATGTGATCCAACCATCGTGCTTTTTTGATCTACTTTCAAGCTGCAAAACTTTTTTCAAAGGACCCTGTTCTGATACCAATTGTTAAGCACGAAATATACTGAGAGAGGGGGTGAATCAGTATATTATATATCTTATTTCTTAATCAAATTTCTTTTCAACCACTTAATCACACATTCAAGATATGTAATAAAATTGAAACAATAATATGCACCACACAAGACAGAGAGAGACACCAGATTTTTACGTGAAAATCTAGTGGAAAAAACCACGGAGAACAATCTCAAGTATATGAATGAACACCAACTCAAATTACAAAGTTCGCAAGCACTAACTTGCATGAGCACCAACCTCTTTGCCGAGCACCAACTCAGCAACTATTTGTGAGCACCAACCCTTGCAAAGATTTGTGAGCACCAACCCACAGGAGCACCAACCCCTCTTTTGTATAAAACACAACTATCTCTCAATGTTGTTTAATCAACAAATGATAGAACTCTACAATATTTCTTGCTTTTCTCTCTTTGAAAACAAATACAAATCATGAATTCTCTTGCATATTACAAATGGCTTCTCAAGCCTTTATTTATAGCTTTCCAAATGACCTTTGGCATTCACCCTTTGTGACCCTTCAATCCTCATAGAAAATGGCACCAAACTTGTGTGACCTTCGTATCTTTGCATTTGAAAAGTCACATGGTGACCCTTCATAAGCAAAAGCATCTTTTCCTCTTTTGTCTTTATCTTCGTGACTTTTCGTATTCTTCAAAGTGCCCCTTCATGAAAAAATGTGCCATACCCTCTTTTGTCTTCACATGGTGACTCTTGAAATTCTTCAAGATGATTGTTCATGAGAAAATGTGTCCCATTCCGCTTTCGTCTTTTACCCTGTGACTCTTTGACTTCTCCATGGGCCCTCTTTTGACTTAGATGCAACCAAAAATATATTCATTAATATTAACACACATTAGCCAAGATATGAATATTAAAAACCCCATTAAAAATAATAGGGCTTTTATCACCAATAATTCTAAACCTTTGACATCAATGACAATATTTCCAACAGTGATTGTCTAGACAACATTTCTGTTACCCACTTCCACCACAACCTCTTCCAGTATGTCACATAAATATTCAACTTCCTAATTAGTTCTCTCAGAGTCAATGCCATTGAGGAAAACCATATCCCTTGCAAAAGCAACAAGGAAATTGAAAAGTGCCCTGACTTTTACCAATTCATCTATCTGTCAAACATTATGGTGCAACGCTTTTTTGTCTATACAACATGCTGTTGATCAATTGACTCAAACCCGCTACTTTTGGTTCAACATCGTCCCTCTAATTTCATCTAGAGTAGGGGATTTTCATCTTGGACAAGTGATGGTCAAATTGTCAACCATTGCTGACCAATAAGATGACCTAAAAATGGAAAAAATTCTCTAATAGCAACTAAAAGAAGAAATGAAAATTATAATTTAGGAAGGCAAATTAGTAAATAATCACCCTATCACATAAAATGGTATGTTAGAAAAGTATCAATTTTTTTCAACTGCGATCATTGCTGCATTGTGCTTGTCTTTATTCCAATAGGTACTTTCTAGAGAGGGCTGAGAATCTGGACTTGAAAAGAGGCATATATAGGAACTTCATCCTGTACCAGCCAAACTCCTATAGTTCCTTGGACTCATAGTAGAATCTAGACGTGCCAAAGTATATGGACGAGGAGAGAATGATTCATGATTCTCCCATCTCTTTCTTCAGGTTCTACTTATGCTCTTCCCCCCCCTCCGCCCCAATGCTTTCTAAAAAAGCAGTCCTATCACTCTAAACCTCTAGTTGGGAAGCTTTGCATGAACAAACATCATGGTATAGTACGTGTGCAATATGTTATTTGAGATGATTAATGCCCCCCATGTATCAATGTATTGAAGTACATGCATATAACCTCCCATTTCCTTTTTCCCTAAATTCCATGCTTTGATGTAAGAGGGGGGTGTAATATCCCCTTTAAGGCTGAAAACTGAACAAAGGGATTATCCAACAATCCCTACTTGAATATGCAATTTTTCTGATCACCAAACCCTAGCCAAAGATGAGTTTTTTCTGATTTTTTCAGCATAACCCTAGTTATCAAACCCTCACAAAAGCTGTAATAAATTACTCCAAACCATAGCAGCAATTTATTGTTTTTTTTTAATGAAGATTAGGGCGTCAATTCAAGATACCAAATTTAGCTTCCAAAGCATCAAGGTATGGAAAAATTACAGAACTTTATGAAGGCCTTTTCATCCCAAAATCTCAATATTTTTGTGATCAAATAATTATAGAAAAATAACAAGAATTACAATCAACAATTTAGGCTCAAAAACTGGATTTTTCCAATGCATATGGCTGGAAATAAATCACAAAAATTACCAAAAATGTTATTCTGCTGTTCAACACTTAATTAGGTGAATTTAGACCTTGAAGGCCACTTGCCCACCCTAGGAGGGTGGTTGCTAGTCTTCCCTAGGGTTTCATTGCAAACCCTAGACCTTGTTTCCCATTCACTAACCCTTCTTGCTGCTCGCCACACCTCCAAGTGTTGTCTTCTTGCTGCTGTAATCAGAATTGGTGTTTAAAACACACTAATGTGCCAAATATGATCAATACATCCTCCTTACGAAGTTGCCCACTAGTTATCAAGGGTTTCCGTCCTCAATTCCAGCCACTTCGAAGGTTTTCATCTTCAAAGTCAAGCTTTTTCGTGCTTTAATTGAAAAATTTAATTATTCAAAAAGATAATCTAACCCATCAATGAATCCTCAACTTCTTTTTATATCTGTTGAGCACAGAGTAAAACTGAGAAGGGGGGTGAATTAGTATTATATATTCTTTTCTTTTCTAGGACTTAATCACTTATTCCAATTAAGATATTCAAAGCAATCAAATCACAACACAAGATAAACACAATGCAAAGTGACACCAGATATATGCAGAAACTTTTTTGGGAGAAAACCACAGAGAAATCTTTCTCAATATAAATATTCGTAGGCACCAACCTACTGGAGCACCAACTCCAAATACAATTTTGTAAGCACCAACCTACAGGTGCACTAATCCCTTTCGCCAAACACCAACTCAACAAGAGACGCCAATCTCTTCAAAAACGAAGGCACCAACCTTCTCACAAGAACCACTCTTCTATCTCTGATTTGTTGCTAACACAATGGATGATAAAACACTGCTTTATCTCCTTTTGATTCGATCTACACTTGAGTGTTTTCGTTGCTATACTCTGCCTTATACTTGTTGGTTTTTCCTTTCAATATTCTCACAAAATTTTGTTTTCAAATATTTCTACTCTTTTATTTCTTCCACTTTCAAACTTACCAATTTGCCATTCGCTATGCATTTATTTATAACCCACGAAAAGCCACAAATTAAGGTCGTGACTCTTCAAATGAAAAGGTCCATTCGAACGGTCACAACTCCTCCAAATCAGGTCGGCCAAGGTTGGTGACCATTTTAGCCTTAAAAACTACCTTGAAACCTTCGCCATAATTATCTCTTTAAGCCCGTTAGACAGTCAATTTATCTTCGATTCCACACAAAGATATGACCGTTATTTGCATTATTAATTGCCTCAATCAAATTAAATATTCTTTATTTAATTTAATTCTTGTATTGAGAAACTTTGCCATTAATCAGATTCACGATTAGCCTTTGACATCAATGACAATATTTGCAACAATATCCTTCCCTTTAAGAGGGGCGTTCCATTTTGAAGGAAAACTTAAAACATTTGAAAATATCAATTCCTTTATAACTCCCACTTAAGACCTTGGAGCACTCGTGACCCTTAAAGTGCCCCACTTAAGTGAACATTAGAACGATAAAGTAATTTTTGAATTTCACAAATAAAACCGCACGTTTCTATTCTCTTTTATCTTCCCTGTAACCTTGGGAAACAAAGGAAATTAGGTTAAGGGTCTTCATAAGCTTTATGTCTAAAAGGGGCACATGACAATCCTCCCTACCCAAAATTGCTTGTCCTCAAGCAATTGCAACATCTAAGGGGCTGTCCCAACAATTGGCTTCGCATAAAACTCATCTCTAGTATCTTCCCATGGAAAGAAGGCCTTATTTTGAGGTCCTTTGCTGCTGTACCTATAAGAAAATTGCTTTCCACATGTGTTGGAAGCATTATGAGAGCAAGGTGTTGCAATTCCTCTCCCATACAAAAGGCTGCCCCAGCTGTATTCCTCATTGCCAAGCACGGAACTGCTGCTAGCACACTCCTAAATAACCTCCAAGCTCAAAATTCTGCGCATTCCTTGGGCTAGAAACTCCCTTAATATGGTTGCAATCCATTCTTCAGTTCCCATCCTCATGTGACCCTTCATGACAACTTTTTCCGTATATGCACCTTAGAGTGGGTGCTCCTTTGGATGGTACCCAAATGCGACCTTGCACATAGAACAAACATACTAGTGGAAACAAGAGCGTTTAGCAAAACTTTTTCAATCACTTCATCATGCCTTATAAGCATGATATAAAATTCGCCTCTGTGCTTTGCATTTCCCTTATAATTTCACCTCACACGAATTCCCAAGGGTTTGTTTATGTTATCCCGAACATGGCTACTGCTGTACTTGTAGAAAAAGTGCTGCTCACATATGTTGGAATGGTTATGGCAGCAATGTATCGCTATCCCTCTTCCCAACAAAGGGTTGCCCTTGCTTAGTCATTAATACCAAGCATGGGATACCTGACAATATACACCCAACTTGCTTACAATCTCAGAACTTTGAACATCCCTTGTGCTGGAAGTTCTCTCATCATCTTTGAAATTCACTCCTTTCTCATTAACAAATAACCATTCAATTTTGTGAGAGAAATGACATGTACAACTATGTATCCTATAATTAGTGGGCTGTTATCATGCATAACAGCCTTGTCATTAGCGTTAATTGTGAGAAATTTTAACAACTTATCTTTTTGAAGTCTCCTTTTGCAACCAACCTTCAAAATAAATTTGGTGACCTTCAAGCTCATACAATTGCTGCCCCTGCAGTAATTTGTACAATTGCTGCCCCTTATGGTTCCCTTGGCCATTTTTGTAATGTCCACAAATGGGGTAATTAGGCCAAGATGGGGTTTCCCAACAAACCCTAAAATAAATTTGAAATAAAATCTGAATTCTGGAAATAAAACTAGCAAACCCTAGTGCCAATCAAGATGCAATATATATCCTCCTCAATACTTAATTCAGACACGAACTCTAAGCGCCAAAGAGCCAATGCGAAATACTAGATTCCATCCACTAATCAATTCAGATTTCCTCTCATAAACATGCCAAATTAATGTCAATTTATTCCCAATAAATACTGTAATAAAATACTTCTTTCGTTGCTCCTTGTGAGATGAGTTTATCACCTATTTTGGTTTCCTTCAAGTTTGATTTTTTATGAACTCACACCCACTTGATACCTGCTGAAAACACCTTGAAACCCTTGCAAAACACTTGAAAAAATACACTAAAAATACTATTAAAAGACGTGGCCTTGAATGCCCCTTGTTAGATGCTCACATCCACTTCCAAACCTCTCTAATCAAATCGCTACCTTTAGAATATTAGTAGCTGTATTTATTGATGATTATGTAAAACTAAACCCTCATATAATTTGCCCAAACAAGCTGAAACTGATTATAAAAATAGGCAAAAATTATAGAGATCAATTTATCTTGTTTTAGGGTCAAATAGCACCCTACAATGTCCACAAAATTCCCCAAGGAGGATCGCTCCACTTGAAAAATATTACAAATAATTTCTTGAATGTTCTAGGGCATTGAGTGGCCCTCACAACTTTGGAAAACCACTCAACACAAATTGCCTTTGCTAGAATAAATTAATAAAAATACCATCAAACCCTAGAAGAGGGTTTCAATGTAGAACAACACTCTAAGGGTCTTTAACCCACCAATAAGTTCGCCACCCTAGAAATGGCTCCAAACCATGCCAACAACTTCCAAAAACAAGTTGCTCCACTAGGAAAAATTATGCAAATAATTTTCTGAATTAATTTCCTTATTTCCAACTTTCAATAATTTATTATTTGCTTTAATTAGCTGAAACTTTAAAAATTCGTATCTACCAGAAATTGAGAATTCCAATGCAAATATTAGTTCAAAATGATTAAAAAATAGTAGCTTTCAAACAAAATTAGAATAAGAATTTTCCCTCCATGGGAAGTCTCTCAAAAATAGTTTCAAAGCTACAAAAACCCTAGTTATAGCGCTATATTCTTCCAAAATCAACCAAACTCTTCAAACTAAGTTTGCCCATCTTTTTGACTTGCAAATCATGAATTTCCAGCTCTCCAAAGGGTTTGCAATAATTCTTTGATGAAGGTGGTATCCAAAGACACATTTGAAGATCTTCTTGCATATAATTTTGCACAATTATGATGCAATTACAACCCTTAAATAGAGTTGGCCTGGTAGAAGGATGTAGGTTTTTGTTCCCAAACTCCTTGGTGCACTTGAAGGTTTTCGTTCTCAAGTCACTTGTTCAAGCTTGACATACTTGCACAAGAATTTCAATATACAAAAATGCATAACCTTCGAATGATCAACCCACCTTTTTATATCCATGCCCCAAATGTGGTGCCCAAAATAAGAGGGAAACTCTCATTTTTAAAATATAAAAAAAATTTCCTTATAATTTCACTAAAAAAAGCCCCAACTTAAGTGGAAATTAGATTATTATTATTACTTTATTTTAAGTATTTAAAAATATTTTTTAATTTTAATAATAATATTATTTAATTTCAAATTGGGGACATTACAATCTTTTTCGCCCAAAATTATTTGTCCTCAAGCAATTGCAATATCCAAAGAGGTGTCCCAACACACTTTATGATGCAATGTCTTCTTGTAATCCCCTCCCATGGAAGAGAAGCTCTGAACTGAAATTAGGACTTTTGTTTTGGGGGCTGCCCCCAAGTGTTCCAAGTGTCAAAAGAGTCATCCAATGACTTTCCATGTCCCCATGCCAACAACTCTTTCAATACTGAGTGGTGCATGATGGAGTCCATAGCCATACCAAGCCAGTTATCGCACTTGGAAAGTTTCTCCTTACTGCCCTATATGTAGAATTTTGCTTGTACTATCCTCAAGGCAAGTAACCAAGTAAGGTTAAGGCCACCCATTACCTTACTAGTTCTTTTAGGCCATGAGGGAACCTCCCAATCTTGCAAATGTCTCACCTCCATATGTAACCCTTTGTGAAGAATCTTTATCATGTGCAAAGTGAAGTCCACCCAAGGCTTTCATTTCTTGTGGCTTACGTGCAAGTAAGTGATCAAGTGGTCATCAAGGGAATGCTCAAGATGCAACCAATTACACTGCTGTTCCTTACATATTTCATCATTTCCTTGTGCAAACCATGATCCCAAAAGATGCCACTCTCAGAACTTATGAGTAGCTGGAAATATGCAGTGAAATCGGCCATATAGCTCTCATAAAGGAGCTGTGGTAATGTCAAAAAAGCTGAGTTTTTTATTTAAAAAAATCAGAATTAAATAGTACACTAATTACTCTGGGTTTGAAGGGTACCAAGCTCCAAGAATCAAATTTTCTGAATGTGATAGGTGGCTGTAGTAAATGGCACAACTCAGAAATTTTAGAAACAAAATTTTCATACCTTCCAACAACAATTTCAGGGCTCTTAGTTGGCTGCCATATACAAACAATGTGCGCTTTTTTGGGGGTCAATGGCCAAGATTTTTGCCAATAATTTTTTGAATTTTTTGTAAAGAAAAAAGACAAATTTTTCCTCACTAATTTGCCTTGCCAACTGTTGCTCATGATTTGAGCCTTTGTCCAATCTATGATGGACCTTAAATCTTCTTACATGTCCATATTCTTCAAGGATGCCAATATGAACTCCAACAACATGAAAAGAAAGCTATAGCTGCTAAAAGGATTTTTTTTGGAAAGTGATACCTTGGTGCTCCAAATGGAAAAATCCATTTGATCTTCGTCCCTTGTGTGCATATTAGGGTGGCCACCCTTCAACAAGCCTTTGGTAGCCTCTACATGCCATTGTAAATCTTTTCAAACTTGCAAACAATTGACCAAATCAAATGCTTTGAACATCATACCTTGGGAATATTTTTTTCCACTTTGCAATCCCCTTTGGATGGTACCTTTTATGTCTCTCATGTGTTCAACCATTGGCTGTACTATGCCACAAAATCTGCCCTTGTGTATGATGTTAGCCATAAATGTAGCAAGACAATTTCAGAACTTTCCGTAAGTAAAGAGGACCAAAATTCTTCCAAAATCATACCCTGTAAACGGCTGTTCACACTTGGGCCTTTGCCCAATCTAAGAGCGGTTTCATGCCCTCCTTCATGCACTCAACATCACCCCTTGCATTGCTCTTGGTTATGGCAAGTGATGTAATAAATGAACCTACACATGGAGCAAACATGTTAGAAAAAACATTAGTGTTTAGCAACACTTTTATAATTATGTCACCATGCCTCATGAGCATGATATGGGCCTCTTTTTTATGTTTTAGCGTAATCTTATCCTGGCTGTAGTATGCCTTTTTCTCCTTCCAATTTCTCCTTCTAGTGGATGGAAATCTGCCACCACACACTTGAATAATTCCCATAGTGTTGGGATGTGAGGAGTACAATCTCCTAGGAACCATGCACACCATGTAAACAAAATTTCTCAATGGAAACAAACTGAAAATGCAAAAGACAACAATCACTATGATTCAGGGACCATGATAACCCTTGTCTATACCCTTCTTTATATTGGCCCAACATGACATAGTAGCAATGTTACCTTTGTAGCGCTCATTTGGATCCCATATCCATAATGGATACTTGTCATGTTCATTCACTTGGAAGGATTCTCTCTCCCATTGAGTGCCCTTCACCTCAACCTTAGTGATAGCACAAACTTTGCAACCAAGATAATGAAGGAACCAAGCATGAGGAGAAATCAATGAGTACTTACCAAGATGACCATTCCATTGCTTACCCAAACACAAATTTGATCTTCCTTCTTCCAAATGCAAAATGGAATCTTCTTCCGTTCTATTTGGCATTACTCTATCAAAGGGCCCCTTTTCCTTGTCCAATCTTGTTTGGACTTGTGCTTCCTTCCCAAATGTTAATTGTTTTTTCCAAGCTTCCTCTTGAAATCTGCATTTATGCAAAGAAGGTGAATTGTGATTAGAAATAATGCAAAAACCTTTTTTTTTAACATACCTTTCTTTTGTGATTTCTTTATTGCTTACCAAACTTTCTTCACGATCCTTGGATTCCTCATCAAGTTGTTGAACAACTTCCTCTTGCTTAACCTTTGGAAATTCTAATTTTTCTTCCACTTGATGCAAGTGTGCCAACTCCTCAAAGTAAAGTTCGGGATTATCCTAATCAAATCTCCCAATGAGCCACCTGCTGAATTCGTCATAGGTATTTATGAGATGGTGTTCTTGGGTTACTAACCCATGGTGCCACCAATCATAGGCAACCCCCTCTAAGTGTGATATGGCAAATTTCATGGCCACACCTTCTTCCATGGGACGTAATGAGAGATATGTGTCTACCTTATCAACCCAAGCACTCGCTGAAATACATGTAGAACCGTCAAATATGGGAATAACAAATTCCCCAAAGGCATCCTGTATTCCTTTTTGTCTATGTCGGTCCACTCTGTGACCGCCTCTTCCTCTCTTCTATAACACAAACTCAATGAGATTTAGGGCCTTTGGGATAGAGGGTGGAAAGGTCATGTATTCTTCATAGGTTTCCATGAGATAAATCTGAATAGAAGGTTGCCCTTTCATCTCTTCCATGTCATGTAACCCTTCAATTCCCACAAATAGTCAAGACGTTGGCTCTGATACCACTATAATGTCGCCAAATGGGACAATTAGACCAAGATGGGGTTTCTCAACAAATTTGTAATGTCCCATTTTTGGGCCAAAGAGCCAAGTAAGGGTTTTCCCTAAAATCCACAAATTTCTGAATTTTGAAATTAGCAAAATCAACAAACCCTAGCTCAAGAAGATGCTTAAAAAACATGCAAATTGCATTCAAACCCTAGGCGCCAATGTGTAATAAATAAATAAGTAATTTTCAGCAATTACCTTGATCAAATATCACCTCAATATGATCCAGTATGAGCCACAAACTAAAAATAGAAATATTGTACCTTTTTACTCCTTGAATGTAGATGAATTTCTGATTTAACCTTGTTGAAAAATATCTAACTTTATGCATAAAAAACATCAATTGAATAGTCACCAAATCTCACTCAAACCCTTGAAAAAATCATAAATAAAATACCAAAAATAGCCAAACAATTTCAGCACCCTTCTAGGGCCTTTAAGGTGGTCAAACACTTTCCCAAACCAAGTCACCCTAGGTCAAATCTACAAACAAAAATTCAGAATTAATTGTTATCCTCCAACTAGGGTTTTAGACCCCTTCAATCATCATCTACTCGTGCCCAATCAAGTCGCTGCACTTGGAAAAAATCAAACAATAATTATTAGCCTCAAATCAACAATTTGTGAAGTCAAACCCTCATAAAATTTGCCTAATAAAATAAATAAATAATTTAAAAATTATTATTTATTTATTCACTCAAATTGTCCTTGGAACCCTTGCCGCATCACATAGAAAATCAACGCCACACTTCAACAGTTTTCATCAATAAATTCTAGAAATGAAACTTGATCAATCAGACATTAAATTGTCCATAAAACCCTCTCAAAAATCACACAAAACAAGTAACCCCACTTTAGGGCAAGTGCCAAATCCACCTTAGCAAAGGTGGCATCAAAAGACACCTTTTTGTCGATAATCTAGCTTCAAAACCTGCAAAACAATTATTAGGCATGCATCTCAATATTCCTTTAAGCATGAAAATCACAATATCAAATTCAACATATTTTTCAATTGAGATCTTCGGCATGATTTTGCACCCTCTAAATTGGGGTGAACCACCTTGAGGGGTCAAATACTTCTTTTAACTCTCCTTGTCGACTTTTAGAACATTTTCTATTTTCCTTTGATCACTTTGAAGTTGATATTTTGTTTTTACAAATAATAACATTAAATTAATTGCCTATATAATAAGTAGCAATTAAAATTACTTTTAGGCAATAATTCAATAAATATATCTTTTAAATACTATAGTGGTAAAAACCACTTTTAAAGAATATTCTATTAATCAACTAAAATTGCCTTATATGAGCAAATGGTTAAAATCGCTATTTGGGCAATCATAATTAATTAATAAAATAAAAACCCCAAAATGAATCCTTTAGTTTATAGGAAAAATAAACAAAAGGTCTTCAATACTTACTCATAAATGATGTGAAAATGGAGACATTATAGTCTTCCCTTCTCACAATTGATTGCCTACAAACAATTCCAAACAAGGCTTCCTTGATAGAGTTCCGTTACCACATTGTTTTTACCTTTCATATTGTTTTTACCTTGCTTACCCACTTTTGTTTCCTGTCATTCAATTCTTTTTGATTGATAAAGAACCTCAAACTATTGTGATCCGATTTAATAGTGAATTTGCCATAAACCAAATATTGTCTAAACTCCATAAACCAAATATTGTCTAAACTTACTCAAAGCATGTATAATCGCCAACATCTTCTTGTAATAGATTGAGTAAGCTTTCTTTGAATCCTTGAGTTTTCTACTCTTAAAAGCAATATGATGTTTATTTTGCATTAGGACAATCCCTATTCCTTCACTGAAAGCATCACACTCAACCACAAAAAGAGTAGAGAAATCTGGAATAGCAAGAACATGGTAAGAACACATTACCTCTTCGAGCTTTTCAAATGCTAGTTGGGCTATTTTGGACCATTTGAAAGCCCCTTTCTTTGTCAAATCAATGAAGGGGGCAACAGGTTGTGAGAAACCTCTCACAAATCTCCTGTAGTAACTACAAAGACCACAAAAACCTCTCAATTGAGTGTGTAGAGGGAATAGGTCAATCCATGATATCTACAATTTTTTGTTTATCCACTTGCACACCTTGTGCATTGATATGTCCCAAATACAAAATCTCTGTTAACCCAAACTCACACTTGGATTTCTTTGCAAAGAAAGAATGCTGCCCCAAAGTGCCCAAAACCAAATCCAAGTGTCTCAAGTGCTCCTCCAAAGTTTGGCTATACACAAGAATATCATCAAAGAAAACTAACACAAACTTTCTTAGATATTTTGCAAACATATTGTTCATACATGACTGAAAAGTAGTTGGGGCATTAGTCAATCTAAAAGGCATAACCAAAAACTCAAAATGCCCAAAATGACATCTAAAAGCAGTTTTATGAACATTGTCGTCTTTCACCTTGATTTGGTGATAAACTGGATCTCAAATCACTCTTGGAAAAGTAGGTGGCACCATGTAACTCATCCATCAATTCATCAATCTTAGATATTGGATACTTATTCTTGATGTTTTTATTCAACAACTTGTAATCAATGCACATCCTCAATGTACCATCCTTTTTTTTCACTAGAACAACTGAAGAAGCAAAAGGACTTGAGCTAGGCCTTATGTGTCCTATATCAAGTAACTCTTTATGGACTTTCCAATTTTCTCCTTGAATGCCCTTGGATGATGGTTTGGAGTGACAATAACTGTTTTGGCACCCACTTCTAGCTCAGTGATATGCTCATAATCTCTATCGGGTGGCAAACCATAAGGCAAATCAACAAAGACATGAACATGCTTGTCTAAAATAGCTTGTAACTCACCATGATGGGGCTGCTATTTTTTTTTTCCTGAATTTATTGTGATAAGGCAGCTTGCTGCCCAAGCAATTTGACCTCTCCTAAAATCCCTTTCCATCCTCTTCATAGATACCTCTCGTGGAGCACCATTTGCTAGACCCTTGAGAACCACTTCCTTGCTCTCTTTGAAGAATTTCAGCGCCATAGTTTTATAGTTTTGAGTGAATTCACCTAAAGAATGCAACCATTGAACACCCAAAACAATATCAATGTCCCCAATGTCAACAACATAAAAATCATCAATTATCTTGTGTTTCCCAAGAGTGAGTGGAAGTTGTGGCAACTTCTTGGAATAAGAAATGGCGAACCCATCTGCCATAGTCACATTGAAATCTTTGCAATCTATGGTTTCCAATGCCATCTTGTTCACCAAGCCTCCATCAATGAAGTTATGTGTGGCTCCACTATCAATCAATGTAGTTACTCTTTGTCCCCTTAATGTGCCTTTTACTCTGAAAGCATGATATTTGGGAGCTCTTGAAAGAGAAAGCAAGTGTGCTACCTAAGTCTTGGGTGTCCTCCCCATGCACATGCTTATCAACAACATTTTTAGTTTGCTCAACATTAGTATCAACAATATCAAAATCTGAATCATCATTAACTACCTCAATGTAGTGGACATGTCCCTTGCCCATACAACGGTGGCCTTTAGTCCAATGATCTTTGCAAGTAAAACACAAGCCTTTCCTTCTTAATTCATCTCTTGCATTTTTCATATTGTTGCTATAGGGTAGCGATCTATGTGGTGAAACATAAGGTGAAAGAGGCTTCTTTTGTTGCTCATTGGGTGATGCCCTAGGCTGACAATTTGGTGCCCTTGACTGCCCACTAAAATCAGACCTTGGCTGCCTTGTAGTTACCCCTTTGGGCAGCGAATAAGTGGCCATTCATTGCCTCTGTATGCTGAACATTCTTGATCCAAAGCTTTAGTAATAGCATCTTGCAAAAAAAGAGGGTTAAACTCCTTAACCAAACCTCTCAAAGGCCCAATCAAACCTTCAACAAATAAAACAACCAACCTCCTCTCACTAACATCGGGAACTATGACTGATTTTTTTTGAAAATCAACATACCTTTCAACATCATGATTTTGTTTGAGTTGTGCCAACTCAGGAAAGTGGATCTCCGAATCTCTCCTATCACATCTCTCCATAACCCTATTACCAAACTCCCCCAAAGTAATAATGGAAACGTGTCCTAGAATGATTAAGCCATGAAACCACCACTCATGAGCAATACACTCCAAATGTAGGGTAACAAACTTGAGAGCCTCATCCTCAAACACAAGGTTAAGTAATAAATATGTCTCCAATTTCTGCAACCATGATCTCACAGGGAGTTTATCAGTACCATCAAAAATAGGAAGAAACATCTTATTCAACCTTTGTTGCAAATCTCTATGGGGCTGCATGTTAGGAACCCTTGGTTTTGATCCTTCATGTCACAATAATCACAAAAAGACAAAAGTGCTTGTGTCATAACTTAGGACTGCATACTCTTGTTGACGAATATCAAGTGGATCACTCACTGGTGTCTCCATTTCCACTACTGGTTCTCTCTGCAAAAAAGTAGCCTTGAAGAATCTATGAGAGGGGTTAATAGAAACCCTCTCATTGTCATTCAAACTATCCTCTCTTGAATAACGATGGCTCTTACTTGAATCTTGTGTAGTCTTCAACATAGCTATCATTTGCATACTAAAAGTATGCTGAAGGTCACTTTGGGTTTGTTTGATCAAATCTTGCAAAAACTTCATCTGCTCTGAAGAAAATGCTTGGGGCTCTTGATCCTCCATAGTCTTTTCCCTTCTCTGGTAATACAAAATCTCTTTCCTTGCTTGCATCCAATACCAAAACTCACAGGTGGATAAGATCATTGCTCTAATACCACTGTAATGCCCCATTTTTGGGCCAAAGAGCCACATAAGGGTTTTCCCTAAAATCCACAAATTTTTGAATTCTAAAATTAACAAAATCAACAAACCCTAGCTCAAGTAGATGCTCCAAAAACATGCAAATTGCATTCAATCCCTAGGTGTCAATGTGCACTGAATAAATAGGTAATTTTCAATAATTATCTTGATTAAATATCACCTCAATATGATCCAATATGAGTCAAACTTAAAATATAAATATTGTTCCTTTTTACTTTGTAAATGTAGATTTTTTGATTCAACCTTGTTGGAAAATATCTAATTTTATGCATAAAAAACAATAGCTGAATATTCACCAAATCTCATTCAAACCCTTGCAAAAATCATAAATAAAATACCAAAAATAGCCAAACAATTTCAGCACCATTCTAGGGCATTCAAGGTGGTTAAACACCTTCCCAAACCAAGTCACACTAGGTCAAATCAACAAACTAAAATTCAGAATTAATTGTTATCTTCCAACTAGGGTTTTGAATCTCTTTAATCATCATCCACTCATGCCCAATCAAATCGCCACACTTGGCAAAAATCAAACAATAATTATTAGCCTCAAATATGCAATTTGTGAAGTCAACCCTCATAAAATCTGCGCAATAAAATAAATAAATAATTCAGAAATTATTATTTATTTATTTGCTCAAATTGTTCGTAGAACCCTTGCCACATCACATAGAAAATCAACGCCACATTTCAACAATATTCATCAATAAATTATCACATTGAAACTTGATCAATCGGACATCGAGTTGTCTATAAAACCGTCTCAAAGATCACACAAAGCAAGTCACCCCACTCTAAGGCAAGTACCAAATCCATCTTAGCAAAGTTGGCGTCAAAATGCACTTTTTTGTTGATAATTTAGCTTCAAAACCTGAAAAACAATTATTGGGCATGCATCCCAATATTTTTTCAAGCATGAAGAATCACAATATCAAATTCAACATATCTTTCAATTGAGATCTTCACCATGGACTTGTACCCTCCAAAGGGGGGCGAACCACCTTGGAGGGGTCAAATACTTATTTTAACTCTCCTTGTCGACTTTTAGAACATCTCTTTTCCTTTGATCACTTTCAAGCCGACATTCATTTTTCACACATAATAATATTAAATTAATTGCTTAAATAATAAATAGTAATTAAAATTACTTTTAGGCAATAATCCAATAATTATTTCTCTTAAATACCATAGTGGTAAAAACTACTTTTAAAGAATATTCTATTAATCAACTAAAATTGTCTTATATGAGCAATTGATAAAAATTATTATTCAGGCAATTATAATTAATTAATAAAATAAAAACCTCAAAATGAATCCTTTAGTCTATGGGGAAAGTAGACTAAAAGTCTTCAATACTTGCTCATGAATGATGTGGAAATGGGGACATTACAAAAAATCTGAGATAAATTTGAAATACAATCTGAATTTTAGAATTAAAACCAACAAACCTTAGTGCCAATCAAGATGCAATATATATCCTCAATGTTTAATTCAGACACAAACCCTAGTTGTTAAAAAGTCAATGCTAAATACTAGATTTCAGCCACTAATCAATTCATATTTCCTTTCATAAACATGCCAAATTAATATCAATTTATTCTCAATAAATGCTGTAATGAAATACCTCTATTGCTGCTGCTTGTGAGATGAGCTTATCATGTATTTTGGTTCCCAAGTCTGATTTTGTATGAACTCACAACTACCTAATACTTTCTCAAAAAACTTTGAAACCCTTGCAAAGCACTTGAAGAAATACACTAAAAATACTATCAAAAGATGTGGCCTTGAGTGCCCCTTGTTAGATGCTCACATCCACTTCCAAACCTCTCTAATTAAATCGCTATCCTCAGAATATTAGCAGCTATATTTATTGATGATTATGTAATTCTAAACCCTCATAATTTGCCGAAACAAGCTAGAACTGATTATAAAAATAGGCAAAAATTATAGGAATCAATTTACCTTGTTTTAGGTTCAAATAACACCCTACAATGTCCCCAGAAGTGCTCAAGGAGAATCGCTCCACTTGGAAAACATTACAAGTAATTCCCTGAATGTTCTAGGGCATTGAGTGGCCCTCACAACGCTGCAAAACCGTTCAACACAAATTGCCCCTGCTGGAATAAATTAATAAAAATACCATCAAACCCTAGAAGAGGGTTTCAATGTAGAACAACTCTCTAAGGAAGGGTCTTTAACCCACCAACAAGTTCGCCACCTTAGAAATGGCTCCAAACCATGACAACAACCTCCAAATTCAAGTCGTTCCACTAGAGAAAATAACGCAAATAATTTTATGAATTAATTCTCTTATTTCCAGCGCTCAATAATTTATTATTTGTCTTAATTAGTTGAAACTTTGAAAATTCGTATTTTTCGAAATATTGGGAATTTCAATGCAAATGTTAGCTCAAAATGATCACAAAAATAGAAGCTTTCAAACAAAATTAGAATCAAATTTTTTTCTCCATGGGTAGTCTCTCAAAAGTAGTTCCAAAGTTACAAAATCCCTAGTTATAGCCCTAAATTCTTCCAAAATAAACCAAACTCTTCAAGCTAAGTTCTCCCACCTCTTTGACTTGCAAATCATGAATTTCTAGCTCTCCGAAGGGTTTGCAATAATTCCTTGATGAAGGTGGTGTCCAAAGACACTTTTGAAGATCTTGCATACAATTATGCACAATTATGGCGCAATTACAACCCTTGAATATAGCTGTCTTAGTATAATGATGGAGGTTTTTTTCTCGAAATTCCTTGGTGCACTTGAATGTTTTCGTTCTCAAATCACTTGTTCAAGCTTGACATATTTGCACAAAAATTTCAAGATAAAAAATGCATAACCTTCGAATTATCAACTCACCTTCCTTTTATATCCATGCCTCAAATGTGGTGTCCAAAATAGGAGGGAAAATCTCATTTTTAAATATTAAAAAAATTTCCTTATAATTTCTCTTTAGGCCTTAATTGCCCATGACCTTTAAAAAGACCCCAACTTAAGTGGAAATTAGATTATTCTTAGTACTTTATTTAAAGTATTTAAAAATACTTTTTGTTTTATTAATAATATTATTTAGTTTCAAAATGGGGAGATTATAATTTTCAACCAATCATGCACCTTGGAGATGTGCCATCCTTCTCTCTTGGTGGGATCCAAACACCCATTATGGCTTCCAATGAGCCTTAAGGCTCTCTCCTCTAGCCCATGACACGGTTCATTAATTATTTTGAAACCAACAATCTTGAACCAAGGTAAAACCTTACCCTTTTTGCGAACCATTTGAGTGCCTATTTCTTGAATGCCCATGTGAACACCTTCCCAAAGAAAGTAGCCTTGCCGTGGATCCCAATGAAGTGCCACTCTAGGCCATAGTTTGCTTCCAAGCTGCCCTTTCGCCTCATACCTCCAGAATGGCATATGAGTGCAAAACAATTGTAGAATTTCTCCCTCCAAGGTATATTTATTCAAAGAGGAGTAAACATTCATACCTAAGTACTGCTGCCCTAACATAAACTTTTCAAAGCCTAGGACACTTACCATGCTTAGAGAGAGACAAGTTTCCATTCTTGAATGTAGCTGCCTCATCACAACATTTCCAAAATTTCTTGCATTAGAAACGTGCTGAACTTTCACACTTTGAAGGGGTTGTTCCCATTTGAAAAATTAGAATTTGTTGTCATAGGAAATGGGCTGATTTTTTGCAATTTGAAAGGGTTATCTTAAACAATAATTTCTATAATTTATTATGCTTACTAAATAGGGCGTGGGAGGAATTCCTACTTGTTGTGGTGGCTGTCCCAACTCAAAATTTGCAACCTCTTCCCAAGGTCTGAAAGTTTCATCTGAATTCCGCATAAAATTTGAACTTCAAACTATTTTCTCTTCCATCTCAAAAAGTGGATTGTCAAAATATTGAAAGTTATTTCTATCCATTTGTTCAAACCAACCTTCCTATTGCTCAAAAGCAACTTCTAATTTTCTCAGAAAATACCCCAAATCAAAATCTTCTTGAAATCTAATGAGCTCATCAATTACTTGCTTGATTTCCTTTGCCCTTGTTTCATTCTCTTGCTCCCTAAACTTTTTTGCAATATCAATCTAGTTTTTTGCTTTAAGAAGTGCCTTTTGATTATTTTCTAAGGAGCCCTTGGTTGATTCAAGCTCAAGGGTGAGCTCATCAACCTTAAGTTTCATTGCCTTAGATGCTTTTAAGGCCTTATATGCCAATTTGAGGGCCACATCCTTGACTTTAACTACATGAAGATATTCTAAATTTGATGTTTCAATTGCATCCTGTAGTGTCCCCAATTTGGGACAAGCAAAGAATAATGGGAATGGACACAAACCCCAATAAAAAATTTGAAAAGAATACAATAGACCAGCGACTCTAGGTCTCTCAAATAAACCAACACACCTTACCAAAGTGAACCAAATGCTAAATGCCACTAGGGCATAATTTAATCCACAATTACAGCGACAGTATCCACTCCAAGAATTGAAAATACACTCTAAAAGATGATGTAAACTGTTGTAATGAATATCTAGAAATGACGATCACCTTAGTTGAATATATATTCCCAAAACCAGCGATCGCAAGCCTTCCTTCCACTTGCCAACCTTGTTAGAAAACTCCTTGAAAAATAGCTTACAATATTATATAAAACCAATGATTAATCCCAGCCAAAGTAATTTGAAAATAGACCCCTAAACTGCCCACTAAACAAGATAAAATCAGATTGCCAATCTTCCCAAGCAAGGTGAAAATTTTTCATATAAATTCACTCTATAATTACAAGATCATCCAATGATTAATGAGGTCCAAACCCTCAATCAACAAGCTGAAAAAATATTAGAAAATATTTTAAATATTAAGGGTAATATGTCCAATGATTTAGGGCCAACAAGCACTCCAAATCCTTGCAACTACCCTTCCAAGTAAGTCGACCAATTTCTAATTTAATTGGAATAAATTCCATAATTTATACCTTTATATTTGCTCACAAAAACCCTCCAAAACATTGTAATTTTATTCTTAAAAATTTAGAAACAATACTATAAATTTACCTGGTCGAATTGGAGTCTAAAATCCCTCCAAAAAAGTTCAATATCTCAAACTTATTCGCCTTATTGCAGAAAAATATATAAAATAATTTAGATCATTTTACCTTATTAATTAACCATCAAAATGGCCTCTTATGTTGCCCTAGGCAAGTCACCCAAGTAGAATAAATTCGTCAATAATTTTCTCAAACCCTCAAGGGTCTTCGTGTAGTGCAACCCTCTCAAGAGGTGTCTTCTTCTCAACCCAAACAAGTTGCCATCTATGGGAATGACTTTAAAACTTGCGAACAATCTCCCAATGCAAGCCACTACTCTCCAAGACTTGCAAATTATTCAAAATCAGCTCTCTATATGGTTTGCAATATTCTTTGATGAAAGTGGTGTCCAAAAATACCCTTGTAAATCTACTTGCATGCAATCATGCAATTTTGAAGCTCAACTACAACTCTTGAATAGAGCTGTCAAAGATGTAGGAATGGAGGTTTTCCTTCTCAAACCCTTAACACTCAAGGTTTTTGTCCTCAAAATGTTATGAACAAGCTTGACATACTTGATCAATGATTCAATATCAAATTAGGCATGATTCTCAAAATGTGATGAACAAGCTTGACATACTTGATCAATGATTCAATATCAAATTAGGCATGATCCTCACAATGAATCCTCAATTGCTTTTTATAATCATTCCCCAAGGGTGGCGCCTAAGTTGGAGGGATGTGTCTTTTGAATCATAAGCACTTTACTTTTTTTAAAACTCTTTTTTGAGGGTTTAGGCTTTTATGATCCTTAAAGGTCCCCTACTTAAGTGAAAAATAGATTGAAAACACTTTTTAAATAACTCTACTGAAAATTAGAATATTTAAGTGCTTTTCCCCTTTTTGCTCTTTGAATAGCCCCCTCATAGTTCCCTTCTCTTTCTTTCCCTTAGTCTTGTGAGAACAAAATCAAGCTAAGGTTCTATAAACAAGTTGGGGTAGAAAAGGGACATTATAGTCCTTCCCATCGAAAATTGCTTGTCTTCAAGCAATTGCAAAAGCCATGGGTCTGTCCCCACATTCTTCATGACGCACTTACCAACTGAGATGGCTTTCCACTAAAAAGAAGCTTGAACTTGAACTCCCAACTTGCTAAACATGTATTTTAGTGGCTGCCCCCATGGGCTCAAGGTATCATGACCATTTCCCAAGAACTCATCATAACCCTAAATAAATAATACATGCCTTGTTTGTTTGCTTTTGATGTAGCTTGTCATGGTGATTAAAGTGCCCTCACAAGATGTTCCCAAAACTTGGAAATAAGTAACTATGTTCTCATCTTGAAACATACTTTGAGTGCAAATGGTACATAGATGCAACTTCTCTTGAGTGTGCCTGAAAACATTTGGTATGCCATTCTCTTTTGACTTCCTTCTATCACTTCTTTTATGCATAGGAAGAATATTAAATTGATCAAACAAAAGCCTCAACCAACTCCCAATATAGGATTGTACCTCCCATGCTTGATTATGCCAAAAGCATGCTTCCTTATGAACATTTACAGAATATACCATTGGCTGGAATTTACTAAAAAAATTAGATTTTTGACCTTCTACATACTGCTGTATCTGCCCTTTAAAATCAGATTTTTTTGTGTGATAAATTCCAGAATGTACTTTGGTTTGTGTTTTGCCTATCATGGGCTGTAGCGTGCCCTTGAAATGCCAATTTTTTGTTCTTTTAGATGGTTGGACTTGTTTTGTTGACTCAAAAAATTGTAAACCAAAAATTTCAGACTTCATACATCTTTTCTCAGCTCTTCCCCTTGCTTGCCATATGCAAAATTGATTACTTTTGATGCTCAAAAGAGTCCATAGGCAAGCCCAACTATGTTTATTATTCTTTTGAAAGCAAAAGAACCAACTTTTCTTGCTATTCAAACCTTGTGAACAACTGCTTGTAAATTTAACTCATTCAAAATTCAAGAGGGGTCTCATCTTCCTTAAAACACCTCCATTTCCACTATTGCAAGAAGGAATAGGGTGCTGCCCAAAGCAATTTTTGGGTTGCCTTTGGCAATCAATTCTCATCTCATTCCTTCCAATACCATCATGACAAAAATCAGAATTCGTTACACTTACCAATTGCCTTGTAGAGGGTTCCAATTTGGAATGAAGGGGCTGCATTTGATGTCTAGTGGCAACTTTCTTCTCAATCTTCCTCATGGTCATGAAACATCCTCGCAACATGCTATTTGCAGAAGAGGAAGGTGCCTCTCTATCACTCAAACCATGCAAAACAATCTAATTTCCTGCTACTTTGAATTTTAGCTCCATGGTTCGATAGTTTTGAGTGTACTTACCAAGTGAGTTCAACAACTGAATACCAAGGACCATATTGGTCTCCCCTCTGCCAAGCACATAAAAATCATCTTCAACCACATACTTTTCTAAAGTGAGACTAAGTTTTGGAATCTTAGTAGTACAAGGGATGGTGAATCCATCTGCCGTTGTGACTCTGAATCCTTTGAACTCCACGGATTGTAGCCCACATAATGTTACCAATCCTCTATCAATGATATTGTGAGTTGCCCCACCATCAATAAGTATGGTGATAGGCGTACCCTTCAATGATCCCTTAAATCTAAAGGGATGATCCCTTAAATGTAAAAGGGATAATACTTAAGAGCCCTTGAAAGTGATGTCAAAGTGACACTCAGCTCCTCATCTCCCTCTATCTCCAAAGTGTCTTCCTCATAGTTGGCTGTCCCAACTTCCACCTCCTCATTTTCCTCTTCGAGAAGTACCTCAATGTGGGGAACTTGCCGCTTGCCACGACAATTGTGGTTATTCTCCCAAGAATCTTTGCATGTGAAACAAGACTTTTCCATCTCAGCTCATTTCTCACATCAAAGCTACTACGTGGTAGCTCCTAATGCCCCAAATCTGATTAGTTTGGTCTAATCGTGGGACCCACATGATTGGCCTTTGGAGGCCTTGCATAACTATTCTTTGGCTGCCCCAAACCGCCACCTCTTTGCTGCCTTGTAGGTAGAGCAAAAATATTCTTTGGCTGTCCCAAAGGTGTAAATCTGCCCCTTGGAGTAGAAGACTCCAAATCATAAGCCTTCCGGTTGTCCTCTTTCAACGAAGGTGGATCAAAAGCCTTGACCAATCTCCTCAAAGAATCAACCAAGCCCTCTATGAACAACACCACCAGTTTCCTATCCAAAATATCAATAACTATGACTGAAAGTCTTTGAAACTCTGTGACAATCATCTACTGAGGCCCTTTGCCTCAATTGAACTAAATCACAGAAATGAAGTTCCAGATCCGCTCTATCAAGTCTCTTAATCAACCTCCTATTGAACTCCTCATGGGAGTGTATGTGCTGATGCCCCTGCGTGATCAAACCATGATACCACTAATCGTGGGCTGTCCCCGCTAAATGCAAAGTGGCAAATTGAATGGCCTCTCCCTCTACCATAGGTCGAAGTGAAAAGAAGGTATCCATCCTCTGAATCCATGCCCTCACTGAGCTCCTCTGTGACCTATCAAATGTGGAGAGAGAATTTCCCCAACTCATGTTGGAGATCTCCTGGCTGCCTCTTTGCCTTTGATTGATCTAGGGCCCACTTTGTCCCCGTTTTCAAGTTGGAAACTCGAAAAAAGTCATAGCTTCTCTAACCGTTGGACATACTCATCCATTTCCCTCTCTAACTCTTCACGTGGGCTAGGCAACCCCTCCATCGCTGGTGTGGGCTCCTCGCTCCGAACAAATGTAGATTGGGTGGGCCTACGTGTGGATGCTCCATTTCTCGAAGGGGGTGTATGTCAATCTGGCTTGGTCCCTGAAGCACCACTATCTCCATTGACTGGCTTTAAGCCACCCATCTCACTGAGGGAATGAAGAAACCCCTCCATCACTGTTGTCATCCTCTCCTGAGTTTGAGAATACTTCTCAAACCTTTTCTTAGCCAACCTTTCTCTCCTCTCACTCTTTGTTTCCTAGTGTCCCATGTCATCGATGACTTGACCCTGCTTAGGTGGACCAACTGGTGGAAGTCCTGCCTCCCTCTTGCTACTCCTCAAGTAATAAACCTCTTTATTGCCACTTATGTATAAAACCCTTCACCTCATAGTATAACCAAGATATGGGTCTGATACCACTCGTGTCCTCGATTTGAAACAAACAAACAATAATGGGATTGGGCACAAACTTCAATAAATTTTTTGAAAATAATACAATAGACCAGCCACTCTAGGTCTCTCAAACAAACCACCACACCTCACCAAAGTGAACCAAGTGCTAAATGCCACTAGGGCATAAATTAATCCACAATTACAGCCTCTAATATCCACTCCAAGAACTGAAAATACACTTTAAAAGATGATGCAAACTACTGTAATGAATATCTGGAAATGATGATCACTTTAGGTGAATATATATTTCCAAAATCAACGATTCCAAGCCTTCCACTTGCCAACCCTGTTGGAAAACTCCTTGAAAAATAGATTACAATATTATATAAAATTAGTGATTAATCCCAGCCAAAGTAATCTGAAAATAGACCCCCAAACTAGCCACGAAACAAGAGAAAATCAGATCGCCAATCTTCCCAAGGAAGCTGAAAAATTACCACATAAATTCACTTTATAATTTCAAAAACATCCAATGATTAATGAGGTACAAACCCTCAACCAATAAACTGGAAAAATATTAGAAAATATTAAAAATATTAAGGGTAATATTTGTTCAATGATTTAGGGCCAACAAGCACCCCAAACCCTTGCAACTAACCCTCCAAGTGAGTCGCCCAAATTTTGATTTAATTGCAATAAATTACAGAATTTATACCTTTATATTTGCTCACAAAAACCCTCCAAAACCTTGTGATTTTATTCCCAAAAATTTAGAAATAATACTATAAATTCACCTAGTTGAATTGGAGTCTAAAAGCCCTTAAAAAAGATTCAATTCCTACTCAAACTTACTCACCCTACTTTAGAAAAATATATATAATAATTTAGATCATTTTACCTCACCAATTGACTACCAAAATGGCCTCTTATGTTGCCCTAGGCAAGTTTTCCAAGTAGAATAATTTGTCAATAATTTCTTCAAACCCTGAAAGATTTCCGTGTAACGCAACTCTCTCAAGAGGTTTTTTCTTCTCAACCCAAACAAGTCGCCACCCGTGGGAATAGCTCTAAACCCTGCTAACAATCTTCCAATGCAAGTCACCACTCTACAAGACCTGAAAATTATTGAAAACCAGCTCTCTATATGGTTTGCAATATTCATTGATGAAAGTGGTGTCCAAAAACACCCCTGTAAATCCACTTGCATGCAATCATGCAATTTTGAAGCTCAACTACAACCCTCGAATAAAGTTGCCTAATAATTAGGAATGAAGGTTTTCGTCTTCGAGCGCTTAACACTCTTGAAGGTTTTCGTCCTCAAGATGTGATGAACAAACTTGACATACTTGATCAATAATTCAATATCAAATTAGGCATAATCCTCCAAATGAATCCTCAATTGCTTTTTATAATCATCCTCCAAGCGTGGTGCCCAAGTTGGAGGGATGTATATTTTGAATCATAAGCACTTTACTTTTTTTAAAACTCTTTTTTTAGGGTTTAGGCTCTCATGACCCTTAAAGGTCCTCTATTTAAGTGAAAAATAGATCAAAAACACTTTTTAAATAACTCTACTGAAAATTAGAATACTCAAGTGTATTTCACCTTTTTGCTTTTTGAATAGCCCCGTCATAGTTCGTTTCTCTTTCTTTCCCTTAGTCTTGTGAGAACAAAACCAAGCTAAGGGTCTATAAACAAGTTATGCTAAAAAAGGGGGAGATGACATTCCTCCCCACCCAAAATTGCTTGTACTCAAGTAATTGCAAAATCCATTCGGTTGTCCCCACATTCTTCATGATGCACTTACTAACTGAAATAGCTTCCCACTGAAAAGAAGCTCCAACTTGAACTCCCAAGTTGCTAAACATGTATCTTAGTGGCTGCCCTCATGGGCCCAAGGTGTCATGATGATCTCCCAAGAACTCCTTATAAGCCCAAGGAAATAATACATGCCTTGCTTGTTTGATTTTGATGTTGCCTGCCATGGTGATTAAAGTGCCCTCACAAAATGTTGCCAAAACTTGGAAATAAGTACTATGTTCTCATCTTGAAACATACCTTGAGTGCAAATGGTGCATAGATGCAACCTCGTTTGAGTGTGCCTCAAAACATTTGGTATGCCATTCCCTTTTGACTTCCTTCTATCACTTCCTTTATGCATAGGAAGAATATTAAACTGATCAAACAAAAGCCTCAACCAACTCCCAATATAGGATTCTACCTCCCATACTTGATTATGCCAAAAGCGTGTTTCCTTATGAACCTTTCCAGAATATACCATTTGCTGGAATTTACTTCAAAAGTTAGATTTTTGGCCTTCTACATACTGTTGTACTTGCCCTTTAAAATCAGATTTTTTTGTGTGATAGATTTTAGAATGTACCTTGGTATGTGTTTTCCCCATTATGGGCTCTAACGTGCCCTGAAATGTCAATTTTTTATTCTTTTAGGTGGCTGGACTTGTTTTGTTGACTCAGAAAATTGTAAACCAAAAAATTCAAACTTAATACATCTTTTTCCAGCTCTTCCTCTTGGCTGCCATATGCAAAATAAATTGCTTTTGATGCCCAAAAGAGTCCATAGATAAGCCTAGCTGTGTTTATCATTCTTTTGTCTATAAGCAAGTTATGGTTCAAAGAGGGACATGACACATCCTTAATTGTGTGTAAATTTGCAATGGAACTCCCTTCTAGTGTTCCCTTTTTACATTTTGCATTAATCTTTCAAGGAACTCTTTTGTGTTGTCCAACTTTGTTATCACTTGTACCTCCTCATCAGTTACTGTTGTCGATCAGACTTGCACCCTTGTGAAGGTAGTTTTAGGCCTTCACAGTCTGCTGAAACATGGAAACAATCCTAGGCTGTGGGTGACCTAATCAGTAGATTGGATCTCTAGATTGTAAGGGCTAGCTACCTTTGGTGTATCAATTAGGATCTTTGCTTTACACTACAAATTGTCTGGAAAAAGAGAAATAAAACTTGAAAGAAAATCCTATCTAATGATGGTGATACACTTGAATGATTGGTTGATCCACTCAATTAGAGCTCCTAAAAACACTGATTTAGACAAGAGAAAGGTTGAACTTTCAACTCCAATTGATCAATATGCATAAGTATTTCATAAAAAAGTTCTATCTTGTGATCAAAGCTTGAGGAAAATGAAAGAATAGACGTGATTTAAGGCACTAACCAGCCACTTATACCCACTGTAAACTCAACTAAGAGACATCTAACACAAAACATGATCTGCATAAACTAATCGACTATGTTGCTAGGTAAGAATCAAGACTTGACAAGGAAGAAAAATTCTATCACTTATGCAAATCACTGACATGAATACACTATATCAGCATTCTGAAAAACAGTCTTATCAATCTGAAAAAATGTTACAAACTTAGTCTTTGGCAGAATTTGATCTTGCCAAAAGAGGGATACAATTCAAGACTGAAAAGCCAACTTATATAGAAAAATATACAACAGCCAAGAGGTTGGCGCTGAAAATAGAAAAGGAGGTCAAATTTTACATTAACTAAGTCTAATTTCCGTTATGCCAAGATAACAAAGCCTCTAAAAATATCTTCGTGTCTTTTGTCTTGCATGAAAAACCCTTTGGCGTTGAAAATTGACAGTGGGCTCATCTTTGAATTAATCTGCCCCATGCATGAAATCACGCCAATCTTGGATGTCTTAACTCAAGTTTGAACCGATTTGAAGCTGAGTTGGAACAAGAGAAGTCCTCCTTTGTGTGAAAAGCATTAGTAGATGTGGCACTTGTCAATTAGTCAACTAGAGCTCGAGACTAGTCAACTTCCAAAATAAGAACAATCAACTCCACATCCGAATTCCGCTTGAACTGTTAGAATGTTTGAAATGCTTGGATTAACAAGAGTGCATGCATGAAATTTATGTTAAGCTCTCCAACATTAAGCTCTTTGAGTCCTTCATGCAAACGAGTCTCCGTCTTTAGAACTGAAGGTGTCGTGTTTGAAACGGTTACACATCTTGGACATGTCTAATTCTATTTGGACCACTTTGCATGTTGTAGAACGTGTTAACCTGTTCATTCGCTGTTGAAATCTCTTGTATTTTCTGGTTTTTCGTCTTTATATGTATTATATTCTTCTGTTTGTCTGTGTTTTTTTCACGAATTTTTATTTTGCATGTATTTGGCTTGGGCTTATTCCTTGAACCATTTCCTTTAGACTTAATTTCTTTGCTAATAAGTCATCTGAAGGAATTCTTTTGGACAATTTGTTCGATTCGAAGGAATTCCTACGGAGTTTTTGCCGTTTGAATTGTTTCGGGCCCATCTTGTTTATTACTTCGGACAAAAAGTCCGAAGGAATTAGGTCTTCAGCTTTACCTTTGTCATTTTCCCGCGGGCAAATTGTTTGCGGGAATTGTTTCTCCAAATTACCCTTTGGACTTTTGTAAAAGTCCTTTGGAATTCTTGACAATGGCCCTTCGGGTTCTTTGGCACAACCTTTCTCGAAGGGAAAGAGCCCTCCGGCTTTAATGGCACGAACTTTCCCGAAGGGAAAGAGCCCTTCGGGATTTCTAAAATGTCCCTCGGCATCTTCGAATTGGCCCTCTTGCCCTTCGGGCTTTTGGAAATGTCCCTCGGGTTTTTGAAAAAAGTCCTACCTTTGGAAAAGTTGCCTTTTGGGACTTTGCAAATGGCCCTGTTGGAAAATTTGAAACGCCCTTCGGAGTTCTTGAATTTGTCCCTTCGTACTTTTTACAAAGGTCCTTTCGGGATTTTAACATGTGCCTCTTGCCCTTTGAAAATGTCCCTTTCAAATCCTTCAACAAAATTGGAACTGTCCTTCGAGAATATTGAAATTGACTTTTCCGAAGGAAAAGAACCCTTTGGAAAAGTCGAAAAGAGTCCTTCAGAAAATTTGATAAGTCCTTTTGCCTTCTGAAATGTGCCTTTCGGACTTTTTGAAAAGTCTTGCCATTCGAAAACCCGTCGGAAAATTTTGTCATGAACCTTGGAACTTTTGTAAAAGACCCCTCAGAATTTCTTCAAAGTGTCCCCTCAGCTTCTGTAAAAGACTTTCCCGAAAGAACAAATTCTTCAATCAAACTTGTAAGAAAAACCCAAAGTCTTCTTCATTGAGAACCTAAAGTCTTTTCCTGTAGAGCTTTGAATGGTAGGGGTTACAATTTGACCTGTGGGGTCAAAATTGTCAACAGTTACTAACAATTATTTTTTCCAATCTCCCTCATGCAATCTAGAGTTATGAAATGAATGTGAACTATTGTTAGAATCAATGCAAAATTCCACCTCTTCTACAACATACCTTTTCATAGAATTATTCCAAAATATTTCTGCTTCATAGAGTTTGTGTTCTTCCTCAATTTCGGTTTCTTTAGCAACTACAAAAATTTATTTTTGAGGCACAGAAATTATAGCACTATGCTGTCCCAAAATACCTGGCTCTATGCATTTTTGTCCACCATTTGCAGCTCCCTCTGTTGTCCATTGTCTTGTTGAAATGTCTCCCTTTGCTGCCTCGAAATTTATGATTCTTGTGACTCATAAATTACAGCACTTTGCTGCTCCAAAGTGCTTGGCTCTGTTGCATTTTGCTCACCATTTGCATCTCAATCTTCTCTTCTTCATGCTTTACTGTCCAATAAGGCTTGAATTTTTCTTCACATTTTTTTACAACATTTTCAAACAGCACATGTGCAGCTTGAAAAATATTCTTTTCTTGTCTCAAATCCGCCAATAAGATAGATAATAATGGCTGGGAAATATCATTACTTTCATTTAACGTCAAAGTCATAATTGTTTGCATAGAAGTTACAATATTTTTTGTGTGACTTTTCCTAGCAGTTGTAAAGAAATGTTAAAACATCTCAATAATAAGCTCATCACATTTCAAATCTAATATCAAAATACATGTCCTGATTTTTGCCATAGTTTTTAGAATTGTAACTCTCCTAGCCAAAAGTCCTTTGTTGTCCTTTAGCCTTTGAATACTCTCCACAATCTGTTGAAATATCTCTCATGGTCTTGTTGTTGTAAGGAACCTTGGGAGCTGTGATTCTTGTAATTTCACTAATACAACTGATAACCAAATCTTAACCTTTTTTTTTGGGTGTCTCAAGAGTTGGGGTTGGACGAAGGAAATCACTGAGGATTTCAAATCCCATTCCATTGTCACATAGTGTGACTGTTTTATCATGGATAACTCATTTTCTATTTCTTCCAAGATGTTGATTAGGTCATCTATTGGTTGACATGGACGCTATAGCTTCCTCGCTCTGTAGAGCTTCTTTTTTCAAATTCTTCCATCATGCTGCATTAAAATTTTGATCTAACCCACAAGCTGGCAATATCTAAGCTCTGATACCACTGTAATATTCCCTATATGGCTGAAAATTGAATAAATGGGTTATCCAACAAACCCTACTTGAATATGCATTTTTTCAAATCACCAAACCCTAGCCAAAGATGAGTTTTTCCGGTTTTTTCTTGCAAAACCCTAGTTATCAAACCCTCACAAAAGCTGTAATAAATAACTCCAATCCATAGCAGCAATTTAATGAATTTTTCTGTGAAGATTAGGGCATCAATTCAACATACCAAATTTAGCTTCCAAAGCATTAATGTACAAAACTATATGGAGGCCTTTTCATCCCCAAATCTCAATATTTTTGTGATCAGATAATTATATAAAATAACAATAATTATAGCCAACAATTTAGAATCAAAAACTAGATTTTTCCAATGCACATGGCTGGAAATAAATCACAAAAATTACCAAAAATGTTATGTTATTGTTTAGTGCTCAATTAAGTCAATTTAGACCTTGGAGGTCACTGCCCACCCTAGGAGGGTGGTCGCTAGTCTTTCCAAGGGTTTCATTGCAAACCCTAGACCTTGTTTCCCATTTGCCAACCCTTCTTGTTGCTTGGCACACCTCCAAGTGTTGTCTTCTTGCTGTTGTAATCAGAATTGGGGTTCAAAACACCCTTATGTGCCAAATATGATCAATACAACCTCTTTACAAAGTTGCCCATTGGTTATCAAGTGTTTCCGTCCTCAATTCCAGCCACTTTGAAGGTTTTCATCTTCAAAAGATAAGTCAAGGTTTTTCATGCTTTAACTCAGAAATTCAATTATTCAAAAAGATAATCTAACCCCTCAATGAATCCTCAACTTCTTTTTATATCCTTCCCTCCAAGAGGGGCGTTCTATTTTGTAGGGAAACATAAAACATTTAAAAAGATCAATTCCTTTATAACTCCTACTTAAGACCTTGGAGCACTCATGATCCTTAAAGTCCCCCACCTAAGTGAAAATTAGAATAATAAATTACTTTTTGAATTTCACAAATAGAAACACACGTTTTCCTTCTCTTTTATCTTCCCTTAGCCTTGGGAAACAAAGGAAATTAGGCTAAGGGTCTTCTTAAGCTTTATGTCCAAAAGTGGGACATGACAGGGGGGACTAAAGTTCTCTTCTTTGTGGTTGTGCTACTCTAAAATTTTAAAAACCTTGGATTAGAGAAGAATATAGAAAACAAAGAAGCAAAAAATAAAATTAGGGAAGAAAAACCATTAATTAAAGAAAGAATAGAGGAAAAATAGGTTAGAGAATACAAAAGAATAAAGAATATTAGTTGAAAATGAGGATAGAGATTAAAGGAAAAAATCTGAAGAAACGAGGGAAAAAACATACGGTAGGTTGCCTACTCTAACAGATGCATTAAAACTAGCAACCCAGTTGTAGTATAAACATAAATTATGAATAAGAAGTGTAAACAAACAATATATAGAGCAACATGAGATATCCACAACATTGCTTGTAATATTACTGGCAAAGTGCAACAACTAATAGAAAATTGGGGGAATGCACACACGAGAGCTCCCTAACCAAGTCTGTGTCATGACCATAAATGCAGTGATGGTTGGTGGGTGTGGCCATAGTTCAAAAACTCGTGGTCGGAGATTACTTAGCAGCCTAAAATTTTAACTCGTATTTGGAACTTGGGAGTTTCTTGGCAATTGCTTGGCATACTCAGCAACTTTATCACTACTTTAAAAAACATATAAATTCATAAAATTAACTTAAATAACATTTTAATTATTGTTAAATGACATGAGAAATGAACGTATTGAATGCATAAGTATATTTTCTATTAATTTTCGACCAAAAAGGAGTACACAGTATGGGGTAAAATGTAGAGTCATAGACTAGAGTGACTAATATGAAATATCAAATATACATATTACATATCATCTCTAGTGCCTAGTATAAGTCTGTTGTGGCTGCCTCATGGAAGTGGAAGGTAAAGTGGAAGTAAAAGATTAAGTAGATATCATACTAGAAAGATATAGTCTTATTGAGGGGACTTCAAACTTTCAAAGATAATGAAAATAAATACCTATAGGTTGTAGGTTGTATGTATTCCTTAAGGCTTGAAAACCCTAGGCTTGTACCACTATCGATCATGACTCTTGAGTTACACTCTGAAAACCCTAACTCCATTGTTACACTCACTGTATTTGCAGAGAAAAACACTAAGAAAAGTGAAGAAAAAATGCAAAATATGGAATGAAATAAATTTCTTTCATTCGGGGCTTTTTATTCTTTCATTCACTGAGTCCTGACAATTTAGTTGGTGTTTTTTGCTGAGTAATTGTAGATATTACTTGGCAAAAATCGTCGATTAATCGCATTTTCTTTGCTTGCATTTTTCCTAAAGATTTAACACTTCTCTGTCAACTCGCAATTAATTGCTGATTTTTGGGATTTCTAAATCAATGGGTGTGGTAGTAGGCACAACCATCACCAATCACCCAATAAATGATACTAACAAAAATTGAATATAGGTTGGATGCAAAAATAACTTTGTCTTTGCTTGTCACACAACTTGACTTCACTTCATCACTCGTGGCTGACTTATTACAAAATGTTAGTCCATGTACTACAAACATATATGCCATCTATTTTAATGCCTATATCTACCCCCCTCTCTAGACTTGTTGGCGTCCTTGTTGACACTCAATAACTCATTGGAGGGTGACTAGCACAAGACTCTTCAGTGTGGTTACTCCTTTGTCACAAGTGGTAAGTTAATAGTGGTTGCTTCAAAAGTTATCAGCCATGAAATAACTTCGATCACTTCTTCATTTTAGCGAAAATTTTGGCAAACTCAACTTCAAAATCAAAATTTTGTTGAAAGCCCCTAAAATTGAAAGATGCCCATATAGTTTTCTATGGCCAAATTTCCTTTGTTGACCAAGTCTTCCACAATATGAACCCTCCTAGATTGATGTTTGGGTTGTAGTTGTGCTTAGGAGTTTGGCGATACCCAAGCCTTTGGTGTTACCCAAGTCTTTGGCGATGCTCATCTCTCCAATAAAAAACTAGATGTTGAAATCCGCATAGTAGGAAATTTTGAAATTTACCCTACTAATAACCTACTTCGCTGCTACCTCGTACTCTGTGCCTTGTATGGTTGCCTTGAATTTCATGTTGGTTCTTGACCTAGTACAACACTATTTGTTTCTGTCGTGTGCAACCATAACAATGTATGACCCTATCAAAGGGCTTTCATAGTCTTTCCAGAGGGCAGTCATTTGGGCCTATTAGAGTGTGGTCGTACGGTCTTGTTAGAGGGTTGGCTTTGATAGTCATAAAGTCGGTCTTTACATAGGCCAGGGCAGATTTGACATTGTACGTTTGACTTGTACAACTCTGTTGCTATGACAATTGTATGACCAACTTGTACGTCAGCCTAGTAAACTCTAACAATTGTACAACCAACTTGTACATCCATGTCGGTTTTTACAGTCGCACAACTGACTTGTACATCAGTCATGTCAGCTATGTTAGTCACACAATCAAATTTTATGGCCTTGTTTGCTTTGACAACTATACAGGTGACATGTACGTCAACCGGATAAGCTTTGACAACCATACGACTGACCAGAACAACCCTATTAGCTCTGACACTTGTACCACTGACTTGTTTGTGAGCCAGCTGAGCTGCAACAATCGTATGATCAATGTACGAATGAAACACCATTTTTTTTGCCCGTTCTCTGTGCACGTGCCTTTGTTCCTTCTTGGTTGTCACTAATTCTTGGTCCCTGAAATTTTTCTACAATTCTAGATTTTTTTGCAAATTATTATCAATCGACTGCAATTTTTTGCAATGTCTGCCAAACAAGGAGATCTTTACTCCGCCTATTGAAATTTTGTTGTTTCCTCATTTTTTCTTTGCTATTTTTCTAAATTTCTATTTGCATTAGTGTCTTCATCTTACATATCTACAAGGTACATAAAGCTAAATATATAATATATTCACATATTCAAATATAAAATAAACTATATAATCAGATAGGTGATTATGAATGAATAAGATGATAGGTTATTTATATAAAGAATAACGGGCACGTTCACTAAGACGTGTCTTTGTCAAGGTGATAAGTTGTGTCCCCTGGTAGCAACAATTGATAATGAATCCAGATTAATTGAGTTTATAACATGCTCTCTAGTGTTGGAATTACGTTGTTCTCAAAGCACATTTAGAAGGCACTATTCAATACGAGTTTGGAAGATCAACACCATAGTATTTCATAAAATTTGAATTGATCCAACCTAAAACAACTTTTATGGGCATTGAATATGTAATGTCTTGAAATTGGGACAATGATGAAAAAAGAGTGTTTCCCAACAAACCCTTAACAAACCCAAACAAAACTGAATTTTGAAAATTTAAAACCAGCCAACCGTAGAGCTGTATATGCATCTCCAAACTGAAAATCTCACACTTCCAATTGTACAAAAATAAATATAGAAATACTTTATAAGATTTAGCCCACAATGGCTCACATTGAAAGAGGAAAGGGAGCTGAATTGATGCGTTTTACCCCTCCAAACTGCCAACGCTCCAAAGCTGATTTAATATCCTCTTCCTGTCACCAAATCCACTCCAACAAACTCTCTACAATTGAAAATAACTTGTAGACAAATTCCAGCATGCATATTATGTCAAAATCGGCCAATGTTAGGGCTTAAAACATGATCATTTTTTCCCACAACCAAGTCGCCACATATAAGAATAAATATCATGTAATAATCTTCAAAATTAGACTTGTATTCATATCAAAAACCCGCTGGAAAAATATTATAAAATTCATAATATCAAGAATAATTAATGGCCTCTTGTTTAGGTCCAAACAAGGCACCCTAAACTCTTGCACACCCTCCACAAGTGAATTGGCCCACTCAGAAAATAAGGGCAGAATTTTCAGAATAAAACCCTTGCCTTTCCCTTCCAAGTTCCTTTAAATCTTTATGATTAATTACCATAAAAATCAGAAATAATGTAATAATTTGTACTTTGTCAAGTGGACTCTAAAAACCCTTCGATGAAGCTCAATTCCTCCTCCAACTGATTCGCCCTATCTCAGAAAATTATCGGAAATAAATTAGATTATTTTACTCACAAAAAATCTTTCAAATGGCCTCCAAAAGACTCCTAGGGCAAGTCACCTAAGCTCGAAAATTGGTATAAAATATTTGCAATATTTTATACTCCGCGAACACTCCAAATCAGCTTCAAAATCCTCAAGATTAGCCCTCCAATCAAATCATCCTAGCTAGAAAATTAAATAGAATGTTATGCAAGCTTCCTTGGCTTCAACGAACCTTCCAAGTGGCTCGTCCAACTTTCCAGGGAAGTTGCCACACCTTGGAATGATCTTCCGTACCACGAACAAGCTCCCAAGGTAATACGCCACTCTCCAATAACTTGTAAAATTACCAAAACTAGCTTTCGATAGGGTTTGCAATATTTCTTCAATGAAGGTGGTGTCCAAATACACCTTTGTAGATCCACTTGCATGTGCACATGAACTTTTGAAGCTCACTTACAACCCTTGAATAGAGCTGCCCAAGTTGAAGGAATGAAGGTTTTTGTTCCTAAACTCCTTGTCACTTTTTGAAGGTTTTTGTCCTAAGACGTGGTAATCAAGCTTGACACACTTGATCAAAATTTTCAATTTCAACATTTAACATAACAATCACAATGTTTGATTATTTTATGATCCAAACTATTTTGTTTTTATTTTATTTAGTTTTAGTTTATTGTTTAGTTTTACGGGTTAGTTATACTCGTCAGCTTTAGTTTTACGGGTTAGTTATACTCATTAGCTTGTTGCCTTGAACCAACTCTCCGAAGGCTTTTTTAAAGCTTTCATTGTACAAAAATAAATGATGCAGTTTTACATTGAATACATCTTTTCTGATTATTCCTCCTATTCCTGGTTGTATTAGTGGTATCAGAGCCATGTCATTTTAGGAGGACTTTGCTTGAGTAAACATAAACTATGGATGATTTGAAAGAATTTATGTGGATAACTGGGGATGGAAAAGACAACGGAGGTGAGCAATGACAACATTGAGGAATGATTGAGTGTGGAAGCCACATGTGCCAATAGAAATCGCTGCTGTAACATTTTGTAATCTTTTGAGATTATTTTTCTATGTAAGTCGATGATACTATTTGTTCAATTTTGCAAATTTTAAATCTGTTGGGCGACGGCTTTACTTCGGCGCACCTGTTAGATAAATTTTTTTGCATGAAAGATTCTTTATTTCATTGCTACGGCATGATTTTGCTTTCCATTGCTACGACGTCAATTTTGTAATGATCAGTCGCCAAGCAAACACAGTCTGGCAATTTGCAATGCAAACCTACTTTAAATCGCAACGCAACCCTGGTACGTGGCTGTCTTCCATTATTTGCAACACAGACTTGTTACTACCCCTGAACCTGCGAGAAAAAGAACTGAGTATATGCTGCATGCCATTCTGTCCAAGTATTGTCTTGGCATCACATAAAGTTTTTTAAAAACTTAAAAAGGCTTTATCGTGGGCTCCACAAGATATACAAAGTTAAATTTTTTCATGCTAGTAAAAAATTACGGCGAATGTATTTTTTTATTATTCTCTCACTTCCAGTAAAATCAAACTCTCTCATATAAAATATTTTGCCTTGTACTCAAACTTTGTTAAAAGGCAAGTTGGTTATAGTAATTTTGTTATTCACTTGCTACCAAGGAGGTATAGGGATCAAATCCCATTTGTATTTTTTTGGTCAATTATTTTTTGCCATTATTTTTATAAAGGGGTTATAAGGATAAAACAAAATAATGAAAGGACAAAGTTAAATTTTGGAGATATAAGGTGTATAAGGTGTTACATTCTTTTTCATAAATCTTTTGTAATCGGAAGCTATTTCGAAGGTAAAGGCAAAACCTCGATAGCGTTCCTTATTTTTTTGACTTCGTACCATGGCAAAAATTGTAAGTTTGATCTCGGAAAATGGAAAATTGTCACCTAAAAACTACAAGAAATGGAGTAGGAACATGGAGAATACACCCATTTTTAATGACTTATGGGACATCACAGAGGAGACCACACCGACTAAAACCGAAAAATTGGTTGAGTACTAGAAACGAGACAAGCGTGCACTCGCACTGTTAAAAGCATCTTGCACTGAACAGGTTATCATTCATATAGAAGCAGTTAAAACTGGTGCATGGACAGCATTAAAGAATTTGTATGACAAACAACCTGCATATAAAAAGATTGATCTCTTAATGCGGTTGCTTAAAAACAAGCTTAGTATTGACGAAGATGTATCTGAATATCTCTCCCGCTTGAAAACATTGAAACAAGAATACTGCACAACTGGTGGTAAAATTGATCATGACATGTTGATTTCCAGTATGCTGAATGGCCTTAGTTCTGTATAAACCAATTTTGTTGAAATGCTACAGCTTAATGATAAGCTTAACGATGCCACATTTGACTCTATTTGTGAGTTATTGACTCAACATGAGAGACAGTTTGCAAGGAAGAAGAGTACACCTATTGAAGAGGCTCACTATATGAAGAATAGGGCCCATCATAGAGATCATCATGTACAACAACAATTTTAGAAACACTCTTTGAAACTCTCTGAGTCATTCTCCGAGGCACTCTCCACACTGTTCTAGATAGTCTTCACAACATTCACATCGACACTCTTCAGGGTCTTCCAAACACAGGGATCGTCACAAGCACTCTTCTCATAGTTCTTCTAGATTTCACAGACACAAGAAAGAATCTAGATGTTTCAAATGTGGTGGTATTGGACATCTTGTTGATGTATGTCCTTCTCGATGACCTTGTTCTCCACACAAAAAGAAAGCTGAAGCAAATTATGTGGGTCATTCTAGTGACAAATCTTTTGGTTACTCCAGTTATTTAGGATATTCTGACACTTCATCTGATTAGGAGATGTCCCTCATGGCCGAGGTGTATGGTCCCGATGGACCTGATAGCATATTTTGAGTGATCAGTGATTGGAGGTTGGAGGATTAGTTGGAGGCTGGAGGACTATTCCCTTCTCCAGTTAGCTATTCGCTCGGTGCTTGGGATCATGCTTGAACAACAATTTTGGTAGCAGTAGTTTGCTTCTTTTAATTTTTTCCAGTTATGATTCTCATTTACTCTTCATGACATGGAGCAGACAGTGTTTGTTTGATTTTGTTTCTCTCGATGCATAGCTTCTCACCTCTCGTCTGATAGGGGGAAGTAGATATTGCATTTGTTGGTTTTCAATCAGTCGTCAATGACAGTACGAGTTGACAGGGGTTGCTAGCACCTTCAGTGCTAAGCAAAGGTCGTCAGCGTTTGTTGGACATCAGGGAGATGTGACATACACAATACAGGTTTGTCACTTGGACGGGTTCTTGTGTGGGACCTTATGTGGATCGATGTAGTTGGACGGGCTCTGATCGGGTTCTACTACAGTACGGTACGATGATCATAGGGGATGAGCAGACTTGGATCGTGTTCATTAGCCTTTTATGCCATAACTCGTAGGGCGGGCTTTTGTATGGAGCGACATTGGTTTTGCTCAGTATCAAGAGGTACAGTACACCACTTGTAGTTGCGACAAAGTTTTTTGATGAACTTCAGAGTGATTGCCCTAGTCCATTCCTTTCATACCCCTTTGATTCAAGGCAGAGTTGGATTATTTTATGATCCAAACTATTTTGTTTTTATTTTTTTAGTTTTAGTTTATTGTTTAGTTTTATGGGTTAGTTATACTCGTCAGTTAGTTGCCTTGAACCAACTCTCCGAAGGCTTTTTTAAAGCTTTCATTGTACAAAAAAAAATGATGCAGATTTACATTGAATACATATTTTCTGATTATTCCTCCTAGCCCTAGTTGTATCACACAAGATTCCTTCTTTGATTTTATAACCAACCTCCAAGAGTGGCGCCCAAGTTGGAAGGTTGTATCTTTCCAAAATATAAGCATTTCATCTTTTTTTAAAACTTCCCTTTTTGAGGGTTTAGGCTCCTATGACTCCAACTTAAGTGAACATAAGATTGAAAGTACTTTTTTGCAAATTCAACTGAAAAATGGAACACTTAAGTACTTTTACCATTTTGTTCATAGATTAGCCCCCTTCCATGTTCCCTTTTCTTCCTTTCCTTAGTTTTGTGGGAACAACCAAGCTAAGAACTCCAAAAGAAAAATATGCCAAAAAGAGGGACATTACAGTCCTCCCCACCCAAAATTGCTTGTCCTCAAGCAATTGCAAAAGCCATGTGGCTGTTCCCACCTCCTTCATAATGCATCTTTTCACTGAAATGACTTCCCATTGTAAAGAACCTTCAAATTGAACTCCCCATTTGCTAAACATATACCTTGTGGGTTGCCCCCATAGGTTCAAGTTGTCATAATCATCTCCCAAGAACTCTTCATAACCTTGAATTATAAAAGTGCATAGGCACAACCTTTCTTGAGTGTGTCTTCTATCACTCCCTTTATGCATATGAAAGATGTACTTCTGATCAAACAAAAGCTTATGCCAACTCTCAACATGGAATTGTACCTTCCAAATTTGATTAAACCAAAAGTATGCTTTCACACACACATTTCCAGATTGCACCCTTGGCTGGATTTTACCAATAAAATCAGATTCTTGGCCTCTTATATACTGCTGTAATTGGTCCTTAAAATCAGATTTTACTATGTGATCATTTTAGAATGCATCTTGGCACCAAATTTCCCCAATGTAAATTGTAATATGACAAAAAATTGCCAAATTTTCGCTCCATGTGGCTGAACTTGTTTTTCTAACTCAGGAAATATGAAACAAAAAATTTCAGACTTCTTACCATGTTTTCCCATTCTTTCCCTTGGCTGCCATGTGTAAGATAAATGACTTTTGATGCTTCCAATGTTCTATAGGTGATCCATGCCATGCTTATCCTTCTTTTGCAAGAAGGACCTCCCTTTCTTGTCATTTGGACCCTTTGAACAGCTGCTAATCACTTCCATCATTTCATCCAAAATTGGAGCCTTCTAGAAAGCATTGGGTAAGCATTGCAAATTCCCATTGTTGTCAGAGTTTTATTGAAAAGGAGCTGCTAATCACTTCCATCCTTTCAAAATTTAGGGGGTGTCCTCTTTTCGTTAAAACATCACTACTTCCCCTTTTGCAAGGAGTAGGGTGCTGCCCCAAGCATGTTTTGGGTTGCCTTTGGCAATCCATTCTCTTCCCATCCTTTTCAATAAAACTCTGACAACAATGGGAATTTGCAATGCTTACCCAATGCTTTCTAGAAGACTCCAATTTTGGATGAAAGGGATGCATTTTATGTCTAGGGACAGCCTTCTTTTCCACTCTCTTCATGCTCATGATACATCCTCCCAACATTTTATTGGGCTTAGTAGAAGGGGCCTCCCATCACTCGAACCATGCAAAACAACCTCCTTGCCTGTTATCTTGAATTTAAGTTCCATGGTTTGGTAGTTTTGTGTATATTCACCAAGTGAATGCAACCATTGAATACCAAGGACCATATTGGTCTCTCCTATGCCCACCACATAAAAATCATTTTCAACCACATGTTTTTCCAAAGTGAGGCTAAGCTTTGGGATCTCAGTTGTACAAGGGATGGTGAATCCATCTGTTATTGTAACTCTAAAATCCTTGAACTCCACTGATTGTAATTGACATGATGTTGCCAATCCTCTATCAATGAAATTGTGAGTTGCCCCACTATCAATAAGTATGGTAATAGGTGTACCCTTCAACGATCACTTAACTCTGAAGGGATAATATCTAGGAGCCCCTGAAAGTGATGCGAATGTACCACTCAACTCTTCTTCTCCCTCTATCTCCAAAGTGTTCCCCTCATAGTTGGCTGTCCCAACTTCGTGCTCATTTTCCTGATTATAAAACACCTCGATGTAGTGAACCTGCCCCTTGCCACGACAATTTTGGCCTTTCTCCCAAGGGTCCTTGCATGTGAAGCAAAGACCTTTCCTCTTTAGCTCATTCTTCACATCAAAGCTACTACGTGGTAGCTCCTTTTGCTGCCCCAAACCTGGTTGGTTTTATCTAATCAAATGAACCACATGATTGGCCTTAGGTGGTCCTGCAAAGCTATTCTTGGGCTTCCCCAAACCGCCACCTCTCTACTGCCTAGTAGGTGGGAAAAAGGTACTCTTTAGCTGTCCCAAAGGTGGAAATCTGCCCCTTGGAGTAGAAAACTCCAAATTGTAGGCCTTCTGAATGGCCTCTCTTAGTGAAGGTGGATCAAAAGCCTTGACCAATCCCCTTGGGAGTCTACCAAGCCCTCTATGAATAGTACCGCCAATCTCCTATCTGAAATATCAGTCACCATGACTGAAAATCTCTGATCCTCTGTGACATAATCATTCACTGAATTTCTCGACCTCAATTGAGCTAAATCACAGAAGTGAAGCTCAGGATCCATGATATTGAACCTCTCAATCAACCTCCTATTGAACTCCTCATAGGATTGTATGTGTTGATGTCCCCATGTGATCAAATCGTGATACCACCTATCATGGGCTGCCCCTTCTAAATGCAAGGCCTCTCCCTCTGCCATAAGTCGAAGTGAAAATAAAATATGCATCTTCTAAATCCATGCGCTAGTTGAGCAATTTTGTGACCCATCAAAGGTGGAGAGAGATAACTTCCCCAATGCATGTTAGAGATCTCTGTGTTATGTCCCCAAATGAGACGATTTCATGCAAAAGGGGTTTTCCTCTAAATTCAAAAATTCTGAAAATGCAATCAACAAACTCTAGTTTGCAAAATAAGCTCACAAAACCCTTGTCCAACCCTAAAAACCCTAGACACCACAATAGAAGGGTTTTATAGATGAATTTCAGCCAATAATTTGTCCCAAAATTAATTAAAAACTTGGAAATATATTCATAAATTTAAATGTTCGAAACAAGTACCTTTTTTGCCAAATTTTTGAAGCTCAAATGCCACTTTTTGATGGCTGAAAATTTTGATTAAATCTCAAAAATACAACTACTATTCTGAATGTTTTTTCACTCCAAACCTCTGCCAAAAATTGTCACAAGTGCCCGAAAAACTCCAGAGAAATGCAATGAACCTTTTTGGGCATAGAAATGGTCAAAAATTGCTATCCAAGCCAATTGCCCAACTTGTCGAGTGGATGAAAATTAACAAAAAAATATGAGAGTGAGATCTTGCCTTTCGCAAGTGAAAAAGTCTTCAAAACCTGTCAAAATAATGAAATAATAATTTTGAAAATTATTATTTAATTTTCTATGGATTTAGGGCTTTAAATCCTTCACGAAACTCCTCTAATACTTCACACCATGTAGAAAATTAACAAATAAAATCAGAATATTTAATTTTCATAAAATAGACAAAAAGAGGCTTCCAAACCCTTGATCCAAGTTTCCAAAGTGGTTCGCTCCCTTGCAAAAATAGGATAAATATTTAAAAAGGTTAACATGCAATAAATGAATTTCAAAACCCTCACAAAACTTCACACGAACTCAAAGTAAATTGCCCCATTTTTAGGGCAAGAACAAGATCTCCTTAGCAAAGGTGGTGTAAAAAAACACATTTTTATAGATTGATCAACACCAAAGCAACGAACTTCTATTGGGCATACATCCCAATAGTTTCTTCAAGCATAAAAAACAAATTATCAAAATTTAGCATGTCTTCAATTGTGATCATCACCTTGTATTATTACCTTCCAAAAAGGGGTGAACCACCTTGGAGAAGTAAAATACCTCATAAGTCTTACTTGCCCTTTTTAGAATATCTTTTCCTTTCTTTTGCTTTAGCTCCCAAGCCTACATTCATTTTAAGCTTTTTTGAATTAAACCCTGTTACTATGCCCAATTACTATGTCCAAATGGTAAACCCTGTTGTAGTGATCAAAAAGCCTCGCTCTTGTACCTATTAAATGGAAAAAACTTTTGCCAAAAAACATAGTGTGACATACCCCAAATGGATACTGAATGCCATTCCATAACTCTCCAATCATGTAAAAAGTAATCATCTAAGTACCATCTTGTAAACTTACCATGATGTGAGGCATCAAGGTAGTACAACTCATCATATATGGGCCTCCTTGTGCACGCCATGTGCCCTTCCAAAGGCTGCCCCTTATCAACATTCCCATGTATGCATGTAACACTCTATAAGCTCATCAAGAGTCCCCAAAAATCAGTCTGTACTTCATAATACTACTGTAAGTACATGTCTAATTCTGATTTTTCATCATGACAAGATTCAAAATTAATAATTGCATTCTCTCCTCTTCCCATGATCTTTGGGATGCCATTAGAATTTCTTACCTTGCCATTCATGTACCTAGTATGCTCCTCAAAAGAACTCAATGTGTCATGCAACTCAAAATAGTAGCTATCATACCTCTTATCATGCTTTGAACTTATCCACAAGGTCCCTTTATGAGTTGGAAATTCCCACCATAGATTGTGCATGCAAATATGTTGGTTGTCATAGTAAAATACAACCATGCCTCTTCTTACAAATTTCAATTTGCTCATTACCAAGCTGGTCCTTAATGGGCTATCTAACTCCATGCTTCCCCAACAAACCATCATGGACTTATGCTTTGTATGAAGAAGATTAGGACTACAAAACTAAATCAAATTAATATGCTTAGCAAGGCTGCCCATAATTAAATTCATCCCATGGAAAAACATTAGAGGATGTGTGCTCTCATAGTGTGCATTCCAAGGTGTGCTAGGACCTTTATACCATATCAATCTTTCTTCATTTTGAAAATATAGTCATTCCATTTGTAGAAATAAAACAAGCTTGACCAAATTGGAAAACATACCTTGCAAATGCATATCATAACCATATAAACCCATTGGTAGGGATCCCCTTATGTAAGATGTATGTCCTTCCTTCGGTTGCCTTTTGTTAGCTTCTTCACACATGTATGTATCATCAAACAAACCCCACCAATACTGGATTTTATCCCTTTTTATATACTGTTGTACCATTTGTGTTGTAGTGTCCCCTCTTCTGCAAGCACATGACTGTCCATGTTGTCTCATAACAACCCTATCATTGTTCCTTTCATCCTTCTTCCTCATACTCATAAAATATCCTCCCATCATGTTGACTGATGAAGATAAATGTGCCTTCGTTTCATTCAAAGCATGCAAAATATTCTCATAATCTCCCACCTTAAACTCTAGTTCTAATTTTAACTTGTGCATGCCTATATTTCTCCATGTCTCAAACAATTCTCTTGGCTGCTCTTTGTTAATTTCCTCACACATGTATGCATCATCAAACAAACCCCACCAATACTGAATTTTATCCCTTTTTATATATTGCTGTTCTGTGTCCTTATACTTTTTTTTTTAATGCGAACTGTGACCCCAGTCATTGATATTTTCAGAATTTATGGACAGCTGAAAGTACATAACAAAATCAGACTTGTTGCCCGTGTGAAAGGGCTGTAATAGAGATGTAGAAACTAATTTTTCTGATTGTACCAAATCAAAATTACACCGAGCAACATCTTCCCTTGTCACAAGTGTTAGAATGCTCCCAAAATTAGATTTCTTACGCATGATAGGTGGCTGCCATAGGTTGCTCAACTCAGAACTTTTGGGAGTAAAGTTTTTATACCTTTCAACAACTTTTGACCTCTTAGTTGGCTGCCTATATCAATTGTGCGTCTCTCTATGGGGTTCCAAGGCCCAAAAGGTTGCCAATAAGTTTTTGATTCTTTCTTCATTCCCACGAAATTAGTCATAAAGAATTCAAAATCATAATTGAGAACCTTTGTAAAATTCAAAAAATTACCAGGACCCCATACCTCTTGGTGCCAATAATTGTGAACTTGCATCAAGGAATCCTCATGCCTCAATGTGCAAACCATATCCTTTTTGATTGTATGTAAGTCCATCATAGTGTTCTTTTCCTTCAAGCATTCCTTTATCTCATTGTGCATTGATCTATCAAGAGGCCTCTTTGTGCCATCCAACCTTGTCAAGGCTTGCACTCCCTTCTTATTTGTTATTGGGATTTTTTCCTTCCAAATTCTTTCATCAAATCTAGAGTCATGTAACAAATTTGAACAATTATTAGATGCCCAACAAAAATCATCATTCGCTTATACATTTCTATGAATATCTCGGTTTCTTTGGCTTCTTCAAAATCATCTTTCGGAATACCAAAGTTTGGGGTACTTGGCTGCCCCAAAGCACCTAGCATCTCCTCATTTTCATCCATCATTTGCAGCCCTCTTTGCTGCTCCAAAAACTCATATTTTTGGTTTTCACAATTTCTCACTCTAAGTTGCCCCAAAGTGTCATATTTCTGTAGCTCATCTTCCTCCTTAAAATCTGATTTTTCTATTTCTTTGGTCTCTTCATGAAGGGCTGTCCATTCTTTTCCTCCAACTCTCCATGTAGTTTGGTCTTCTCTTCCTTGAGGACTCCTTGCCTTTCCCCTTGATGCAAGTGTCTACGCGGCTGCCTGTTTGGTACTCCATTCTTCATCTGACAATAATCCCAAAAATACAATAATGATTGTGTGGCAAGGCTTAGGGCTGCATACTTTTTTTGATGAATTTTCAAAGTATCATCTCTTGGCATCCTTTTCTCTGTTACTGGTTCCTTCTGCAAAAAGGTGGCCTTGAAGAATTTTTGAGGGGGGTTAATAGAAACCATCTCATCATTATTCAAATGTCCTCCATTGGAGAAGTGATCTTTTCTTGAAATAACATCTTTCAACATAGCTGCGATTTCCACACTCAAATTTTGTTATTCTTTTTGGCTTTCCTTGATTAAGCCATGCATAAGCTTAAATTGTTCTGGAGAGAACCCTTGCTCTTGGTCCTCCATAGTCTTTTTCTTCTACTAAACTATGTACTTCTTACTTGTTTGCATCCAACAACCAACACATAGGTAGAGAAGACCGGTGCTTTGATATCACTGTAATGTCCCCAAATGGGACGAATTAGGGTAAAAGGGATTTTCCTCAAAATCCTTAAATCTGAAATGAAAATCAGCAAGCCTTAGTTTCCTATCATAAATAATTAAATAATAATATGAAAATTATTATTTAATTTTTTATCAATTTAGGGCTTCAAATCTTCTCAAAAACTCCATGCAATGTGTAGAAAATTAACAATTAATTTTAGAATATTAATTTGCATAAATAGACCCTAATGGGCTTACAAACCCTCAATCAAACACTACCAAAATAGTTTGCTCCACTTGCAAAAATAGTGCAAATATTAATCAGAAATAATATGCAAGAAAAGAGCCTTAAAAACTTCACCAAAACCTCACTAGAGCTCTTCAATGCAAATTGCTCCACTCTAGGGCAAGTAACAAGATCTCCTTAGCAATGGTGGTGTCAAAAGACACTTTTTGTAGAATGATCAACACCAAAACAACGAACACCTATTGGGCATGCATCCCAATAGTTTTTTCAAACATGAAGATTAATTATCAAATTCAACATGTCTTCAATTGTGATCTTCACCTTGTATTTGTACCTTCTAAAGGGGGGCAAACCACCTCGGGGAGTTAAAATACCTCATAAGCCTCACTTGCTCTTTTTAGAATATCTTTTTCTTTCTTTTGCTTTAGCTCCCAAGCCGACATTCTTTTCAATTTCATTTTAGGCCTTTTTGAATTAATTTAATAACTTGCTTTAATAAATTAGTAATTAAAATTACTTTTTGACAAATTAAATTATTAGGTTCTCACTTAAATAATTAATTAAATTGCTCTAATAATTAAAGTGATAACAATCACTTATCAAACAATTTATTAATTTTAAAGCTCTTTCGAATAATCATTAAAATTACCTTAATTTTTCAAATGGTTAAAACCACTTTTCTGGTAATTTGAATACTTATCTAAGATAGTTCTATTTTAATAATTAATTAATTGTCTTATATTTTCGAATGATTAAAATCACTATTCGGGCAATTTTATTAATTATTAAATTTATATGAAAAAGGGACATCACAAGATCCTTGATCAACTCATGAGAAATCACACATAGAAGGAAGGAGGGGTAGTTATGATGGTTGGCCTCAATGTCCATGATATCCGCAACCCTCATAACTCAAAATTTAGTTAACTCAAAACCTGGTTACATCATAGCGTAGGCATATGGTAACATTTTCTTTTGTCTACATTGCATTGTAAGCATGTAATGACATTTGTCTACTCCTTCATTTGTCTTATTCTGGTATTTACAATGATGACCAAGTTCTGCTCTACACTCAATTTCCTTCTCTTCTGAGGTGTGAACTAGTCCAAATCCACACTAGCCAGAAACACTGTTTTACATTTCCACATTGGTAAATATTGGTGTCTGTACTTTTTAAGCCTCAATTGATTACCTTTCCAAGGTATGCAGATAAATGTGTTATTTTGGATGCATACATTAAATGGTTTGATAAGTCTAGCATCTTGCATGCTTTATTTCAAAGAAGTTCATGCTTAATAGACCTGCTAAGTGTTTTCTTGGATGATCAACGCTGCTGAATTCAGATAGTTTGCATTTGCTTTGTTCTGACTTTTTTCCCTTCTTCTTCAGATGGTTAAAAGCAAAACTTGGGAGTCCTTTATAGCTGATACCATGCTTTATGCAAAGGTACAGTGAGAGATCTATATTTGTGATTTTACCACTTGGACGAGCATATTGTACTTGTCAACTGCATCTGAAATATTGGTTTTCTGATTAGTTGGAATTCTTTGATTCTGTGCATTTTTTTTACAGTTGTTTAAGCCTTTGAGTTATGGTTAATGGGGTAATTTTGAACAAGTAATCATGCACACAATGCCTAACAATAAAATTTCTTGTACTAACTCGTAATTAAAGTTCATTTTGTTTATCGCAATTTTACCTTTGGCTGGATAAGGAAATCTGCTGATATTTAGGTGTCTGGGTTGCAGGGATTTCTAATAATGCTTGCATCCATATTGGATCGCCGTTTAGCTGTTTGGTATATGGTGGTCTTCATAGGTACCTTTTTTCTGCCCAAAAAGTGCTTGAATATTAATATCTATCAAGTTCTTAGTAATAATAATGGTGACACAATGCGTTGATTTCTTAAGTTGTTTAAAAACATTGCCTTTTTGGGGTTCTTGCTCCCCCTACATGGCTTTTTATATGATACGATTGGGGGCTTTACTGCATTGAGTTTACCCCTTGTTTATTTCCAGTGCTTTTGTTCTTCCTGTTTTATTTAGTTAGTTGTTGATCCTTGGGTCCTTTTACCCTAGCACTTTCTATTGGATGCATTCTCGAGCCCACTGACTTACTTTTGGTCATTCATGGACATTAATATAATTTATTTATTTATTTCTTTCTTTCTATTGCTATATCTCATTTTGGGCAGATCTGTGTGTATTATTCAGGATCGTGGCAAAATACAATAAAAAACTGAGCTGCAAGCAAGCCATTTTTATGGCATAAGCAAGTTGTTGCTGCTTTAGAATGCAGGATGTTATACCAGGAGCTCATGAGAGCACAATCATAAATTAACATTCCAACAAGGTCCAAAATATATAGTAAGGTTGCCTGTGTTTGACACAAATACTTAGAGACTTAACTTCAAGCCAACCATGCAAAGCTATTTAATCTAAGGATAACCCCATCACAATCTAATGTCTAAAAGACTAAAACCAGGGCCCTAGCCGGCATTTACTCAATACCTTGTGAGGATAGTTTTCATGATCAGGAGGCTTAACCCTAGCTATCCTTTAAGCACATCAAAGGGTTATATGGAAAATATAGTATATGTCTTTACAACTTATCTTATGCACTGTGTATGTAGCTGGTAAACTCCAAAATAGATTGAATTGTGCATTCCATGGAGTTTTCCTTCTAAGACGTCCTCATGCCAAACATAAATCTGTCAAAGGAATGAACCATAGATATACAGAGGTACACAATGGAGCTGGCTGTCAAGAGGAAACCCACCATCATATTATGGAAGGTACCCAAATCAGAGAGGACCCTTGGCGTGACAACTTCATATGCTTTTCATTTCCATGGCCATCTTGAGAAATGCTAGCAGTTATCCATTGGGCATATATTAGATGAATACGAACAAATACTAGGGAAAAAAGCTGTTTGAAGATTCACAAATTAATGCACTTGAATTTGTCACTTATCTCAGTCATATTCTCACATGGCCCCTTGCTGTACTCCACAAAGAAGAGACAGGCCCAGCAGGTCACCAGATCATACCTGCTATAGGCTTCTGTCACTCAAGAAACAATGCAATTCCAGCTTCTTTGTCTGCCTATAAACCAAGGAAGAATCATATAACATCAAGCACAGAACCCTTCATCAGTAAAGGAGAGAAAGATAACCCTCTGGGCCTCAACCTTGAATCTTTGTGCCATTTCCATGTAAAGGCAAACAGAGGCTTGTTTCCATACGTATGTAGGTTCAAAATGTCCTGTCAACATTAAGGGGCAGAATATTCCCTCCAGACCTATGCACGTTCTCCAAATATGTGAAAACACGAACTATGAATGGCTATAGGAGCTGGTTATCAGCTCGTTTGACTAGCAGCATGCTATTTAATAGCAAATACGAAACCTTCCAAGAATGATATTGGGAGGCGATAGGCCACAATAGCAAAGACACATATTAAATGCCACCTTACCTCTGGTATCCTTTTGTAAGCTGACCACAAAATTAGTGACTCATGGTAGCAGATGTATGAAAAACGTCAATTCGACAAAAGATCACTTAATCTGTAGAAACAAAAATTAATAATATTTTGGCCAGGAAAATAACTCTACGTGAGTAAGGAAGTCATACTAAGCTGCAATAGAAACGATCCATAATAAACCTTCTCATGCAAGTTAAAGCAATGGAAGATTACATTATGCCTTCAAGAATAAAATATATTGACAGATGAGATATAAAGGATAAAGGCTGCTGAGTGTAGGCTCTGCTCCCAAATGTCTTTTCACTGATTTTCAAATGTGTGAAATTAACAAACAATTTGTGTTAATAAACCTAACTCAAAGTTTACCTGACTAGTGACATACCCCTCTTAAAATCAAGGTGGGCTCATATTAATATGAGCACATGACACTGAAGATTGCTCAGTAACAATGTTCAGCTCCCACAAGTAAGCTTGAAGAATGAGGGTAGAGAAGGTAAACAAAACAATAAAAACCCCTTTGCATTGTCTTTGAATTACCCATTCAATTAGGGCATAAATGCTGTGCTTGGGAGGTGGGCTGCATTCAATGCACATTGCTACCTCTTTAACCTGATTTAGGCACCAAACTAGGAGGCGTTGGATTTGGGCTTTGGATGCCCATTTTTCCCTTGTTTAAAATTCTAATTTTATTTTAACATTTCAAATCTTTATATCTCCCTCAATGAAGTTTATGAAGGTGTGTTTAGTAAATGGCATTTCATATTTTACAAGACCATGTAGGTGCTTGTGAGGAGAGTGTTGGGAATGTTTCAAATTTGCATGGATTTGCGCAATGATGATTGTGCGCAAGGCAAGTGTTGCGCTCGTTGTTTGCGCAAGCACTATTGTGCAGGATGTTTGCCGAAGGTGTTGTGCAGGGCTTGCACAGAGGTTGAGTATGGTTGTTGCGCAAGGTAGTCAATGTACGGGAATATGGGCTAAGTTGTGTTGTGTTATTGTACTTTGGAAGATTACGAAGTGTTGTGTAGTGGTTTGACGGATTTCGTAGTAAGGTGTTGTGAGGAACTGTGCAACATAGACATGCAATGCAAGTCAAACTTGTGGCATTATTATGCACTCATCAGACTGGAGTTGTTGATTGGAGGTGTGTGAGTAATGCCTTGGTAGCTCTCTAACATGGAGTTGTTGAGGACTGTTTGCAATGATCACTTTTTCAATGGCTGGTGTGACTGTAGATTCCCTTGCTGCACGAGTGTTACAAAGCAATGTGTCCGACACAGGCATGGATCTTCTTTGGGAGGTGACGATGCACTCATACATGGTGAAGTGTATGGATGATGCTGAAGATGCAAGTAATTGCATGAATGCAGAAAATACACAATGAAGTGTGTGCATTATAAAGTACACGACATAGTGTAGATACAATAGAGCATTGTATGTAAGTTATAGTACCTTGTGAGTTGTAGTATTGTAAACGGTTAAGTTAATGCTATAAACGAAGAGATTACTGTGTTGGGTTTTTTCAGTGTTCCACGAGGATGTGCCCCCCCAAAATCCCCACGTTTTCGGGATGAGGATGTCCCTGGGACGTGGGGTGGTCAGGGGGAGGTCACCCTTCCATCCCTCCACCTCTGCTCCGAACCACCGCCGTCCCTGGGACATTTCCCTCTAAGAGGGGACGTCCTCGGGATGTCCCTTCAAAAAGGGGACGTCTGGGGGACTCTGGGACATCCCTGGGACATCTAGGGGATGCCCAGATGTACCTCGACCCCCTAGGAAATTCCCAGGCATTCCCCATGCAGGGGGACACCAAAAAGTATTTTTTATTTTATTTTAAAGGCGCTCCAGAATTTTTTTCGGGGAACAAGACGTCACATCATTACAATTGTTGGAGGTTTGGATATTCTTTACTCTAGTCTTCACAGTGATTAGATATGGGGATGCTAATGCACCTACCCTTGGAGAGGTGTATGAGTGCATTGATACTATGCTTGATCAAATGAAGGTTGTTGTATGAGAGGACCCCACATTGCAATTCTACACATAACATATTCAGCCGATCATTCATCACAGATGGGAGAAGCTCAACATTCCCTTGCACATGGCTGCCTATGAATTCACCCTGAAGTGGTATGTGCAAAGGCCTAGTAGAGTTACACCTATACAAGATGCTACATAGACAGGGCTAGTTGGTATTGGTTTGGAGGAGCTTGAGCATGTAGAGTCCAACAGTTCTAGTGATGAGGAGTTTGGCAAGAACTTTGGGGATGATTAGCCATTGACTTATTAGTATTTAGTATTTAGTGTTTTGTTTTTTAACATTGTTGATACTTGATTGTAATCATGAATCATCATTATGAAATTTTGAAAATTCTGAATTCAATATTTTGATTTTGATTTTCAATGTTCAATGTTCATTGGTTCAAAGTTCAAACTTGAAACTTCATTGTTAAAAAGTTAAAACTTAAATGTTAAATTGTTGATGTTCAATGCAATATACTTATTCCTTATACATCTTTTTAAAACTAATTTTTCAAGTACTATATGTATTTGCACTGCTCCCCCGCCACTGTGCCCCCGCCGTCCCCAAACTTAGGCCCCCCGTCTCCCCGTCCCAGAAACTCGTCCCCACATCCCCCCGTTCCCCTGTCAGGAAACTCTGTGGAACTATGGTTTTTTTACTCGAAAGTGTTTCCCAAGGTGAAATCTTGTGTATTCTATGTGCATGTCTTTGTTCTTGTATGGTTAAGATTCTTATAGCATAGCTTTTTGTTTTATTAGTTTATTGCACATGGGTCCTATCCCCAACATTTGGTATCAGAGCCAGTGTATCTTTGTGTCGAGTTTGGGATAACCTGCAATAAATGGTTTTCTTGAGTGGAAGTTGTGTAAAAGAAACTTGTGCAAGGAAAGTGATTGGAAGCACAGGAATAGAGATTGACAAATTCAATCATCAACATTTTGCGTTATGGAAACTGAAGATGGAAGATCTCTTGGTAGATAGAGATCAGTGGGTTGCTATGTCAGGTGCATCAGCTACGGGGATGAAACTAGAAAAATGGGAGAAAATTGATAGAAAAGCTAAGAGCTCTATTAGATTGTGTTTGTTGGATTGATTTCTACTGAATGTATTGACTGGAAAGATTGCGAAGGAGCTTTGGGATAAGTTGGGGACGTTGTACTAGGCGAAGTCATTGGTGAACAAACTTTTCTTGCGAAAGAGGTTGTATTCATTGTGATGAATGATGGTGACTTAGATGCAGAGCATCTGAACACTGTCAACACTGTACTAAGTCAATTATTGTCTATTGAAGTTAAAATGGATAATTTGGTAATTACTAATATAACATTTGAGCTAAAAGTGGAGGATGTAGTCGTAGCTCTATTATCAAAGAAGACGAGGCAAAAGTTTGTGGAAAGCTATCATGAAAAAGGATTTGTTTCTGTGAGGTCGATCACAAGAAAGAAGTGTAATGTCCCCTTTTCTAGCTCACATTGTATGGTGTTGTTGTTAGCCTATTTCTCCTTGGTTCCATGGGCTAATCAGGGCTTTTATGGAATCTTGAGGATTTTTGGCCTGGGTAATTTTCGTTGCAGGTCAATCCGAGGCATTTGGAGGCAGTTTGGTATACTTACTATTTTTAGTAAGTCATTAGTGCTATTAATAGTAATTCATCTGGTGGGCCGTGATCTCCAGTGTCAGTGCCTTCTCAATGGAAAATTGGTTATTACCGTCAGATGATTTCAGCTCCATTGGTTTAATTCATCTCCGCATTAATAAAGTTTAAATTATAAAGTTAAATTCAATTATTTAACTTTATTAATGTGAGTCAAGTTAAGTGGGAAATAAATAGTAAAAGGGGCCCCTTGTTTTAAAATACATGAGACATCAAAAAAGGCAAAGGGGAAGTTATGTTTTATCCCACATTGGTTAAAAATGTGAGTGAGCTCTTATGAGAAGTTATAAAAGTGTTGCAAGGGCTCACTTTCAGGGAGGCTTGGTTTATGCTTGGTTTATTATTTTCTCTTAGAGAATTCTGGGAAGCTTTGGCTTTTAGCAGGTTTGAGGACGGAAACCCTCGAGCTTGGAGGCAGTGGATGGAAACCCATTGTCTGTTGGAGATATTATTCAGGTGTTTCACTTTGTGCTTCAAATTCACACTTCTGGTTATCCAATCCGACTGGAAGTTCTGTGGCTATGATTGAATATTTATGTTGTTATTCTACTGAAGATTTGAAAGCAATATTCCTATGTAATTTCAGAGCCTTGTTCTAAAACTGTTATAATATGTTTTACATTGAAATTTGCTTGCAAGTTATTGGATGAATAGAAATTAGTTCATGCAAACGGTTTGTTTAAATTTTCTGTGGAACATTTGGAAAAATTGGGGCAAATATCCATAGGGGATGTTACAAGAAGCAAGCGAAATCTTGGGGATAAGCGCTTGAAGTCTAGAGAAAGATCTAAGACTTTGAAAAGATCCTTGAAGAAATGCTGAAATTGTACAAAATAGGACATTATAAGAAGGATTGCAGAGTGAAAAAGGTGGAAAAGTGCAAACCATCGGATGCTACACCCTCAATTGAAAAGGCCTCAAGTGATGAGAATGGAGATCTCTCTCTCACAGCTGTAAACATGCATGTCATGATGCATCGCTGATTGATTCATATGCCTCCTATCATATGACTCCTAATAGGGGATGGTTTTGTGAATATGAAGAATATAATGGTGGCGATGTCTTTCTGGGAGACAACTCAACCTACAGGATCATGGGGAGAGAAAGATTGAAGTTAAAGTTTAGAGATGGGAGGATCAAGACTTTCCTTGGTGTTTTGCACATTCTTGGCTTGGCTAGCAATTCGATCTCTATAAGCGAAATGAATAGTGTTGGTGTGTAAGAATCATTTAGCAGGGATGGGTGCAAGATGGTCCACGGAGCCATGGTGTTGGCAAGAGGTGTGCGCAGGGGAACTCTATTCAGGGTTGATGCGAGTGTTGTCCGTGAGGCCAACGCTGAATGAGGAAAGTGTGCATTGTGTCTGGTATTGTAATGTACCTAAATGGACATTTTTAAATAATTCTGGATTCATCAGAAACCTTAGGTAGAATTAATAAAAACCGATTTTTATTGCAAAACCGTTACGACAAAAAATACAAATGTTTGAAAATGATGGAAATAATTTCTAAACCCTATGACAAATCTAGATTTGTTGCAAATAATGACAACGATATCATAAACATTGAAATCAGGGCTATTTATTTATTTTTCAACACTGAAAATAAAAAATATACCAGCTAGATGTATACATCAATTTTCTGACCAATGGCGTCCTAGATGGAATAGACCAAATAATGGCCTTGCAGATTGAAAGAAGTGACGACAACCAACTATGGGTGACATCAACACTGAAATACTTCCATTAATGTGATGTCAACCCTTCAGATGATGCCCTAGATGTTGTAGATGATGCATAATGCGAAAATCCTAACAATGATGCCAAAAACATGTCCTAATTGATAAAACTGAACTGAAAACTGTAAATCTCTGATTGGATGCACAAATGCAACCCCTGGATGGAGTCACCACTGAAGATTAGAGGGTTTTTGCCACCAAATCTGGATGCAATGGATGGTTTTCATCCTCAAAAGCAGAAGTTGAAGTAGCAACTCAAACACAAAATATAGAGATAATGGCAAAAGATTACGAAATCACCCCCCCAACGCATTTTTATAAGTTCACTTGACACTTTCCCAAGGAAAACCCCCAAAAGTAACTTTTCATCTTCTAATTCGATGTTGACTTGCTTTATTTGGAAAGTCACCTTTATAAGTATTATTTATTTATATTAATAAAGTAATATTAAGTTGTCACTTTTTAATAAAAAGTAAGTCACTTAACAACTTGAAAATATTAACTTTAATATTTTTTACTTTATTTGAAAAAGGAGTCATGACAGTCTGCGCTTCCCAAGAATTGCTTGTCCCAAGCAATTGCAAGCCCAATTGCTCAGACTTTTCCCAAATGCACATCTCTGTAATGCTTGGATCACAATTCATCCTTGGGCACTTGCAATTCCATGTTTTGAATAAACTCTACCTCACCAAGTTGTTGTGACTGTGAATTATCATGAAATTGTTCCCCATGATGGCCACAAGCATCTGCAACGTTCTATGTTGATCTATTTAGTGAATTATCTTCTTGACCTTTGACCACAAACAATGGATCATGCGGATGCGAACATAAGAAGTTACCATTACCTTTTTGTGATGTCTTTGGCTTCTGTTGTGCCACTCTAATATACTTATGAATTGAAAAGTCTGGATCTTCCCTTGGATTATAAAACATAATAGCGATAGACAAGATTGTTTCCAATAGATTCCATGTCTGAAATCCTTCACAAACAACATAGTGTAAAGAAAGATCCTCAAATCTGCAAACTTGATATTTCTCAAATCAGCAATGTGAAAATGATATAACAGCAGTCCAAAGTCTGATATTTCTCAAATTGGCATTGTGAAAATGATATAACAGCAGCAATGATGAAAATCATTTGCATAAATCATCACTATCAACAATTTAGAGGCTGGAAATAGAGAATCAATGACTGGAAATGTTCTCACAACAGTGATAATCATCATATCTCTGTTGAGAACCTAGAAAATTAGTAAACCTGTGACTGAAAACACTTGTAGGTCTGTTATTGGTATAGTGCAATGGCTGGAATCTGTGATGACAGTAGTCCTAATGCTGAAAAATTTGATAATGGCAGCCCTTGGTTTGTTCCTTTTTCCATATAATCGTAATTGGCTATTACTACCCTTGATAGATCTCGAGATATCATCTGGATCCCATACTCTTATGTGTAGACAAGCTTGAGTGAAAGGATATACATCTTCCATACGATGTGCTTTGAATTCTAGATAATGACAAAGAAGTATGAATACTCATTTAGCCTACCATAACAACATAAATACAGTCTCTACCATGTACCTTGAAAAGACTTGTGATGAAGTCCAGAGACATACTTTTCCAATCTTGACGGGGAATAAGCAATGACTGAAACCAACTTACTAGGAAGACATGCTCTACTTCACTTTGCTGGTAGGTGATGCACTCCCTGATGTGTTTGAGATCCTCCTCAGAGCTGCACCATGAGAATTTCTTTCTTATATATCTACAAATATTGTAGGATCTAGAGTGTCCCGCAATTGTTGTATCATGCAAAGCTTTAAAAATATTCGTTTTTATCTCAGATTCAAGTATCGGAAAGATTCTATCCTTGTTCAAAATGAGACCATCTGCTAGCACATATTTTTCATCCTTCACATTTCCATCTAGAATGTTAGCAGCAGATGTATTCTTGGCATAATCACCATGATTGAAATATTCCAATCACCACGAATGACAAAAATAGAACAAAGAGCAACCATTCTAGAAAGGACATCAACAACTACATGCTTTTTCCCTTTTATATCAACATCATAACCTTGGATTTTCCTTTCCCACCTTTGTGGTTCATCATTCAAATCATGTTGATCCAAGAAGAACTTCAAGCCATTGCAATTTGTCTCAACCACACATCTATTGCAAACCAAGTGATGTCTGAATTTTACCAAAACATGCTTGATGGCAAGAATCTCCTTGTCATAAATATAGAAACTATTTTCCGAATCTTTCAACTTGATGCTCTTTATCTTAATGGAGTCCCCCTTTTGAATTAATATTGAAATATCCCTTTCAGGGTTAAATATGAATTTTGATTTTCGTTGCCTTTAATTCTGAAAATTCATTCAAACACTTGAACAATACAAGCAATACTGATTACCAACAACTCACAAGTGTTCTCTTTATTTCAATCAATTGCATACAAAGAAAACATATGGAAAGTACTTATGGAAGGTACAAATTGCATTAAATCAAAATACCAATTTATTGTTTGAAAATTCCTCTAGCTTTGTTCTAGACAAGTCTGCAATTTTTCCTTTGGTTGTACGATGGCCTTTATTATGGCTACTGTCCACAAAACCCACCTCAAGAACCTTGCGATCTCCGCCTTGGCTGGTACGACACTTGTTGAAGCTATGTTTGGTATGCTGGGTGGTAAAATGAAGGTTGAGGTGGAACGCCAACAATAATATGACTGTACAACAACACCAGTGAGCTAGGGACAATACGCTATGTGGTAGAATGTGTACATCAGCCGACAGAAAGGTACAACAATGGACAAAAAGGTACAATTGATAGAAAGGTACAACAACCGATAGAAAGGTACAATAGCTAACATAAAGGTACAACAACCGACAAAAAGGTACAACAACCCACAAAAGGGTACAATAGCTAACATAAAGGTACAACAGCCAACAAAAAGGTACAGCAGGCCCTAAGGGACAGGAATCTAGCTCAAAAAGGGCTGTGACACCAACAATTTGGTGCCAAAGGGTGACGCTCTTACCCTTGGGCAAAGATCTGATCTCTAGGAGTGACGCCTAACTAGGGCAGACCTTGTTGATTGATTCTAGATTTTTTATTTGATCCCACAATCTCACAAAATACTGAAAACGAATGGTGGCTCCCAACGAAATCCTAATATGGAAATAACTTTTTGTTTTACGTGCAATTGCAGCCTTTGAGTGGAGCTATCTCTATAGATTGGAGGGGTTCCGTCCTCTAATCTGTGTGCAATGGAGGGTTTCTGTCTCTGTGCAGAAGTTGAAAGAATTCTGGTTACAATTGTGAATAGTAAAATGAATAATAACAGTCAATAATGATCTCCTTTTTGGCCCACTTGTCCTTTTATAAACTCACTTTTCTAAATTCACCTTAACCTTAAAGTAATTAAAATTACTTTTTAATTAAATACTCACTTTTCCACCCTCATAATAATAATTGCTTTTGGCTATGTAATTAATTATAGCTTTTGGCCCCATTAATAAAAATAATGAATAAGTGTCGTTTTTAAAGTTATTAAATAAAGTGACTTTAAAGACAATTAAAAACATTGTTTTTTAATTATTTCCCGTTACCAGTTTCCCTTTAGCCTATGGGCAATAAAAATAGGCTTTGGGTCCTTGAATTCTTCAATTCGAACCCAAAATTTCTTGCTGTCAAGCAATTGCCAGCTCAACTGCTTTGCGTCTCTCCAACTGGCCATTGTTGTAATCCCTTGATCCCAAATCAATCTTTTTGTTTCTTTCATTCCTTCTTGGAATGTAGTTAGCTTCTGCTGCACTTCTCTAATATAATGAGGAATTGGAAGTTCTGCACCAAATGATGCTTCTCCAATAGTCCCGGTGAGTGAATCCATCATAGTTGAGTCATGAATTAGCTGGGATATGGAAAGAGTGCTACCATCTATGATACCCTCCATTCTATTTGTTGAGACTGATGTTGACACTGTGTTAGTGATTCATTGGAGTACTACTTCTTTTCCAGTTACACGCACGCCAATTGTGTGTAGTGAACAACTCGGTGGATGAGCTGCAACTGCAAGGTACATATGCATAGCCTGCTGTAGCATGCACGTCACCAAACTTCTGTGCATTGCAATTTCTACCTTTAACCTTTTCAATGTGAATTCTGAAACTGTTTGAGGCTCTATAAACCAAGTCTGAAATACCAAAACCTTGAGTTCCAATGGGTCCTTCACTAATATGGCCCCACTGTACCTCCCACAATTTGGTGCAAATCGGACTGTGTATATGCTGGAAACAAGTGACAACAACCACAACTCACGTGGAATTTCACCCAAATTAGAACTATGGTGTCTGAACTGTTTGTTCCCTTCTGCTGAAACCTACTAGCCACATCATCAAATGATAAAACCCCTTTAAAATGTGCAAACTTGTAGTTGTGCATGACTGATAACAACTGTTCCAGCACCCTGGCAATGATATAACAGCAACTAAACTGATACTCCTTCGCAAAAATCAAATGTGTGAGCAATGTAGGAGCTGAAAATGCTTTATCAACAATCATAGACTGTAACCCCTTCCCTCTCATGATTGGGAGTCCCAACAAACCCAATTGTATACATGTAATTGAAGTACTGTAGGGACTGATAATGATTATGGCAGCAGCAGTGAGGCTGGAAATATTGAGAACAAAAGATTTAAGGTTGGAAACTGTGTTCATGTTGGCCCTTGGTTCATGTTTCTTGTAGCGAACACTTATCCCAACCATGTAAAGTTGGTGACTTCCAACAAGAAAGCCACAATTTGCAAATATCTCATTTGGTGGCCACCTTAAGAGTGTAATATTGATTATATTTAAAATAGACCAAACATTATCATAATGAAGTATCTTACCTAAGGATAGACCCTCGGTTGTCTCTATGCATTGAGTAGCTCGAGCCACTTGGTTTCTTTGAAAATATACCTCACTTCTTTTTGTTGTAGCCATGCTTGGGACTCCATTCACTATATCTTGAAGGATTACTTCTTTCTCTTCATCCTTGAATTTCAGCTCCATAGTGAGTTCTTGAAGAGGATGCAACCATTGCAAACCCCATATTTTACTGATTCCTTCTAGACCCATGACATAGGAATCATTGCATACCTTGTGTCTACCTTAAGTGTTGAAAAGTTGTTGTGCCTTTAAGGTGCATGGGATGGTGAACTTATCAGCAATAATGGAATTGAAATTAGTAACTCTACCCTTGATAGACCTCGAGATATCCCCTGGATCCCTTTTTTCTATGCATTACCCATTTTGGATTTGAGCAAAAGGATCTATGTGTCTTGTATTGCAAGTTGTATCCTTCAATCTATCATCCTTTTTAGAATGCTTTCCATAATGACAATAATCTTGCAATGACATAATAGGCAACAACAAATCTGAAATATGACCCTAATTTTCATACCTTAGGCTACAATCAAGGCGCTCACCTTCTTTTGTTGAAATAGGAATTGTTGTGATATCCTCAATACCTCCATCCTTGTGACTCAAAACACCCGAGTTAGGGTCAATCAAAATATTCTCTTCAAAAGCATGCTGAGCCACAATGCTACTTTGAAATTCAATCACATACGATAATGACTCACCTTTTGGAAGATCGATGGATAGTTCATGGTTTGGCACATCTTCCTCGATCTTGGGCTTTTCGCATCCAACAAGTAAAGCCCTTTTTGTCTTGACATCATCACTATTTTGCTAACCCATGTAATCATTATAAGTCAATAAAACATCTTCCACTATCAAACAATCTTTACCTTCAATGTGCATGTTGATTCCTTCCTGTTCTTGCTCAATGATGTCTTGGGGCTCTGAATTTGACTGCTCTTCTTGCTTCCTTATTTTTTCCTCTTGAGGTTTTGATGCATCCAACATTTTTCTTGGTTCTATGGTCTTCTTTTCTGGCTCTTCTGAGTCTTCATTTGACAACATGTCCTCATAGTGCACTTGTCCATTTCTTGTCTTCATTAATTTCATGAAGTCTAGAAAAGATATATCTTTTCGAATCTCTACTGGAAGAGCTCTATATTTAGCATAACTGGCAATAACATCATCCACCATAGTTCTCTCCTTTGGAAATAATGCTTTGATTCACACGCTGACAAGATCACAACTTTGATACCATTGAAATATCCCTTTTAGGATTAAATATGAATTTTAATTTTTGTTGTCTTTAATTCCAAAATTCATTCAAACACTAGAAAAATACATGCAATACAGAGTATCAACAACCCATAAGTGTTTTCTTTATTTCAATCAATTGCATACATAGAAAACATTCTGAAAGTACTTATGGAAGGTACAATTTGCATTAAATCAAAATACTAATTTATTGTTTGAAAATTTCTCCAGCTCTACCCTAAACAAGTCTACAATTTTTCATTTGGCTATATGACAATCATTATCATGGTTACTGTCCACAAAACCCACCTTAAGAAACTTGCAATCTTCTCCTTGGCTGGTACGGTAACCTGTTGAAGATGCGTTTGGTATGTTGGGTGGTACGATGAGGATTGAGGTGGAACGCCAACAATAATATGACTGTACAACAGTGCTAGTGAACTAGTAATAGTGATGCTAGGTGGCAAAATGTGTACAACCGCTGATAGAAAGGTACAACCACTGACAAAAAGGTACAACAGGGCCTAAGGGACTATGATTTCGCCCAATATGGGCTGTGACCGCAACAATTTGGTGTTAAAGGGTGATGCCCTTACCCTAAGGCAAAGATTTGATCTTTGGAAGTGATGCCCAGCTAAGGGCAAACCCTGTGGATTGATTTTGGATTTTTCATTTGATCCCACAACCTCACAAAATTCTGAAATGAATGGAGGCTTCCAGCGAAACCCTAATATGGACATAACTTGTTATTTTACGTGCAATTGTAACACCTAAGTGGAGCTACCTTTTTAGATTGGAGTGGTTTCGTCCTCTACCCTGTGTGCAATGGAGGGTTTTTGTCCTCTGTGCAGAAGTTGAAAGAATTCTGGGTTCAATCGTGAATAGTAATGTGAATAATGATAACCAATAATGATTTCCTTTTTGCAGCACTTATCCATTTATAAACTCACTTTTCCAAATTCACACTAACTCTAAAGCAATTAAAATTGCTTTTTAATTAAATATTCACTTTTTCACCTTTGTAATAATAATTACTTTTGGCCATGTAATTAATTATAGCTTTTGGCCCCATTTAATAATAATAATGATGAATGAGTGTCATTTTTCAAGTTATTAAATAAAGTGACTTTAAGGACAACTAAAAACATTATTATTAAATTATTTTCCTTTACCAATTTCACCTTAGCCTACAAGCAATAAAAATAGGCTTCGGGTCCTCCAATTTCTTCAATTCAAAAAAGGGGACAATACAAATATGGCCTCAATACCCTTTATTGAAACATCACATTCTATCATAAATGGTTTTGAGAAATCTGAAATGGAAAATACAAGACATATGATGATTACCCTCTCAAGCTTATCAAAAACTTCTGGTATTCTATCCATCCATGCAAAAGCTCGTTTCTTTGTCATGCTGGTTAAGGGTGCTGCGATATGTGAAGATCCCTCAAGAAACCTTCTATCATGGCTGCATAAACTAAAGAATCTCCTCAATAGTGTTAGTGTGGTAGGGAGTGCCCAGACCAGAAAAATTTGAATCCTCTTTTGATCCCCCTACCTTGAGAAATAATGACATGGCCCAAGTATAAAATATTTGTGACCTCAAACTCACAATTAAATTATTTTACAAATAGAGCCTATTTCTCTAGAATCCCAAGGATCAAATCTAGGTGTCTGATATGATCCTTCCATGCTTTGCTACACATCAAAATATCAAAACAAACTATCTCACCTGACCACTGAATGCCTGATTCACCATGAATTGGAATGTAGCAGGAGCATTAGTCAAATTGAATGCCATGACCAAGAACTCGATCTGTCTTGTAAGGCATCTAAAAGTTGTCTTGTGCACATTTCCCTTACAAACAAAGATTTGATGGTGGCTTGATCTCAAATCAGTCTTTAAAAAACGAGGAGTTATAATGGCATGCTTACATCCAATTTTCAACTCTATGGCATGTTGAAAACCTCTATTTGAGAGCGATCCTGGGGACATATTATTGAACACCATACTTTGTTGTTTTGGAAGCATTTGAATATCAACATAAAAACTATGTTGCTTACCAAAAGATGAAATAGTTTCCATGCTTTCCACCACAAAGCATCTTGCTGCCCAAGCAACTTGTTCTTTCTGAGAAGTCCCTTTAGCTATGACTACTCTTAATGATTCATAAGAGATACTTCTAAGCACCATATCTTTTCCTTTAGATGTAAACTTTAGCTCCTTCAATTTGTGATTCTGTACTAACTCGCCAATGGAATGCAACCTTTCTATCTCCATGACCATGTTAGTTTGCATAACATAAAATTCATTCCATACCTTATTCTCACCCATGGTTATATTAAGTTGTCCACTTATCTAGGTGCATGGAATGGTGAATCTATCTACAACTATGATATTAAAGCCATCAAACATTTCAGCCTTCATATGTTTCTCAATATCTTCCTTTTGTAGCTCTTTGTTTATAACACCAAGATCCCACACGATCATACATAAACGATCTTGGATTTGAGAGAAAAGATCTTCTTTCCATTTTGAACCCTTCATCTTTTCACCAATCTCTTAGTTCTTCCCATGAAGAGAAGAGTCTTGCCATAAACTTTTGCTAAAATCAACACTTTCATGCTTCTTGCTATGATCATGAAGATTATGAAATTGCTTATCATTAGTCATTGATCTGAAAATTCCAGCAAGCTGAAAACCAATTTTAGTATCTGGTGAGGCCCTTTTCTCATGTGCATGCCTCTCAACGAGGTCTTCAAGGAACTCAACCTCATAACCTTCTTGAATTGAAACATTTCTTTCATATTCTGAGTTGTCATAAGAATGACCCAAAAGTTTATCTTTTTCTTTCAATGCCTTAGAGAAATTTGCATCAACTCTACTATATTGAAGACTCGGAAATTTGGCATTAATTGAAAAATCCTCCCCAAATTCTTGCAAATCTGATTTTTCTTCATGCTCACCATTACAATTGGAGAATTCTTTCATTTAATTTTTTGTGGGTGTTGTTTTGCTTGAGTGGCTATCAACTTAGCTTCCTTAGCTCTTCTTATCCATTCATCACATCTTTTTTGTGTCCTCATTACATCCTCTGTGCTTGTTTGCAATGTGTTTAGTTTCTTTTCAACCACATTATTTGGTTCTTCTTTAGATAAGATCTCCTTACCTTTGACTTGCATGTTGAATTCCTTGTGCTACTCTGTATATTTTTGAGGCTCAAATTTTGACTTTTTCATCTTTATTTCTATCCATGCCTTTAGATCCTTCAGATATTCTTGCATAGCTTGCAACATCTATAACATGGATTCTTGCACTATCTTCATGATTCATAGGCTGGCAAGATCACAACTCTAATACCACTATAATGTTTCTAAACGAACAATTTTAAATAATTCCAGATTCACTAGATAGTGGAAACCCTAGAGCTGAAGTAATAAAAACTGATTTTTATTGCAAAATCTTCATGGCAAATATTACAAATGCTGGAAAATGATGAAAATAATTTCTAAACCTTAGAAAAATCTAGATTTGTTGCAAATAATGACAGTCGTATCATAAACACTGAAATCAAGGTTATTTATTTATTTTTCAACATTGAAAATTAGAGAAATTACCAGTTGGATGTATACATCGATTTTCTGACCAATGGCATCCCAAATAGATGGAATAGACCAAATGATGGCCTTGCAAACTGAAAGAAATGACAACCAACTATGGGTGATGTCATCCTTGAAATACTGCCCTTAATGTGATGTCAGCCCTTGGGATGATGATGTCAACCCTTGAGATGATGCCCTAGCTGTTTTAGATGATGCTCAATGTGGAAATCCTGACAATGACATCGAAAATGTGTCCTAATTGATCAAAATGAACTAAAAACTGCAAATCTCTGACTGGATACACAAATGCAAGTCCTGGATGGAGTCACCACTGAAGATTGGAGGGTTTTCGTAGCCAAATCTGGTTGCAATGGAGGGTTTTTGTTTTGAAAAGCAGAAGTTGAAGCAACAACTCAAACTCTAAATGTAAGAATAGATAATGGCAAAGATGATTTCCAAATGACCTCCAAACGTGTTTTTATGAGTGCCCTTGACATTTTTCCCAAGGAAAAGCCCCAAAAGTAACTTTCCATCTAATTTGTGGTTGACTTGTTTATTTGGAAAGTCATCTATATTATTATTTTTTAGTAATAATAATAAAGTAATATTAAGTTGTCACTTCTTAATAAAAAGTAAGTCACTTGACAACTGAAAAATATTAACTTATTATTTTTGCTTTATTTGAAAAAGAGGTCATGATAGGTAGAGAAGACAATTCTTTGGCATCAAATGATGGACCATATTGGAGAGAGATCTGCGCACATTGTAGACTAAAGGTGTGACGGAAGGGATTGTGGACTATCCCTTGGATTTTGGCTTTTGCGAGCATTGCATCTATATGGTAAGCAAAGTTGAGTGAAAGTCCCCTCAAATGCTGCCCTTGCAAATGGTATTCTACATGTAATACGTACTGATGTGTTTAAACTGGTGTATGTCCCATAATTAATCAGGTCTCAGTTCTGTGCCCTTCATAGATGACTTCTCACGGGAAGACCTAGATATATTTTCTTTAGAATAAACTAGAGGTACTCAAGAGATTCAAACAGTTTAAAGCTCTTGTTGAGAATTAGAGGGAGAAAAGGATAAAGGCATTGCACACGAACAATGGGGTGAGTTTTGCTCAAACGAGTTTGAGCAATTCTATAAGTAGTGTGTATTGAAAGGCAAGAGTCAACTCCATACATCTTAGCAAAATGGAGTTATAGAGAGGATGAACAGGACATTGATGGACAACACTTGAAGTATGCTGAGTGCTGTGTACTTTGAGCAAAAATATTAGGCGGAAGTAGTGGCTAATGATTGTTATCTTGTCAACACATCACCCGCGTCAACGTTGGTTGACAAATTTTTGCAATAAGCTTGCATTGGTATGAAACAATCTTTACAACACCTGCAAATCTTCAGTAGTGAAGCTTATGGCCATATTCCAAAGGAAAATGAGATCAAAACTTGACTTAAGATTGTGAAGTGCATCTTCATTGGATATGGTAGTGGTGTCAAAGGATACAAGTTGTGGAACGTCGAAACAAAGAATGCAGTCTATAACTGGAATGTAGTCTTCAGGGAGGTGAAGAGGATTACTGTGCAAGAACAACCAAAGAAGCAACCAAAAGAAGAAATAGAAAAGATGAAAGTTGACGTAATGCTAAAGAGCCTATATTTGGGTGTGAGATGACAGATGATGAATTGCATGTCTCACAAGAAGAGGAGCTAGTGACTCCTGCTTTGAGAAGATTAAAATGGGCACGCAAAATGTTTGAGAGGTATAGCTCATAGGATTTCCATTTTGCATTCCTGTTGTCGGTGGCTGATAACGATCCCAAGATGGTAAAGGAAGCTCTTTGATAAGATGAGAGCAAGTCTTGGAAGAAAGTCATGGAGGAGGAGATGGAGTCTCTAGATAAGAATGAGAATTGGGACTCGGTAAAGTTGCCTCCTAGTAGAAATCTTGTAGATTGCAAGTGGATTTTCAAGAAGAAGCACAATGCGCAAGGGATTCTCACAAGTAGAGAGAATTGACTTTGGTTAGACCTTCTCTCCTATGGCAAAGTTGACTTCTATTAGATTAATTTTAGCTATTGATGCTACATTTGATCTTGAGTTGGATCAAATGGATGTTGAGACAATGTTTAGCATGGAGAGCTTGAAGAAGAAATCTACATGATGCAGCCAGAAAGTTTCAAGGTGAAAGGAAAAGAGGAGTTTGTATGCAGACTTAAGAAGTCCTTGTATTGCTTGAAGCAATCACCAAGGATGTGGATTCATAGGACTTGGGCATGCGCACAACAAAGCATATCCTTGCATATTCTGCAAGCAAGAGGATGATACCTTTATAGTTCTCTGTGTGGATGACATGTTGCTGATCGGGAAGGACAATGAAATGATCAATTAGGTAAAATCTCAACTGTTTGCGTAGTTCAACATGAAAGGTCTTGGTGCTTCAATTCATCTTGAACATGGAAATCAAATGAGATTGTTCCAACAGGAAGCTCTGGTTAGACTAGAGGAAGTATGTTGAGACGATACTAGAAAGGTTCAGGTTGTAGGGTAGCAAGCCTGCATGCCCACCTTTTTTAGTTGGTCAAAAACTATCTATTGTGTAGTGTCCCAAGATACAAGAGGAGTTGGAGGATGTGGCTCAAGTTCCGTATGCGAGTGCAGTGGGTAATGTGATGTACGCAATGGTCTGCACAAGCCCTGACATTGTGCAGTTGTGGGAGTAGTGAGGAGATTCATGTCCAATTTGAGCAAGGAATATTGGGGGTAGTGAAGAGGATCTTTAGGTATCTGTGTGGGAGTTCATACTATGCAATCTGCTATTAGGGTACACATGGTGAAAGCAAAACGCTGAGTCTACAAGGCTTTATGGATTTTGATTGGGCTTGAGATCTTGATTGCGGTAGATCTACCAATGCGTATGTGTTCAACTTGTTTGGTGGAGTTGTAAGTTGGATGAGTAAATGACAACCAAATGTTACGTTATCCACCACAAAGGTTGAGTTCATGGTAGCTACTCATGCATGCAAGGAAGCAGTTTGGATTCAAAGGTTGTGTATTACTATTGGGTTTACTCAGGAAGTGATGAGGATAGATGTGATAGTCAAAGCACAACTTGTCTAGCAAAGAACTCTTGGTGTCATTCTCAATCGAAGCACATTGACGTGCGATACCATTTTTTAAGGGAACTGGTGGAAGGAAAGAAGATATTGCTAGAGAAGGTGGATGCGGATGAAAACGTTACAGATTCATGGACTAAGGCAACGAGGATTGATAAGTTCTCTTGGTGTAGGAAATCAATGGGCATGGTTGCTTGTAGTTGCTGAAAGGATGGATTCTTGCTCCCTTATGCAATGTGTTCAGCGAGTGAGATTGTTTGGAATGTTTGAACTTTGCATGGATCTACGCAAGGTAGGTGCTACACTGGTTGTTTGCGTAGGATGTTGTGTAGGTTGGTTGCACAAGGTGTTGCGCATGACTTGCATGGAGGCTGAATATGGATGTGCAAGGTAGTTATTGTGCGGGAACGATGGGCTAAGTTGTGCAATATCGTTGCACTTTAGAGATTGTGAAGTGGTGCATAGTGGTTCGACGGGTTTCCTAGTAAGGTGCTGCAAGGAGCTATGCAACACAGTCATGCAATGCAAGTCAAACTCGAGGCATTACCATGCACTTGACAAACTGGAGGTGTGTGAGTAAATACTTGGTAGTGCTATAACATGGAGTTGTTGAGGAGCGTTACACAATGATCACTTTACTTATTAGTTGGTGTGTCTGCAGATTCCCCTACTGTGCGGGTGTTATAAAGTGATGTGTTGGATATAGGCATGTATCTTCTTTGGGATATGATGGCGCACTCATACACGGTGAAGTGTATGGATGATGCTGAAGAAGTAGATGATGCAAGTAATTGCATGAATGTGGACAATACACGGTGAACTGTATGCAATGTAAAGTTCATGGTATAGTCTAGATATAGTAAAGTACTCTATGTAAGTTACAGTACCTTGCAAGTTGTAATATTGTAAATGGTTAATGCTATAACTAAGAGGTTATTGTGCTGGGTTTTTTTAACCCAAAATGGTTTTCCTAGTCGAATTCTTGCGTATTCTGTATACATGTCTTTGTTCTTGTATGCTTAAGATTCTTATAGCATAACTTGTTTTTGTGTTAGTTTATTGCACATGGGTCCTATCCCCAACATAGAGGGGGTCTAGGTACTAACACCATTATAGAATATGTTGACAATAAGTTGCTTTATGCCATTAGATGTCTTGTAAAGAAGATCATAAAAGTGACACCCAAAATCCAAGCACCCCAAAACTTGAAAATGATTGGAATTTTATATTGGTAATTTCGAGAATGATGCACTATAGCCTAGATTGATAAGCTCAACACATCAAACAAATTGCACATTCACCTTTATTGCTTCAAATCTATAAGTCTGCTCGCTTAATGAAGTAAGACCTTTAGTGTGAAATAAAAATTTGTTTGCGTCACTCTTAAGCAATCAAGGAAGCAAATCACACTATAAACAACCAAATGACACACCTAGCTAAAGTTGGAGTTAGGCCTTAGCTACTGAAATATGAGAAGGTTAGGTGTCAAACGACGACACTTGGTGGGTATGCCTTAACTATTTTGGTTCAACAGACCAAAATCCTCTCTCCCCTTTTCAAATATTGTTCTGAGCATTCAAGTTCATTTTTCAAAGCTCTTCTAGAAATCTACGGACTCTGCAGGCTTGAATCTACGGACTCTGCAGGCTTGAATCTATGGACTTTGCAGATAGATTTCTACAGACTCAGTTTCTACGGACTTCGCAGGAAGAAAATCTACGGACTCTGCAGGCTTGGTTCTACGGACTCATTTCTACGGACTCTGCAAGAAAGAAGCAAGCTCTCAACACTTAGGCGATTTCAAGGTTCAATAGTTCAACCGCTTCAAGGTTCAATGGCTTCAAAACACTTGTCAAAGAGAAGAAGGCTTGAACCATTGAACCGTTGAACCATTGAACCACTTTGGTTCAAAGGTTCAATGGGTTCAGTGGTTCAACAGGTTCAACGGCCATGTGGTTCAACGTGTTTGGTTCAAGGGATCAAAAAGACTTGGTCAAATAAAGAGATTGAACCGATTGAACCATTGAACCGTTGAACCAAAGTTGGTTCAATCGGTCGGTTCAATCGGCAGGTTCAAGGTGCTACCCCAAAGCCAAAAGAACAAGTGCCCTTGTGGAGGGCAGTGAACCAAGCCAAGTGCCCTTACGGAGGGCAGCGAGCAAAAGCGGACAAAGTGAACTCCTTCGGAAAAATGAACAAGGCAAAAAGACAAAGTAGAGTCCTTCGGACAAATTGTCTGAAGGAATTCATTCGGACATTTTGTCCGAAGGAATTCACCCTGGAAGAAACCCTGACCGAAGGAATTCCTTCGGACTTTTGTCCGAAGGAAAAGCCCGAAGCAAAAGTCCGCCGGCAAAACAAGAAAGCCCGAAGGAATTGTCAAGGAAAGTGATGGGCCCTGCAGACGTCAAAGTTGAACACCATGAACTAGCCGTTGGTTTCCTAACAATGACAGGCCGAAGACGTCAAATTCACGAAAATGAAATAGCCGTTGATCTTTGAAAGCTGGAACGCAGACCCGAATGCAAAAGTCCAAAACGCCAAAGGGAAGAACCGCTGATAGAAGAGCGTAAGGAGCCAACAAGACCGAAAAGATAGCCCGGGAGCTCAAATCGCAGCAAGAAGAGACAAAGAGTAAAATATCTACACAGTAGTTATTCTGGTAGCTGGAACAGTCCGCAAAGTAGATATTTTGACTGGCAAACATTGAAGGCGCGGCCTGTTAGTCTCCTTTGGAGTAAAGACAAAATAGACAGCTGCGCAGACGTCAGAGGGGACAGACCAAATGATCCAGACCCAGGAAGAGACATATTAGATGAATGGACACGCCATAATTAAGCCAATGCACAGTTCCAAGCATGGTCCCTCTAGACAGAACTGAAGGCGCATTGAAGGTGTTGAATGCGGCATGGGCCGTTCCATGGAACAAAGCGCCAAGCCTTTCTTGGCTGCTATATAATGTAATCTCTTATTTTATGCAAGGGAGATCTTCCCGTTACCAGAAGCAAAACTCTGCCCAAATTGAAAGGCATCACTGAGACTTTGAGCTCAGATTGTTTATCATATTTCTTTGTTTGAATCAGAAAGCAAGTTACTTTCAGACTTTGTGCTGTTATAGCTTGTATCATTCTAGGAGATTGTTCTTATGTCTATTTCCTAAATGTATTCTTGTTTATGCAATTTAACAAGCAGAGCTAGTGGAAGTGATAAGGAAGGTGTCCTGAAACCAGTTACTTTCAGACTTTGTGCTGACATAATTGTTTTCAGTGTGTGTTTTTAGTTTCTTTCTGTGTAAAGGACCTTGGGACGACTTTGTGCCCCCATTGTTCTTCGTATCTCACTCTTGGGCAGTCAAGGTGGAGACTTTGTGCTACATCTTAGATTGCTGGTTACTCTGTACCCTGTGACCAGTTACTTATCCTACTTGAAAGAACTGTTGTTTCCTGCAAGAACACTTCTGAAAGAAGAGAAGTGCCTTCAGTGTTTTCACCATAATTTTCTCCTTTGTTTGTGAACATCATCTCTGAAAGAAGAGAGATGGATGGTATATCCTACCCCTGAGTGTTATTTTCAGCTTATATATATAGTATATAACGCCTTCTTATTTTATAGGGAACCTCCCCTTGATGAGAGGAGAGATTGGTCCCTGTTGACAAATCTTCCATGAGTCAGATTTTTTCTTGCCACTTGGAAAGTTCTCGTCTCTAGTCAAGGAAGAATTCATTGTTTTCCTTATGCTGATTCTACGGACTCACTCAGGAAGAGTTTTTACGGACTCACTCAGAAAAATTCTACGGACCCACTCAGGAAGAGTTTCTACGGACTCACGCAGAAAAATTCTACGGACTAACTCAGGTAGAGTTTCTACGGACTCACTCAGAAAAATTCTAAGGACTCACTCAAGAAATTTTCTATGGACTCACTCAGAGAGTTTCTACGGACTCACTTAGCCAAAAAATTCTACAAACTCTCTTGACACTTAGAAGAAATTCGGAAAAAGTTGCAAAAGGCAAGGAAAAGACAGTTTCAAGAGTTGAAAAGGGCAGGGTACCCTTCGGAAGGGACACAACAATCCCGAAGGGCACCTACCCTTTGGGCAGGAAGAAGACCAAAATCACAGACTTTTGCAAAAAGTTTGGGTGCCCTCCAATTTTTCCGAAGGGCACTGTCGGAGGACACTTGGATTGGCGGAGGACACTTGGACTGCCGGAGGACACTTGGACTGGCTGTCGAAGGGCACATTTTAGAGCAAAGGCAAAGAAAGATTCCTTCGGACTTTTTGTCTGAAGGTGTCCTTGGTCTTGTTTATATGTTGACTTATGCAATTCCTTCATACAAAAAGTCCGAAGGAATTCGGAAATTGCATAAGTCAACATATAAACAAGACCAAGGACGCTTCAAAAAAGCAAAGGCAAAAAACAATTGGAATCCTTAGGACTTTTTGTCCGAAGGATTTCGGAAGCTTAGACAAATTGCCAAAAAAGGCCGCAATAAATAAAGCGAAGGGGACCTTCGGACTTTTTGTCCGAAGTATTTCCTTCGGACAAAAAGCCCAAAGAAATTCGGACAAATAGCCCTGAGGAAAATAAACCCGCGGGAGTATGACTCAGCGACCAATACAAAAGGCCGACAGAGCAAAGGGCCGCGGGAAAAAGCCTGAACTAATGAGTAAAGGAAAAATGACAGAAATAAGCCCGAGGAAATATAGCCAAAGGAAATATGACAGTTTCTGGTGACGTCCTGCAAGTCGTCAATTTTTTCCTGCAGGAAGTAACTGTTGAAACTAAGGAGATAGTAGGAAATCTGAAATAAATGGAAGCCGACTGTGCAAAAAAAATAGAAAATAGATAATCCGACGAAGAATTGAATACGGAATCCTGTCGGAAATAGACACGATCAAAATTAGAAAGAAATACATGCAAACGTTGGAGCTATTTTCGAACATAAGAGCTATTTTCGAATAAACGGTCAAAGTTTTAGTTGACTGATCATTAAAGACCTGTTCGTCTTCATTCAGTGCATGCATCCGAAGGACTAAATCCGGCTTCAACAGGAGTTTCGAATTCGAGTAGCGAGTTGACTATTCCAGATTTAGAGTTGACTAATTGATTTAAACACCACGCCCACTAAAAAATTTCATGCAAAAGATAATGATCTCTTCGTCCGACTCAGTTTTCAAATACTACAACTTGATAATCAAGTAGCTCACGTGGAGTTAAAAAATTGACATCTGCGTGAATTTTCATGCAAAAAAGAGGTGGACCGTTCATGACAAAAATAGGTGCGCTTCATCAAACGAATAATCTTCATGCAAGGACAATGAGAAAAAATATATTTTATTAAGGCCAAGTAAAGCCTTGGGTTAACTAAAGTGAATCTTCCCTTCAAGTTCTACGCCTATCTTTGGCTTTTTGTAATTCTCTCTATATAATGGCTCTCAACCTTGTTTAAAAAATCATCCAATCTCTCTTGGTTAGACCAGACTCTGCCATTAGGATTTGTGTAGCCTCTTCGATCAATGAGGACTGGACTTTCAAATTTCAAGCGTGGCATAGTGTATATTTCTTCAGCAATTTGCATAAGTGGTAGAGTTTTCTCCCTTCCCAAATTCTGTTTTGTACCTAGTTGCTATATTGTCCATGTGTAGGTCATGTTAAAGTGTTCTTTATTGTCTTTTGCTAAGACTGTAAGTGGATGTTAGGCGGCTGCAAAGTGTCTTTTATCAGACCTCTCTCCACCATTTTCCCTTAGGGTTTAGTCATTGGATCGAACCTCTGCATGAAATACTTATGCATAAGTGATTAATTGAAGTCTAAGGTCTTCCTTCTCTCTTGTTCGTTCAGTGTTCAAGGTTCCAATCTGAGTAGGATCATAATTCTGGTGTATCACCCCCTTTTAGGTAAGATTTCCCATTTAAGTTTTCTTTCTCCCTTTTCCATGGTAGTCAGCAGTGTAGAGTAAGAGTCTTCGTTGATGCATCATACAGAAACCAGCCTTCTCTGGAGGTTCTCACTATTGAGGCACCCACCCTCGTGAGAAGATCCCATTTTTTCATCCGGATAGAGGACTGGCTGTTTTGGGCACGTCCTCGAATCAGGGCGCAGCTCCAGGTTGACAACAGTCCCCTGTTGATGTAGTAAACCTGCACATCTGGTCGACCAATCTTCCTACGCTGTGGTTGAAGAGACCTATTTTGCTCACCAGTTAGCTGGTTGACAAAATATTCACCCAACAAGCTTAACATGATGTATGCAGTTGGTAGTCAAAAACATATCCTTTTTCTTAAGAAGGGGTCAAAATTTGCACACAATAGGGTCTTATATAAGGTTCTATGGTGCCATTTAGCTATCAAATCCATGAGACCATTTGTTATCAGATCTATGATAATATTGAGCTTGAGCTTGGTGATATGACCATTTTTTATTGGTTGTTGTAGTGAAAAACATATACTTTTTTTAAAAAGGGGGTCAAAATTTGCACACAATAGGTTCTAATAAAGGTTCTACAACGCCAGTTAGCTATTAAAACCCTGAGATTGTTTGCTATCAGATGTATGACAATATTGAGCTTGGTGATATTGACCATTTTTTATTGTATGGTCCAGGAAGCTCGGCTGTCAGTTACCTTAGTTTTGATTTTTTTGGGCTAAATGCTAACCAGGGATGGGCCCTAGAATCACTTGAAAAAGAGATGAAGAGTTGTGGAAAAATTCGTGGAAAAGATACAAAGGCAAAACCACACCACACCAAGAGGATCTAGTTTGCCTAGTGTAAAGGGTGCAACGAGAAGTTTTTCATATTAGAGGTTCAACACCTCACCAGATCAGCAAAAAGAAGCTGTGCAAGTATTTGTTAACAAATCCAAACCCAAAGAGCCAAAAATCCACTGAGGCTATACTCAACAAAACATCATCATTGGTTATTGTATCATGAGTTCCACCAACCAAAGGAAACAAGGAAGAGACAAATGCATAGAGGAACTCTAGAGAGCACCAAACTCAAACTTCCCCCAAGTCATGAAATATTCCAAATCGGAATATTTTACATTAATTTGGTTTTCTTGGAAAACCTATTTTTTTATAAATATAAATATTGCATTTAAAATGATAAATTAAATAAAATATAAGTTCACAAGGGGTTTCGTCCTTGGGCTGTTATAATCACAAGGGTTTTCGTCCTTGAGAGTGGTTGTATAGCATGATGCTTATACGAGTTAGATGATTGAATTCATAATTGGATGCTTTTCTTCCACTCCAACGAATGAATATAAATATATAATGACCTCTCCCTCAAAGGTTGTGTCTTTCCTCAAAGGTTGTGTCTTTCCCGAGAGTGGTGACTGTTTGAGTAATTAATGCTGAATTAATTAATTTATAGCAGCTAAGTAATTAATTATATTCCTTAATAATGGCGCTAAACCCAAGATGGTTTAATTAATGTTTGAAGGCTGCATAGACCCTCTTGGACTGCTGCGATCTTTCCTTGGACTGCTATGATCTTCCTCTTGGACTCCCACGATCTCTTTGACTGCTGTGTTTCCTTTGGTGACTGCTGTGTGCTTGAGTTTTATTATTCTTGGTTGCTGCGTGGAGTTGGAGGACATTACAAATCATGGTTGAGTACACCAAATTATCCAAAAAACTCAAACTGTCCACTTTCTGCAAGGAAGGAGGCACCAACTTTTTGAAACTATTCCATAGAGACACTGAGAAACTTATCGATAGCTGGGAGGCAACCTCTCTCAAAAACTACAGAGAGAGGTGCATCGCAGGCAAAACAAGATCGAAGGGAAGCCCATCACAAAATCATCTGAGCTTCATAGGCAGAGTCCCAAAATAAAGAAAAACCACAAAACACAACTTTAAAAATGGCAAACCATACCTAAGTAAGCATGCAAATATTCAAAAAATAGCAAAATAAACATCTTAAACCACAGAGGATTAGCCATATAAAGTCAGAGCATTGAGTACACCAAATTATCCAAAAAACTCAAACTGTCCACTTTCTGCAAGGAAGGAGGCACCAGCTTTTTGAAACATTCCATAGAGACACTGAGAAACTTATCGATAGCTGGAAGGCAACCTCTCTCAAAAACTACAGAGAGAGGTGCATCGCAGGCAAAACAAGATCGAAGGGAAGTGAGCTTCATAGGCAGAGTCCCAAAATAAAGAAAAAACACAAAACACAACTTTAAAAATGGACTAAGCATGCAAATATTCAAAAAATAGCAAAATAAACATCTTAAACCACAGAGGATTAGCCATATAAAGTTATGATATCATTAACCAAAAGTGGAAAAGAATCTCAGAGCATCCTGGAAGATTCCACATCTATAGACTGAAAAAGTATTAAATTTAAACCAAAAGGCCAGGGTAAATTCCACAAACCTTGCTCTGCTGCAAAAACTGTCATCCACAATTATAACCATAGCTGGACATCCACATTAATCTATCAGAATTGTATTCTTGGGAGCTTCTCCATCACTTGCGTTGACATCATTATCCATGTGTTCTTCAATATCATTATCAACTTCAGGAGGAGGACAGCATTGGGGAAGAGAGAAGGTTACCTCTTTAGAGAGAAAGGCGCCCAGATGTTCCATAATTTCAGCTTGACCTTTACTCAGGGTACCAAGGCCATTGATAATTATTTAAAGAACTTAAAGAACAATCCACATGATTTACATCTTCATGGAGAGCAAAAGTCCTAAGAACATTAGACATGTTTACATAGCGCAAAGATTAGGCCATGTCAAAAATGTTTCTCCTCTCGATGGTATGCTTGGGGTCATTCAAAAACTTCTTCGTCAAAGTAGCTATATCCTTATTTCAACACCATCCACTTTGACCGCTTGAAGCCACTTTTGCCTAATCCACAGTTGTCAGATGAGAATTTATAATCTCCAGGGGCAGTATGTATGAAACTCCATCTGCCAGGACCTCTGCTGTAACATTCTTAGCCCGATGCTTCCCTAACCTGTGGGAAGGTTCTGCCTCATCACTCATCTCCCCCCAATTCCAATTCTCTAGTATTTTCTTCCACCTGAAATAGCACACATCACTATGTCAGACAAGAGGGTTAAGAAGGAAAATAAAGGAAAGGGTTAAAACATAATTCCTTCAAAAGAAAGTTCCCCAATTATTCCCCATGCACGCACTGATATTTAAAAATCAGCAGTCCCTTGGGCCAAATCAAGACCAATCCAACAAATCGTCTACACCCATTTCAAGAGGAATAGCAAGCCATGATAGGGTATTCATGTCGAACTATTGATACTGAGACTGAGAGCTAGAAGAAAGAACAAAACAAGAAGTAGGAATTGTACATCTCTAGGCCCAAACGTCATACAAAACCAGAGCACTCAAATATTTAGACAAAAAAATTCCATAAGCAACATCCTATGAAAAAGGGCTTTGACAAAGTGCATATTTGGATAGGAAGTTAATTACCACAAACCCCTCAACATAGAAGCTCCACGACACATGCTCCACAGCCGCACCACAAACCTTCAAATGATCTCTTCTTATACAGAGATATAAATAGTGCATTGTATGAGGTGACAACATTGGAGCGTCATGCGAGGGAGAGGGAGAAAAGACTTTGAGGGGGGTGACCAATTAATGAAAGTCCCATCCCATAACATTACTCACCTTTTGTTATCATTTCACAACTTGCCTTTTCAAGTTTAAACAAGATGTCAAATAGCCAAGGTGTCGAAGGCCATGCCTTAGATCAATTTGTGGACACCAATCAAGGACTAAATATAGGCTTAAGAGGCGGTGGACCATCCAAGGATAGAGAAATTTCATGTCGTTTTCTTGCTTGTCATATTTACCACATCTCTGACCAGAATTTTTTGCAGTGAATTGGGAAAGTGGGCATCCCAAATCTTATCAGGAAGAAAAGAAGCCAATGCCACTGTTAGCTGCTCAGTTTGCTGCCTGGTTTCCCTCCCACTTGACATGTCTCCACTGCAAATTGCCAATCTTAGAACTCAGCCAAGAGATTTCCTCCAACACCATACGTATCTGCCAATCTTTTATCCCCATATCTCTGGTAACATTGATGTTTATTTGAGAATCCCCTTCTAAAATATAGCTAGACCAGCCCTTAAGACTTGCAAATTGTAAGCCTTTCATTAAAGCTTGAGTTTCTTCCATGTATTGTTGGCATTTTCTATATCCATAGAAACCATAGAAAAGATAAGGAGAGGTTGTCCTCAAATAAGGAGAAGTTGTCCTCTCACATCTCGAAAAATACCACCAAAACCAACATGCCCCAGATTCCCTTTAGCAGTGCCATCGAAGTTGAGTTTTATCTATCCAGCATTGTGGGGAGACCAAAGGGTGATTACCTTGGACTTAACCTATGAGCTTTGCCTTATATGTGGAAAGGAAAGCTGATCCTGTTCCTGACCAAGGCAGCTTCATCCTCAATCCATTCCAGGGCAGAACTGGGCTGAGAAGACAAAATCTCGGAGAATGAGGCTTAATAAATCAAGACAAATTTCAGTTGGGTACTTATGTTATTTTTATGTTCTAAAGTATGTAGCATGTGAATGGTTGTATTAGCAAATATAATTTTTCATGATTGAATTACACGCGTGCTATTTTCTTGTTTATCAAAACTTTGAAAGTGGTATGCTTTGAACCTTGTATTTTCTCTTTTTCCAAAGCTTTGAAAGTGGACTTATCGAAACTTGTACTGTTTCGAAAACCATTCCTTTCCCCATTTTTCAAGTGTCAAAAGCTAAGATATGAAAGAACATTAGAGCATCAAAACATTTGTGAATAGCCTGATTTGCTATAGCCAGTCTTTTAGAGGAGGAAAGGGATAGATATGAACATTTGCTTGGAAATAGTCTCCATACAAAGAGTAGGAACATGAACTCTACTGGAATGTTCTGTGAAGCCTTGCAAGTTTCTCAATCAATATTGGCAGCAATCATGTGAGAATTTCATGACTATTTAGAATCCTTTCTGAGAACTAGACTATTGGCCATCATCAGATATTTGGAGTATATAGTTGAATTGGAATTGATATTATTTTCTTGGATTGTCTTCTGCTTATTGATGGCTTCTGGGTTTTCCTGATGAAGGCCAAAGATACAGTGTTTCAGTACTACCCAAGACGGGCTAAATGCTAGTGGTTGATTCTGTGCAACTTTCTTGTTGTTAACCACCATATGCTTTTACTGGTTTCTGCCTTGTGTTTGGTCTAAATAGAGCATTCATACTGACTAGATAAAATAATACATTGCTTTAGCGAATTTTTTCTGGTTATTTCTGGTATTTGTTTCTAACCTGTAGTTTGTGGTGTTAACAGTTATATTTTTGTTGTGCCAGCAACCACCCTACAGTGGAAAAGGTACGGGGTGCACTATTCTAATACACTTTCACTTTTTCAAGAGCTCGTTCTTTTTTAATGCTCATTATAGGATACATTCTTTTGCAATTTTTACTTGTATCTTCCCTTTGGAAAAAAAATCCCGAAAGATTGTTGCATAATGTGACTTGGTAATTGATGAACTATAATATTTGTTGAACCGCCAAATGTTTTCAGTGGCAATTGTTTTTCTTGAATTTTGAGACAGGCAGCATATTAACTGATCATCTGAACACAACTTTATAAATCTGAAATCACTCTCTCAGCCTTGAATAAAAAATTGAAGCCTTTTGCTTACTTGTCTTTTCATTGTTGCAGAGATTTGTTTTGATTTTGTAGGCTTTCACTTGGGATGGTTTTGGAAGTAAACTGTCACATATCTTTTATGGGTTGTATAATTAAAAGATGACAAGACTATGTTTTGTAGGAAATAATTCTATATATTAAGTATTTTGATATGAAATCCTTGGTTGATAAAATTTGCAGAGTCGCTTGTAATATGTGAGTGCAAATATTGTCTAACTGGTAAGATTAGTTGTTTTTCTAGCTCATGAAATGCTTGGAACAAGCTATCCGAAAATGTGAGCATGGCACAATAAATAAATGCCACTAATCATTATGGAAACTGAAAGCTTTTCAGTGCTTTGTCCCTTTCGTAAAAGGAGTCAATGAATGAGTAATTGTGATTGCTTTCCTCTGTGGACATGTGCTGTAAGTTATTTTTTGGTTGAGGGTAATTAGGGAATTCACTAGGCCCTAGGCCGGCTGTGGCACTATACTAAGGATAGGTAATTATGCACATTTTTATTCGTGCACACGGATTTTTGACTGCTTTATCATGGCGCCCCATTAACAGGGTGTCCATCGGGTGTGGGCCTTATTTATTATCACGGAGTGGGATTTTATTCTGGGCCTCTCATTATCAATAGCGCCCATTTACCACTACACTAACAACTCACAACAAACATGTGCTCTAAGGTCATTCTTTCAATTGTTAAATTAAATCTTAAATTATCATGGAGCACATGATTTCTCAGCCCTTCCTGGTACAAGTAGAATACCTCATCCCAATTCAAGAAATGGTATATCATCATTGACAAGCAGAATGGTATTCTGTATTCAGGCAAAGATTAAGCAAGAATTTGCACGACCAAGGAAGCTTATTTATCTATTATGGACAATCTGCCATAGTCGCAAAATAACTGGAGTAAGTTATGGGCTAAGAGTCATGGCCAAAGATCAAAGCCTTCCTATGAATCCTCCTCCAATATCACAACTGGCACACTCAAGGTCAATAGGTATACTTGGATCATCAGGATGTCCTAATTGTGAGCAATTGACCAAATCACCACTCCACCTAATTATTCAATGAGCTTTTGCACAACAATATTTTCGACTATTGCTCATCTTCTTCACACTACATGAACCACTCACACCTCAATCTAGAGTCTGCTCTTCGACTTACTGCCACCTCATTCAAATTCATACCATTTTAATCTTCTTCCACCTCTCCTACTAGGATATATTTACTGGAGTATATGGAAAGAATGAAGCATCGGAATATTTGAAGGGAATGCTCTATCCCTGTAGACATTGTTCTAACTATTTAGTGCACAACAACATTTACACTATGCACAATACATTAACACTATTGCACAATGCAAATCTATGTAAATACGGTGAATACAATCATGTATACATATTTGAAATGTGCTAAAATAGACAGTTGAATACTGAAGACGTAACAAAGAAGGCTGATAGAGAAATACCTGATTTTTGACTGAATTGTGCATTTTTAGAGGATGGGGCAGATATGAAAACAGGGCCAAACAACAAGACGAACAAAACCCATAAATCGTTTCGTGAAGATACAACTTTCAGAAAATGCTCAGAATCGGGCCTCTATTGATTGCGTCCTGGTCAGAATCAGGCCTCTATTGATTGTGTCCTAGTCAGAATCGGCTCTTCACCGATGGTGTCCCTGTTTTGGCTGATTCTATCCTTTGCACTTTTTTAGGTATGTCACTATTTGGACAGGTGTGCTGACTGATGCTGATTAGGATTCCAGTTGTCCATCACTGATTCAACAGGCAAAATGTGCTGAATTGCTTCTCCTTTATCCTCTAACCTAATTCTTAAAATGTATGCATAAAAAAGCATGTGTAAGTTTTTTAGCCGAGGCAACCTCTTGAGGTGTTGCATCTACATATCCCGCATGCTTGAAATTCTGGGTCTTTCTAGTGCTTTGTGAGTGTAATCCCAACCCAAGTGAGAGTTTGGGCTTCACCTTTTCTTCCTAGATAGTCAAATGCAACTGTATACTTTGCTATGTCCTCCTTTTGGTACAAGATGTTGGCACAAGATGGATGAAGGCAAAATTGGATCTATGTGCAGATTCCTTTAGAAAATGTGAAGGCCTCTTGATAAGACTTGATAAATGAGCATGGGAGACTTGGTTTATAATAGATCTCAATGATAGGAATTGATAATCAAATGGCTAAGGGTACCTTTGTATATATAGGTTTCACAAGGGCACATCTACACATGGGCCGACCATAGAAGATGTTAAAAGGCAACAATCAAGGTCGAAAGGACCTGCAAGTCAAGTGAACCTCATCGCCGCTGACTAGGATCTAGACAAAGGTCCTAAAACAGTGCCTTGGATATTTTGGGAGCATCCGAGGTCCTACAAGGGCACATTAATAATCGATTTGTAGGTTCATAGACATTCCAAATTGAATGGAGGTATTATCATCAACCTAAGGCGAACAAAATGCCAAGATGTAAGGAGAACATAATTCAAGGGATGACAATACTAGGCCCAACACAAGGGGAAAGTGTACCGAAAAGAGCCAAATTTGTGCACATGGGCCAAGTGTGATAAAACATGACAAAGACACACTAGAAAAGGATCTTGTACCAAAAATAGGTGTCTATATACACCAAACTTTATTACTAGCAAAAGTGAAACTCACCATTTTGATCCTCTCTAGCATCTCATTCATTCCCACATTGGCCATGTCTAATCTCGATTATGTTGCTCATGATCCGTGCCATAAAAATACACCTTTCCCAATATAAAAGTGCAACCTCTCCTGAATAGGACGCTTCCCACCATTTGATATTTCAAGTTGAACTTTGATGGATCTAGTCTTGGCAATTCTTGGAAAGCAGTAGTAGGTAGAGTTTTCAACAATCAACATAGAAAGATTGAATTGGTCTACAGTTAGCACTTGGGACATAACACAAATAATTATATAGAGTCACGAGAACTAAGAGGGGGAGTGCTATTAGCCTATCAATACAAATTCAAACACCTCCACATTGAAGTGGACTTTGCAATGGTCCTTGAAAGAATCCAAAAGCTATACTTGAGGAAGGCAACAAGGTTGAGCACTGACCCAAAAAATCCCCACAACATGGATACTCTCAAACTTCATAAATAACACCATTGACTTATTGTTCACCCTCTCATATGCTGAATTCAATCATGTTTGATGTGGAGGTAAGCTAAGTAGTTGACCACCTTGTAAACTATGTTGCTACTATCCTATCCAATCACTAAGAATTGCATTGTTACTCATCATATGTGATCCCTCTCAAGAAATCACTTAAATATAAGACATCCAAAAGCATATGGTTCTAATTTGGCCAAGCAAGCACTAGGATCTCTTGCACCAAGCCATCCCATAGACTTTGTTTGAATGCGATACTCCCTTGGTTCAACACATAGCTGCAGAACCTCCTCTTTTTATTGAATTTTGGTGTCAACAATGGAACATTAACAACCAATTACAATTTCCCCATCAACCAACACTTAAACTCTCTCCGTGTTTGCAAAATATTTGGCACAAGGGCAAACATGAGTGTCTTGCAACAGTGAAGGGGACAAAGTCCCTCCTCTATTTTGAAGGGGAGGTTCCCTTTTTTGGAAACAAAAAACTGAAATAAATTATTCACAATATTTACAGATGAAATTTGATATTGAATTTTATTGCTTTCTATCCTTAAAATAAAAATATAGAAGGAAGATGAATAGTCATACATGGACTATTAAGCACAAGCTTATACTGAGAAGGGGGGGTGAATCAGTATAAGATATTTTTTTTGCTTTCGACTATTAATCTTAAATTCAAAACCTCAAATTACTCCGCGATTAATATATTCAAAGCAATCAAAGAATACAATGCAAATAGACACAAATATACTGAGAAGGGGGGGTGAATCAGTATAAGATATATTTTTTGCTTTCGACTATTAATCTTAAATTCAAAACCTCAAATTACTCCGCAAGTAATATATTCAAAGCAATCAAAGAATACAATGCAAAACCACACAATGCAAATAGACACATATTTGCGTGGAAACCCTTTCGGGAGAAAACCACGGAGAAATTCTCTTAATATAATTTTCAAATATTCGTAGGCACCAACCTACAGGCGACAGCAATCCCCAATTACAATTTGTGGGCACCAACCTACATGAGCACCAACCCCTTCCACCAAGCACCAACTCAGCTTTAATTCGTGAGCACTAACTCACAGGAGCACCAACCCCTTACAAAATTCTTCTTACCACTGTAGATCTGTTGTTAACTCAACGAATGATGGAACCCTTCTTTTCTCTCTTTCTTCTCTCAATGATTTTTAATGCATTTTCGGCTCTTCTCCCGCACTTCTCTTAGACTTAAATGATATAAAATATATTTCAAGTGCTTGTTCATCTTATTTTTTTTTCATCCACTCATCTATCCTTTTATAGCCTTCGCTACCTTTTCCCAAGAGGGGCGTCCATTCTAAGAGATACCTCTTCACCAAAAGATGTGACCGTTGACATTTCTGTCAACAATTCCGTTAACATTTCCATTCACTTTCGGCAACAATTCCGTTCACTTCTGAACACTTCCATTTACTTCCGGCAACAATTCCGTTTGACATTTCCATTCATATCCATTACAATTCCTTTGACATCAATGACAATTATTACAACATGGACAAGCAACCGCAAATATTAACTTATGCATAACATATGAAATGTAAACTTAGTTTGATAGTTTGATAGTGAAACAAGTATTGCTTCAAGATTGAGAGTGATGTATTAAACTTAAAAATAACACATCTACAAATAAAAACACACAATACAAAGTTCTGCAATCTCCTTTGTATTTCCAGTGGAAGAGTGAACACAATGTTTCCTTCTTCCTCTAAAGAAAAATTACAATGGACATCAAACAACCCTTGTATAAATGCCATTTCTCCTATTTATAGATGTAGGAAGCAATGAACTGACCCTTCATATTCCCATTTTTGTCCTTTTTATATTTTACAAAAAGAAATATAGGACTTTCCCAAAATAAAAATGAGAAAAAGTTAAGAAACAAAAAGAAACACATCCTAAATGCTTTCCTTGTAGAATAATCTTTTTTGGATGGAGCTGGTGGTGGAGTAACAATTTGGTTGGTTACTTTTCCTTTGTCCTGTGATGCATTGAATATTCTGAATTTCTTCATTGCTTCAGTAGTTTAATTTCCTTTGGGACCATTGTATTTTTACAACGTACCAACAATCTATCAGATATCAACATCATTATATTAGGGATCTTGATCAAATTAGGTAGTTGGAACTTTAGTTCTTCAAGAGGCATGGATTTTGTTGTGCACGTTCATGGATGCGACATTGAATATACCTTCTTTGAATAATTCCTTGACTAGCTTTTTGTACCATTCTTTTATCTCGCTCATTGTGTATTGGCTGGAACCATCTTCCTTGAGCAAATCGCAAAGCAAACTTCCCACATTTGAGCGGACTTCCATCTTCTTGTCTCCTCCGATGCGACTGCATCTTCAAATCATCCATTGCCTTATTCAAAACATCCATTTTATGATGAATGCTCTCCAACCAATCATAGGAGAGATCATTTTCCCTTGTATAAAAAATCTTGGCCTTGACTAGCAGTGCCGCATTAGTAGTTGACATTTCTTCTATGTCTAATTTTACACTTACACATAAACTCAGTTCTTTTTGATGGAATTGAGTTTTTTGATCAATCTTGTTCTGTTCTAATTCAATCTTTTCATATACTTTTGTCATCTCCTCAATATACTTTAGACCATCTAGAAACAATTACTCAACCCAAGCTTTCAGAGTCTTTACATAGTTATTATATTTGCTTATGGTTGACATGGCCTCTCTGTTGATACTAGGAACTTGAGTTGGGGCATTCACTTATGGAATTTCTGGTGTCTCCATTGGATTCAATAGATAATTTTCTTAACCTACTAGTTGGCAGATTTGATCCTTCAGCTACTCTTGAGTTAGTTCATCTTTCTCGGACCTTTTGATCATTCTTTCTGTGATCTCTTAGAGGTTATGTACATCACTTTTCTGAGTGGCTATTCCCAATGATCTTTTTAGCGTATAGTTAGACATCATCATTGTAATGTCCCCAATTTAGCCCTACGCTCTTTTTTTGGATTTAGCCTATTTTTGGGAACTCGTGGGTTAAGCAGAAGCTCGAATCAGGGATTCCAAACTTCTTGGAGGACGTTTTCGTCTTTTTACGGAGCTTGCACTTGGAAATGTTGAACTTGGATTGCGGATTCCTTCTGGGTTTTCTGAAAGCTTCGCGGTGATATGTTTTACTTGGCACACAGAGCACTTTTAGGGACTTTCTATTTTTAGTAAGTTCAGGTTCAGTGTCGGATCAGAATTTTGAAAATGGGGTTGGATTCGTCTCGTCAAGGCCTTTCCAACGAGCTATAGATCTTCGATTTCTGACATCATCTTGGCTTCCGTTTTAAAGTCCGCAAAGTATATATTATTATTTAAAATTGGACCTTGGTGCCTAGGTTTAACAACTTTAAGTTGTTTTAAAAAGATGTTCTTTATGGGGTGGGCGCCTCATTAAAAGAATTAATTATAATTCTTATTGAATATTTAATCCAAGATTAAGTTGGACGCCACCTATTGGAGGATAGGGTTTCTAGAAGGGTCAAACGAAAATTATAAAAGGAAGCCTTTGGTCCTCACTTGGATTATCTTGAACTACAGAAATGTTATGCTGCCGGATTGGCTTGGGATTGCTTTGAGGAATGAAAGCCTCCTAGCTTGGCATTGATTCTCGCTTGAAAGATAGCGACTAGTGGTGAGATCGTATAGTTTGATTGTTTTGTATGCAGGATTTGTGCATGGTATTCAATGTGTGTTTTATAGATCAATTTATGAGAAAATTCAGGGTTTTCTTATTCAGTACAGCAGGCTGTGTTTTGTTCACAAATTAAAAAAAACTAAAAATTTCATTGTGGGTATTGGCTAATCCTATTTGTTGGTAATGGGCGCCCCTATTCTGTAATTTGTGGAATTTTTGATGACTGCTGTGAATTTTAAAAGCAAATCGCCCCTCTTGCTGGGTTGTACCATTTGCCCTTGCATTGATTTTCGTGCATAAATTAAATAGAGCGTTTTGATCAGCTTTCAGTGTTCTAAGTGGTTCGCCATCATACTAGGATCATTATGCAATCCGTCTCATGAGATTTGATTAAGTTTGGAGCAAGTTGTGAATGAATCTGTGAGTTTTAGGGCTGCTGTTCGTGCTCAAGGAATACAGGACTGTCAAAAAATCAGATTATCAGGTTGGCCTCAATATTGCAGTTTCTGATTTAATCTTCTTATTTCATTGAACAGAATCCTATAAATATTGTTGCAGCTCTATTACTTTTCGATTGTATTGATAGCAAGGCATTGTCTAACATATTGTAAGCTGGCAGTAGTATTGACAACAGTTTATGATCTTGCTCTATCAAATTGTAATGCTCAATTCTACTTTCAGTATTTGCTATTGTATTTACTTTATCTCCGCCCTATGGTAGCTACTTTCCCACTTCGGGTTAGAAAGCACATTCTGGGTGTTGAGTACTTTCAGCATCACAGTTATTTTCTTCAAGCATTGTAATTTGTAATACTCCGCCATATGGTCGCCTCAACTCCATACTGGATTGGGTAGCACATACTTGGTGTTGAGTTTCTTTTAAGCATTGTAATTCTTAGTACTCCACCATATGGTCACCTCACTCCATACTGGATTGGGTAGCATATACTTGGTGTTGAGATTCTTTCAGTACTTGTAGTAGTAGAAGATCCTCTGACCATATGCTCCCCATCATCGGCGCCATTCTTGGTTAGAGTTCCTTCCAGCTTTGTTTCTGCATTCAGATCCTCTAACCAATGTTCACACTTTGGCCTCCTCGGAATCCGGGTGTACATTCTGGGTAGAGTTGCTTTAGTTATCGTTTTGGTTTAAGGCTAATCCTAACGATTGTGTATTACTCTGCTGACTGTAATTGAAAGTTTGAAAAAAATTGGCTCGGAATATTTCAATCATCTCCTCTTTCTTATCTAAATTAGGCCCAACAATCTCAATGATTTGAACTCCGGATGGGTCGAACACTAACCTTGAGGTAGTTTTAGCCTTCTTTGGAGGAGTCAAGAGGAGGTTGGCCACAACATGAAAATCAGACAATTCTACCTCGACCACTCTTTTCTTTCCTAGCAATTGTTGCATCCATTGGAAAGTTGTCACTGAAGCTCACCATCTGTGTCCTAGAATCAGTCAGAATGGATTGCAGTGAAAGCTGCCTTGGCTGCATAGAATGTGGCAGAGGTAATACTTGAGGAGAAGTTGAAGGGAGAGGAGACCCTAAAACATGAGGTGCAGGGCTTACAACAATGCTAGTTGCTACTGGTTGGTTCAATCCTTGACTAGAGGCAATGTATTGTTGCATGATGTTATCAATTAGCAAATATGAATCCCCACTCGAGGAAGATGATGATTGTAGTTGCACTGACTTTTTGTCCTGCAACTTACTATATCAAAACCTTCCCCAAAGGTCTTACTTGGCTTCTTGGGTTGATTTGGGTCCTCTCCATCTGCATCACCTCTTGCAATTGCTGATTGGTGAGGTATGGCACTAGAACCACTTGTACCAGATGCTTTGGGGATTGATGCAGGAGCTTGCCTTGGTGGGGTTGAGGTTCAAGGTCTTTTTGAGCCACCAACTCCAATGAATTTTGCAAACTTTTTCATTGGACCATTTCATTGATCTTTACAATACTATGTTGGTTTTAAGCTGCAAATCTTTAAACTTCCATTCAGACCAATTTATCATTAGTAGAGGTGAGGCTATGACCCTCTCAGTATAAGATGGGTCAAGCAACTCACTCCCCTCATCTACCTTTTCTTTTAGTACCCATGTGTTAGTGAAGGCTTTGATTTGGTTCAAATTCAATTGACCCCAATCGCGTCTCAACACTTCATATTCATCTGTGTAATCAGCCCAGTAGTCTAGATGTGGCTTGTGAACATAGGAGGAACCAATTCCGAGATGAGCTTTCACATATCCTTTGCTGTCAAAAGAGGCTCTGCTCGTGTGAGGATGCATTGTGAACTGGGCAATTGAGGACTCAATGTTTTGAGCATCTGTGGCATTCTTGCATGTGGAAATACAACCCCTGCCATGTGTTTTCGCCTGCATTGCTTGTGCACCTCAGCAAGTTGCTTGCATATCTCAATCAACAATATTTGGTTTGCCAATCGTTGAAGTCTCAAGGGGCAGCACCACTCTAATATAGGAGAATTTTTGGAAATGAATGAAGTAGCTCCTATATTGCGATATGAGATTTGTTGCCTTCTGTGAAAATTTTGCCCCCTGTAATGTTCTCTTTTTGGGCCAAAGAGCCAAATAAGGGTTTTCCCTAAAATCCACAAATTTTTGAATTCTTAAATTAGCAAAATCAGCAAACCCTAGCTCAAATAGATGCTCCAAAAACATGCAAATTGCATTCAAACCCTAGGCACCAATGTGCATTAAATAAATAGGTAATTTTCAGCAATTACCTTGATCAAATATCACCTCTATATGATCCAATATGAGCCACAAAATGAAAATAGAAATGTTGTACCTTTTTACCCCTTGCATGTAGATGAATTTATGATTTAACCTTGCTGGAAAATATCTGATTTTATGCATAAAAAACAAGAGCTGAATATTCACCAAATCTCACTCAAACCCTCGCAAAAATCATGAATAAAATACCAAAAATAGAGAAACAATTTTAGTGCCCTTCTAGGGCACTTAAGGTGGTTAAACACCTTCACAAACCAAGTCGCCATAAGTCAAATATGCAAACAAAAATTCAAAAATAATTGTTATCTTTCAACTAGGGTTTTAGACCCCTTCAATCATCATCCACTCATGCCCAATCAAGTCGTCACACTTGGGAAAAATCAAACGATAATTATTAGCCTCAAACCTACAATTTGTGAAGTCAAACCCCTCATAAAATCTGCCCAATAAAATAAATAAATACTTCAAAAATAATTATTAATTATTCACTCAAATTGTCCTTGGAACCTTTGCCACATCACATAGAAAATCAACGGCACACTTCAACAGTATTCATCAATAAATTTCAACAATAAAATTTGATCAATCGAACATCAAATTGTCCACAAAACCCTCTCAAAGATCACACAAAGCAAGCTGCCTCACTCTAGGGCAAGTACCAAATCCACCTTAGTAAAGGTGGCGTCAAATGACACTTTTTTGTCAATAATTTAGCTTCAAAATATGCAAAACAATTATTGGGCATGCATCCCAATATTTCTTCAAGCATGAAGAATCACAATATCAAATTCAACATATCCTTGATTTGAGATTTTTACCATGTACTTGTACCCTCCAAAGGGGTGTGACCCACCTTGGAGGGGTCAAATACTTCTTTTAACTCTCCTTGCCGATTTTTAGAACATCTTCTCTTTTCCTTTGATCACTTTTAAGTCGACATTCCTTTTTTACAAATAATAATATTAAATTAATTGCCTAAATAATAAATAGTAATTAAAATTACTTTTAAGGAATAATCCAATAATTATTTCTTTTAAATACTATAGTGGTAAAAACCATTTTTTAAAAATATTCTATTAATCAACTAAAATTGCTTTATATGAGCAAATGATTAAAATCACTATTCGAGCAATTATAATTAATTAATAAATTAAAAACCCCAAAATGAATCTTTTAGTCTATGGGGAAAGAATATTAAAAGTCTTCAATACCTGCTCATAAATGATGTGGGAATGGGGACATTATAGTCGTCCCTTCTCACAATTGCTTGCCCACAAGCAATTCTAGACAAGGCTTCTTTGATAAGGCATCTGCTACCACATTGTTTTTACCTTGCTCACCCGCTTTTGTTGCTTGTCATTCAATTCCTTTTGATTGAGGAAGAACCTCAAACTATTGTGATCCGATTTAACAGTGAATTTGCCACAAACCAAATATTGTCTAAACTTACTCAATGCATGCATAATCGCCAACATCTTGTCATAGATTGAATAAGATTTCTCTGAATCCTTGAGTTTTCTACTCTCAAACGCAGTAGGATGTTTATCCTACATTAGAACAGCCCCTATCCCTTAACCTGAAGCATCACACTCAACCACAAAAGGAGTAGACAAATTTGGAATAGCAAGAATAGGGTAAGAGCACATTACTTTGATCTTTTCAAATACTAGTTGGGCTGTTTTGGACCATTTGAAAGCTCCTTTTTTAGTCAAATCAGTCAAGGGGGCAACAAATTGTGAGAAACCTCTCACAAATCTTTTGTAGTAACTATAAAGACCACAAAAACCTCTCAACTGAGTGTAGAGGGAATAGGCCAATCCATGATAGCTGCAAGTTTTTGTTTATCCACTTGCACACCTTGTGCATTGATGATGTCCCAAATACAAAATCTTTGTTAACTCAAACTCACTTGGATTTCTTTGCAAAGAGAGAATGTTGCCCCAAAGTGCCCAAAACTAAATCCAAGTGTCTCAAGTGCTCTTCCAAGGTTTGGCTATATACAAGAATATCATCAAAGAAAACTAGCACAAACTTTCTTAGATATTTGCCAAACATATTGTTCATACATGATTGAAAAGTAGCTAAGGCATTAGTCAATCCAAAAGGCATAACCAAAAACTCAAAATGCCCAAAATGACATCTAAAAGCAGTTTTATGAACATCCTCTTCTTTTACCTTGACTTGGTGATAATCGGATCTCAAATCAATCTTGGAAAAGTGGCACTATGTAACTCATCCATCAATTCATCAATCCTAGGTATTGGATACCTATTCTTGATGTTTTTCTTATTCAACAACCTGTAATCAATGCACATATTCATAGTGCCATCCTTGTTTTTCACTAGAACAACTGGAGAAGCAAAAGGACTTGAGCTAGGCCTTATGTGTCTTATATCAAGTAACTCTTTGTTGGTCTTTTCAATTTCCTCCTTGAATGCCCTTAGATGACGGTATGGAGTGACAATAATCGGTTTGGCACGCACTTCTAGCTCAATGTTATGTTCAAAACATCTATCTAGTGGCAAACCATAAGGCAAATCATCAAAGACATGAACATGCTTGTCTAAAATAGCTTGTAACTCACCATGAGGGGGCTACTATTTTTTTTTCTGAATTTATTGTGATAAGGCAGGTTGCTGCCCAATCAATTTGACCTCTCTTAAAAGCCCTTTCCATCCTCTTCATAGATACCTCTTGTGGAGCACCATTTGCTAGACCCTTGAGGACCACTTCCTTGCCCTCTTTGAAGAATTTCAACTCCATAGTTTTGATTGAATTCACCTAAAGAATGTAACCATTGAACACCCAAAACAGCATAAAAATCATCAGTTACCTTGTGCTTCCCAAGAGTGAGTGGAAGTTGTGGCAACTTCTTGGAACAAGAAATGGTGAACCCATCCTCCATAGTCACATTGAAACCCTTGCAATCTATGGTTTCCAATGCCATCTTTTTCACCAAGCCTGCATCAATGAAGTTATGTGTGGCTCCACTATCAATCAATGTAGTTACTCTTTGTCCCCTCAATGTGCCTTTTAATCTGAAAGCATGATACTTGGGAGCTCTTGAAAGAAAAGCAAGTGTGCGGCCATCCTCATGCACATGCTCATCAACAACATTTTCATTTTGCTCAACATTGGTATCAACAATATCAAAATCTAAATCTTCATCAATGACCTCAGTGTAGTGGACATGTCCCTTGCCCATGCAACAGTGGCCTTTAGTCCAAGGATCCTTGCAAGTGATACACAAACCTTCCCTTAATTCATTTCTTGCATCCTTCCTATTTCTGCTGTAGGGCAGCGATCTATGTGGTGGACAATAAGGTGAAAAAGGCTTCTTTTGTTGGTCATTGGGTGATGCCCTAGGCTGCCCACTTGGTGCCCTTTGCTGGCCACTAAAATCACACTTTGGGCAGTGAATAAGTGGCTGCTTTTGGCTACCCTCTTGGCCATTCATTGCCTTTGTATGCCGAACATTCTTGATCCAAAGCTTTAGTAATAGTATCCTGCAAAGAAAGAGGGTTAAAATCCTTAACCAAACCTCTCAAAGGCTCAATCAAACCCTCAACAAATAAAATGATCAACCTCCTCTCACTAACATCCGATACCATGGCTGAAATCTTTTGAAAATCAGCAACATACCTTTCAACATCATGATTTTGTTTGAGTTGTGCCAACTCATGAAAGTGGATCTCTGGATCTCTCCCATCAAATCTCTGCATAACCCTCTTACCAAACTCCTCCATAGTAGTAATGGATCCATGGCTTTGTGTGATTAAGCCATGAAACCAACACTCATGAGCAATACCCTCCAAATGTAGCGTAACAAACTTGAGAGCCTCATCTTCAAACATGGGGTTAAGTGATAAATATGTCTCCAATTTCTGCAACCATGATTTCATAGGAAGTTTATTAGTACCATCAAAAATAGGAAGATAAATCTTACCCAACTTTTGTTGCAAATATCTATGGGGCTGCATGTTAGGAACCCTTGGTTTTGATCCCTCCATCTCACAATAATCACGAAAATACAATAGTGCTTGTGTGTCATAGCTTTGGGCTGCATACTCTTGTTGACGAATATCAAGTGGATCACCTCATGGTGTCTCCATCTCCACCACTGGTTCCCTTCGCAAAAAAGTAGCCTTGAAGAATCTATGAGGGGGGTTAATAGAAACCCTCTCATTGTCATTCAAACTATCCTCTCCTGAATGGTGATGGCTCTTACTTGAATCTTGTGTGGTCTTCAATATAGTTATCATTTGTATACTCGAAGTACGTTGAAGGTCACTTTGGCTTTGTTTGATCAAACCTGCAAAAACTTCACCTGCTCTGAAAAAAACCCTTGGGGTGTTGATCCTCCATAGTCTTTTCCCATGTCTGGTAATACAAAATCTCTTTCCCTGCTTACATCCAACACAAAAATTCATAGGTGGAAAAGATTGGTGCTCTGATACCATTGTAATGTACCCTTTTTGGGTGAAAGAGCCAAATAAGGTTTTTTCCTAAAATCCATAAATTTTTGAATTCTAAATTAGCAAAATCAAGAAACCCTAGCTCAAGTAGATGCTTCAAAAACATGCAAATTGCATTGAAACCCTAGGCACCAATGTGCACTAAATAAATAGGTAATTTTCAACAATTACTTTGATCAAATATCACCTCAATATGATCCAATATGAGCCACAAACTGAAAATAGAAATATTGCACCTTTTTATCCATTGAATGTAGATGAATTTTTGATTTAACCTTGCTGGAAAATATCTGATTGTATGCATAAAAAACAGCAGCTGAATCTTCACCAAATCTCACTCAAACCCTTGCAAAAATCATGAATACAATACCAAAAATAGCCAAACAATTTCAGCGCCCTTCTAGGGCACTCAAGGTGGTCAACCACCTTCCCAAACCAAGTCGTCTTTTGTCAAATCTGCAAACAAAAATTCAAAATGAATTGTTATTTTCCAACTAGGGTTTTAGACTCCTTCAATCATCATCCACTCATGCCCAATCAAGTTGGCACACTTGGGAAAAATCAACAATAATTATTAGCCTCAAATGAACAATTTGTGAAGTCAAACCCTCGTAAAATTTGCCCAGTAAAATAAATAAATAATTCAAAAATATTTTTGAATTATTTATTCACTCAAATTTTTTTTGGAACCCTTGCCACATCACATAGAAAATCAACGCCACACTTTAGCAATATTCATCAATAAATTCCAACAATGAAACTTGATCAATCGGACATCAAATTGTCCACAAAACCCTCTTAAATATCACACAAAGCAAGTTGCCCCACTCTAGGGCCAGTAACAAATCCACCTTAGCAAAGGTGGTGTCAAAAGACACATTTTTGTTGATAATTTAGCTCCAAAATATGCAAAACAATTATTGAGCATGCATCCCAATATTTATTCAAGCATGAATCACACTATCAAATTGAACATATGCTTCAACTGAGATCTTTACCATGTACTTGTACAATCCAAAGGGGGGCGAGCCACCATGGGGGGTCCAAATACTTCTTTTAACTCTCCTTGCCGACTTTTTGAACATCTCTTTTCTTTTGATCACAATCCGTTTCCCTAATTTATATTATCCCACTCTCCATTTTGAGCTTATTATCAATGTGAGAATTATTTGAAATGAAATGAAATATTTTTTTTCATGTCTTTTCTAAAAATTTAAGGCATCCTTTTTTTATTTTTGATAGAAAACTACATAGTCCTCTCACACAATTGCAAGAATGTCTCTTATTGAATTCTTCCATTGAGTTGTGCTTTCCTACCACGATTGTTTTTGTAATAGCTTCATAAATAAGCTACTTTTAAAAGCATTCCAGCCCTCAAAAGGCAAGCATTGAGTTACATCCAACTTGCTTATGAAATGAGGATCTCATGTTCATGACTTGTGAATCCGCTTACATTTAGTTGATTTTCCATGATCATGGTACTAATTTGTCAAAGTCATCGGGGACTTTCACTTGACCCCAGTCATCTGGAACATGCCTCTAGAGTAGTCAAATTTGGTGAGTAGCTAATACCAATCTTACGATTAGGCATACCAGGGTTTTTTGTATGAAGTGGGGGAGATATATAAATAGATAAAATGTGCAGAAAAAATGAAACTTACCAGTGACTCTCCAAATTGATGTAAATAGTTAAAATTTCTTATAGCAAATGAGCAAAATTCAATTCTTTCTTGTGCTTTTGCAAGAGTTCTTTGTGTCTATTGTTTTCTGAAGAAGTTTATTCAATACATGTTCTTGATTGAGCCAAAATCAATGAAAATAATCAAAGAACTCTAGCATAAAATAAGTTGGTGCACATGATTCGTTTTTGTTATACATAGTTGCGGAATAGTTATGACTCGTGAGAAAATAGTAAAATGAAAATACTAATTCTTTTTCCTGCTTTGTTTTAATGCTTGTTTGATTGAGAGCATATGAATTTTTAAGTCCAGTGATTTAATTGAATTCATACATAGTCTTGAGCTTTCATCAAATACATAGAGATGCTGAAATATATATTCTTTTTTTGAAATGAACACAATAATCCACCCCTTTCTCTTGTGATTGCTGGAAAATGTTTTGTGGAAAGAATGAAATTTATCTATTACAAACATTAGCTTTGTGCTTCTAGCCCATTTATTGTTTAGTAATAAATCAATTCTTTATCCAATATTGTGGAATTTTGTAGTTTGGATATGTATCCATAGTATTGAAATATTTCCTTTTTGCAAGTAAGGTTCTACAACAATTTGTATTTTAGAAAATTAGTCAAAACCAAAATTGAAACAAGTGAAGTGTTGTATGGAAAAATGTCAACTGACAATTTTCTTGGTTTTTTAGGGAACACCATTTATTTGACCCCGCTACAGTTAGAGTCTATCCTAATTGAAGGGAGCAACTCACAGTTGTGGCTGGTTTGTTTATCCAACGCTAGTTACTTTTTAATAATGATAGCATTGGAATGTATATTATATTATTTTTGATATTGATATATTAAGAGATATCTTTTTATAACTTAAAATAAAACCAAAGTTTCCCTTTTTAATTTTCCTTCCCTTAGCTGACGGGAAACATCCAAGAATTCGGCTAAGGGTCTTTTCCTGTTCTATGTTCAAAAGTGGGACATGACAATCCTTCCTGCCCAAAATTGCTTGTCCTCAAATAGTTGCAACATCCAGGTGGCTGCCCCAACCATTGGCCTCACATAGAATCCATCTTTAGTCTCTTTCCATGGAAAAAAGCCTTATTTTGAAGCCCTTCATTGCTGTACTTGTGAAAAGACTGCTGTCCATATGTAATGTCCCCAAATTATGGATATCCTCTGAAATCTATTTTTTTTACAAAACCCTAGGTAAATTGTCATCTGATTTTATTTCCAGCAAACCCTAGCTATCAAACACTTCCAAAAATAACACAAATTTAGGCTAAACCATAAGCAATAATTGGCTGATGCAAAAAAACAATTTTACCCTTCCAAAAGCATGAAATAACCCTCCAACCCTAGGCACCTTCAAGCTGGAATTTTAATAACAATTTGCAAGTGAATTCTTCCAATGAAACCCTTATAAATTTACATAAAAATGACATTTAATAAGCAGAATTTATGATAAAAATATGAATGCATTTGGAGCTACATGCCCCTCAAATCAAATCGCCAAAGCTAGAAAAATAGATATAATATTTATTGAATATTTTTAAGGCAAAATGACCCTCAAAATATACCGAATTACCTCACAAAACAAGTCGCCACACTACATAAATATTGGAATAAAATCAGAATATGTTTTGACCTCAAATAGGTCTCAAAACGCTCTCAAAACCCTACAAATTGACTCTCAATTCATTTCGCTAGAGCTGGAAATAATAAATTCCAGCAGCTCAATCCACGCAATCTCGAATGAGGGGTCTTTGTCCTTTTCAATCAGCTCCCAAGGTTCCAAACCCGAGTCGCCCCACTTCAAATGCAATATTTTTGTATTTTTTGAATATTATGCGCAAGTACAACTACAAGGTGAAGTTGCCCTAGTTGAGAAATAAGGATTGGCGTCCCCACCACTTCCTTGCTTAAAGACTTTCGTCTTCAAGGCAATGGCTCAAGCGTTTCGTGCTTAATGAACAAAGTTTGAGTATCAACAAAAGCATCATTCAGTTGTAATCCTCATTTCTTTTTATACCACTTTCCCCAAGGGGCACGTCCAATTGAGAGAGAAATACAAATTCAAATCGTAAGGAATATTACTTTTTTAAAAATGCTCATGACCCGTAAAGGGCCCCAACTTAAGTGATTCTTAAAACATAAAGTAACTTTCAAAAATTAATTTTTACATGTATTCAATCAGAATCATTTAATTCTCTTTCCCTTCTTACTTGTCCATTGGCCCCCGGGAATTAGTAAAGGCTAAGGGTCCTCAGTGATGTCCTTATCAAAAGAGGGAGATGACACCATGTGTGCTGGAAGTGTTGTGACAGCAATGAATTTCTATCACTCTCCCCAACAAGGAGCTGCCCTTGTGCTCCATATCACCGATCATGGGATAGCTGCCAACACACTCCAAACTTGCTTCCTTGCTCGGAATTTTGCATATTTCTTGGGCAGGAAGCTCCCTCAACCTAGCTGCAATCTGCTCCTCCTTCCCCATCAACATGTGATCTTTCAATTTGACAAAAAGAGATTACATATATTGTCATGTCTTTGGTGGTTAGTGGGTTGTAATCATGTCTAACAGCTTTCTTATCATCCATAATCATGAGAATTTTTAATAGAAACTTACCCTTGTGAAGTTTTCGTTTGCTACATATCTTCAACATGGACTTGATGACCTTCAAGCTCATTATGGACAACATGGTGGAAGAACATACCAAAGCTGCCCTTCATGGCCATTTTCATCTGTATATGCACCTTAGAGTGGGTGGCCTTTTGTATGAAACCCAAATGCCCCTTAGGACTTCCAATTTTTATGAAACAAGCGAATTCGAACAAATTTGGAACCATAGCTTTCATGTGGACACCTTCTAGGAGTTGGCAACCTTGCCATGATGTCCCAATAAGTGTCCATTGTTTACCCTCATGCTGCCCCTTCCAAACATGCTTTCAAAGTGGCCTATGAGCGCATAAATTTTGTAGGGCTTCTTCCTTCTTGGAGCTGTCCCTAGCTTGCCCTTCCATCTCCATGAGATTTAGAGTATTAGTGGCCTCCATACAACCTTCTATTTCTGAATTGTGAATTTCCTTTTCCACGGCGTACTCCAAGCTCAAAATGAGCTGAATCTCTTTCAAAATTTCAGAATTACCAGCATGATGTAGTGGCTGTCCTAACTCAGAATTTGCAGCCTTTTCTGTTGCCCATGCAATCGGTCTTTCATGGAAAGTCCCTTCCATCATCCTTGATGTCACTTTTAGGGGGCATTATTGCTCAAACCATTTAAAATCACCTCTTTCCCATCCACCTTAAACTTGAGCTCTATGGTTTGGTAGTTTTGAGTGTACTCCCCAAGTGGATGTAACCATTGGATGCCGAGCACCACATTCGCTTCTCCTATGCCCACCACATAGAAGTCGTCCTCAATATGATGCCTTTCCAAGGTAATGTTTAATCTAAGAATCTTTGTGGTACACAGGATGGTGAAGCCATCCGCCATGGTGACCCTAAACCCCTTAAACTCTATAGGTTGCTGCCCACATGTTGCTACCAATCCTTGATCAATAAAATTGTGGGTTGCCCCACTATCAATGAGGATATTCACATGCTTACCTTGCAAAATTGCCTTCACTCTAAAGGGGTGATACCTAGGAGCCCCAAACAATGATGCAAAGGTGCCACTTATGTCTTCTCCTCCAATGATCCCCAAAGGTTCTTCTTCATAGGTGGCTGCCCCTACCTCTTTTTCTTCTTCTCCATCCAAATGTACCTCTATGTAGTGCACTTGCCCCTTTCCACGGCAATGGTGACCCAGTGTCCATGGTTCCTTGCATGTGAAACAAGGATTCTTCCTTCTAAGCTCATTCCAGGCCTCATTGTTCCCTCTTGGCAGCTCCTTTTGCTGCCCCAAACCCTACTGGTTTGTCATCCGTAGCTGCCCCAAGGGACCTGATTTTGGCGGCTTTGAATAATTTATCTTTGGCTGCCCCCAAGTGTTGCTCTCGTGCTGTCCTAGAGGTAAACTTGTGATAGTTTTCTACTGCCCAAAGGGCAGAATTTTACCCCTAGGTGTTGATGACTCTACATCAAGAGCCTTTTGAATGGCCTCTTGAAGGGTAGGAAGGTTGAAAGCCTTAACCAAACCACTTAGAGGATCAACCAACCCTTCCATAAACAATGACACATTTTTTTTGAAATATCTGCTACCATGATTGAAATCCTCTGAAAATCAGCCACAAACTCCATGGAAGTCTTTTTCCTCAATTGAGCCAATTCCTGGAAGTGAAGCTTTGAATCAGCTCTTTCAAACCTCTCAATCATCCTTCTACTAAATTACTCATAAGTGTTTATGAGGCTGTGTCCTTGGGTTATCAATCCATGGTACGACCATTCATGCGCAGTTACCTCCAAATGCAATGTAGCAAATTTGATGGCAGCATCCTCCATCATAGGTCAAAGTGTGAGGTATGTATCAACCTTTTGTATCCAAGCCTTAGATGAACCCTTTGGTGAACCATCAAAAGTGGAAAGTGTGAGCTTTCCCAAGGCATGTTGTAGATCTCCCGTAGTGTTTCTTGGTCTATGGTGAGCCCCATGACCAACTTTACCCTTCTTTATCTTCATGAAATCGGTAAGGGTCATTTCTCCCTTGATGTCGGTGGGAAGAGTCCTATACTCTGTGCAGTGGGCAACATTATCCTCCAAAACGGAATACTTTTCTTCTCTCTCCTGAATGGTTTACTCTCTCCATGGGAAAGTAGGCTGAAAAAGCCTTTGTGAGGATCCAATCGTTACCCTTGGGGGAGGGTTATTGTTTGTACCTGAATTACTTCACCATTTTGTGTCCGAATCTTATTCAAGTCCTTCATAGTTTGTATGAAACCAGCTATCATATTTGTCAAACGTTCTTATCTTTGAGTGTATCTTTCGAATCTATCATCATCCCGTCCTCTCTGTCTCTATGCCTTGTTCGTTCTGTGAATGTTTCCTCTTCCATTGGCTGTTCCTCTTGCTGGCCAATTTTTCTTTTCCCTTTCGTAGTACCTAACCTCTCTATCACTGTTAGGCATGTAGATCACTCAAACCCCACAATTCGCCAAGATTATGGCTCTGATACCACTGTAATAGCCCCTTTAGGGCTGAAAACTAAACAAAGGGGTTATTCAACAAACCCTATTTAAATATGCAATTTTATGAATTTATCCATCCCTAGATATAATAAATTAATTTCAGATTGTTGTAGGTGCCTAATTATAGCACGAAAATAATATTCAATTGATCCGGAAATTATAGAAAATTATTCAAAAATACAGCCAAAAAGAATCAGTGAAAAAACCTGATTTTTCAATGTCCAATCATTGGAAATGATTACAAAAAATATCAGAATGTTGTGTGGCTGTTCAACACCCTAAAAAAGACCAAAATAGGTCTTAAAAGACCTACGCTCAACCCTAAGAAGGGTTCGCTGCTCCCAAGAGTGGATTGCTACTCATTATATTATTTTATTTTTAGAAAAGGGGATGTTACAGTTCGCCCTTGCCAAATTTGCTTGCCCTCAAGCAAATGCAAGCTCATTTTCTATTATCTCTAAAATACCTAGATCCCACTTCCATTTTGGGAACTTGCAATCCCAAACACTTGCTTCATGAATATAGCCTTGAGCTTCGATGGGTCCCATACTGTTACTGTGGGCTGAAAACAAACTCAACTACCCCCACTTCTACTTGTCACATGTCATGAACATGGTACTTTACTTGGACATATGCAAACTATGCACTCTTTGACTCATAAGAGTCTCTTTATTAACACTCATATGGGCTGTTCTTAAACCTACACATAGAACGAACATGTGATTGAAATCAAGAACTCTCCACACGACTCCTTCAATCGCTTCATCATGGCTCGTAGGTATGTTGTTCAACTCTCCTTCCATGCTTGCATCTTCTTCATAGTTTCCATTCATGTGATGGACTTCCAAAGATCCGTTCTTGCTGTCCTATACATGGCTGTAGCTGTACCATTGCATTTTATCGCTCATAATCAGCATTGTGGTCACTAGAAACTCTTCCATAATAGTTGCAAACAATCCCTCATTGATTGTAGGTGGAACATACTTCCACCTTGTGACTGGAAATACTCTTGTGGCTGTTGTAAAAATTGTTAAGGGGCTGCTTTTGTTGCACATAGCAGCAAAAAGAATAGGACAACTGTGATTTTAATTTTTGCACAAAATTCAAAAATGACAGTGATATAAGGGCTGTAATCAACCATATAGTGATTGAAAATGCCTTCTTGTATCTCCAAAAGTCATCTAGATCCCAAACTTTCCTGTATAAGAAATTTGGAACCTGTATGAAAGGACCTATGTGCCCTTTGCCACTCAAAGTGCTTATCACTCTATCATCATTTCACTGTGATGTCCATGATAAAAATAAATTTGAAATGGCCTAGTATGAAACAACAACCCTGAAATATGTCTTTTGTTTTCTTACCTTGGGCTGGAATCCAATTCTTTATTTTTAGTAGGAGCTTTTGAGTGACTTATCTTGGCACAACCATCCTTGTGTTTATCAAGAACCATACATGTTTCTACTGAAGGTTCTCCACTTTCCACTTGCATGGTGGATTCCTTTATGGGTTGCTCACTAATTTCTTTCAGATTTGAATTCTATTGCTCCTTGATTTCCTTCTTGGAATTTGCATGAGGGTTTGATTTTCCATCAGTCCTTCAAAATTACTTGTAGCTCAGATTTTTCTTCATTCTCCATTCACACAATTTGGAAATTCTTTTCCTCTTCCTTTCTCAAGGTATGTTGAAGATCTTTTGGATTGTTCCTTGGTTTATGACCAACCCTAGAACCATACTTGCCTTCAATGCCACGAAATTTGTAAGGCACATTTTTTCTCTGATTGCTAGTGGAAAAGTCATATTTTCTCATAGTTTGCAGCCACATCATTCCATATAGAAAGCTACTCCTCCCTTTTTGGAATGACTTCCTCTCTACGAAGGAAGTTGCGCTGATTAGGCCTTCATGTAGATCCAACCATCACCCTAGGTGGAGGGGGAGGGTGTATTTACTTGAAGTGCTGCCTTTACTGTTGTGTGGCTTGAGTCTGTTCATATCCTTCATGGTTTGTATGAATTTAGCCATCATTTTCGTCAACTGCTCTTGATTTTGCGTGAGTCTTTCAAAGCTAGCCCTATCCAGGTCATCCATGTTACTTTACCTTGGTTGTTCCAAATTTGCTTTGGTTCCAAATTTCTCTTTTGTAGTACCTCACTTCCCCATCACTGTTTGGTATGAAGCCAACTCAAACCCCCACAGCTAGCCAAGAATTTGGCTCTGATACCATTGTAATGTCCCTTTTAGGGTAGAATTAGAACCAAAGGGGTTTTCTAACAAACCCTAACAATACATACAAATTTCTGAAATTCTTTTCAAACCCTAAGCACATGAAAATTACAGAATTTTGAAAGTGCCAATTTAGGGCACAAAAACAATATTTATTTCCTCAAATAATTACCAAAATTAAAAAATATTACAGCCAATCATTATCCATTCAAATCTGATTTTTAGCCCAATTATATGGCTGAAAAATATAATAAAAAATACCAAAAATGTTTTATGTCCTTCAAACAACAATTACGCTGAAAATCAGCCTTGGAAGTGCTACGTCCAACTGAAAAGGGGGTTTGTTGCCCACCCTAGGTCATTCGCTACCCTTCTAGGGCTCTTCAACCAAGTTGCCAACCCTCAAACCCTGTTCGCCACATGCCTTGAAGCTCCTTCTGCTGCGTTGAACCCAAAATTGGTGTTTACACATCTCAAAATGACCATTGATCCCCGGCACAACTTCTGACTTAAGGCTGCCCAAAGGAAGATTAAGGGTTTTCGTTCTTATCTTCAAGTTTTTAGTGAAGGTTGACATTTTCAACGGAGAAAACCAAGCGTTTCGTGCTCAAACTCAAAATTCAATTCATCAGAGCATAACATGAGCCTTGAAAATGGACCTCCTCCCCCTTTTTATATTCTTTCCTTATAATATACTTTCTAAATTAAGGACCAACTTATATCAAATTAGAGGAGTCCCCTTCGTTATTACAAATCAAAATAAAAAAGAAGTTGCCCACATATTAACTTTTCGCAACTAAGACATTATTTAAAGTATTTAAAAATACTTTTTGTTTTAATAATAATATTATTTTATTTTTGGAAAAGAGTACATTACAAATGTCCCTGAAAAGTTCCCCTCTTTAGTGGATGTTTTAGGCACATCTTGATGCCCCTAAGTTTTTATTTATTTTTAAATTTTTTATGTATTGTTTTTAATTTATTGGTATAGGCGCAGTGGCAATGTTTCTAAAAATTATTTGTATTTTAATGTTTAAATTCAATTGCTAATTAAAGAAATTATTTGTTGAGAGTAATAAATAGGGAAGGTGGCGCTGTAAATTCTGCTTGATTTGCGTGGTTGTGTTTGGAGTACTCAATAAATTCTAAATAACCTAATAAAGTTTGCGATTAAAAGGCATGGTGACGTTGTCAGGGCTGACCTCCAATTTTTGTTCCTTGATTCCCTAACTCAAATCCTACAAACAAGTCTTCAGCGTTTGTATCTTACTTAAATCTTTAGATAATATTGGGCATTGTGGACGGGATCCCCTAATGGAGATTCTCATATAGAGATAGGACATCAATGAATTCCAGCTTTCGCCACTAGATCACCATGTTTTAATTATTTTTTATTTATCATATATTATTAAATATTTTAATAGTCGTGCCCCCATTGTTCCAAAAAATGGATTTTTTTGGGTTGTCTTGGAAACCTTGTGGCCCCAACCCCGAGACTTGGATGTAATTATTAAATCAAAATTAGAAATCATCCTCATATTGCTCTTCATCGAGAGCATCAACATCCTCATTATTTTCTGGTTCATTAGAACCACTAGTGCCACTAACACTCCATTACCTACGTTATGTGGATCTTGTTTAGAAGTATCCATGTCGAGTAATGAAAAGTGGGCAAGCGAAGCATCCACGTCAATATGCTCTGGCCCTACATCTTGATGCTTCATCATCCCTTGTACATTTCTTGCTTGTGTTGTAGAACGTGCAAGTTGGAATGAACATAGACCAACACCTCCATCTGTTTTGCTGCTAATTGGGTGCGCCTAACTAAGTGGATAAATGTGTATATATTCTAGTTCCATGCAAATGGAGAAATTCCCAACCTATTGAGGCAAAGTCAATGCAAAATAAAAAATAATAAAACTAAAAAACTAAAACTTCAAGAGTTAAAAAAAATCCTACATTCTATAAAATTTTGATTCCAAGAAGCCGCAGGTGTGTGGATCCTTGGCCATGCAGGCACCACCATGTTTTAGTATCCTATTATTTTATTGAGTTAAGCTGTACCAATTACATCTGTTAGCAACAGCCCCCGGATTTCCTCATCATGTAATGCTAATGTTGTAGTCTTATGGGTTGCAACGGGACTTGAATGATGTAAGTTATTTAAAATCATCATAAGAAGGATAATGTGTGTTGAATTACACAAAACATTCTTTAGAATTTATTATAAAGGTAATATCGCACAAATCATCATACTTATCTTAACTTCCTGCATAAAACATAAGTTTTGTTTTCAATACCTAAGTGAAATTACAGTAGGAGGTACAACGAGAATACATTAGTTTGCAAAGAAGACACACTCAAGACACAAGATGAGATCAAATACTTAGAAATCAAAGACTTAAGTACTTCACATAGCTAACATGTCCATTTACACATGTTGGGTATATATAGACTTTAAAGAGAACATGATTCTTCACCTTATTGACCTTTCATTTCCTCTTCTGCTGAGTTCGAGGTAAATGTTCAAGCTTCCATTCGTTACATTGACTTTCATGAACAATTACATTATTCAAAATATAGCAAATTGAAAATTTGTGGCACATGCAAACTTTTACAAAATGCATGTGAATTATACTTCGCATCCTCCGACTAACAGTTTCTTGGACTTAAATAGTTGTCTCATCCCAAGACAAAGTGAAGTGCAAATGTTTGAAATTTGATTTGTATCCATATGTGGAGTTGCTATGAGCTATGCCCTGCATTTGAGATGTGAAGAAGCTTTGGTTGTAAATCTGTACGGAGTTCGATCTACTAAATTTCACTTCTTGCGCACTAATTAGGCACCCTTTGTCTATAATTAAGTAGCATACCAACCTATCACCCTTTACATATTTTCAATAGGTTGACATAACCAGGAGGCCGCCTTTTACGAATTTTCAACTTTTGTGGCCCCACTTGCAAAGCTTTCTTGCACACAAATTTGTTGTTAGAATCAAGATTTAATCAAAATAGTGGGAATCACAATACCTTACTATGAAGGTGGCATCATAGGAGTTGTTGCCGCAGGTGTAAGAATCATTGGTTTAGCCAAAAATGCCACCAATGCCAATGTTTATTAATTGAAAAAAAAAGTTTAGAACCAATTGATTTTCTGATTTTTTTACAGCAGCAAGCAATTCTGGAAAACACCAAACCCCAACGCCTAGGGCTAAATTTTAGATCTCACTTCCATCCACTCAAAAATTCTGAAAATATTACTATAGATGCACAAAAATATGGAGAAATGGAATATCCAATTATTTTTCCAAAATTCTGCAAATTATAATTTTTATGCCCTAAATACAGCTGAAAATTCATAAAGTCATAACTCCGAAAATACTTGGAATTTCTAATCAAGTGATAGCTCAAAGTGAAGCTAAAAATATGAGCTTTCCAACAAAATTAATTTTAGAGTTTTCCGATCATAGGAAGTCCTCCAAAAACTAATCCGAAGTTCTGAAAACTCTAGTCTTTCCCCTGAAATTATGCGAATAAATTTCTGAACATCAAACCCTTGAAAAAGACCCTCAACAAGGCCTTGCAAACCTTTAAACCAATTCGCCTCACTAGATAAAATTATATAAATAATTTTATGATGATTAATCAACCCGAAAAACACACCACATACCTCAGAAATGATTCGCTCTGTCAAGGAAAATTAGCATAAAAATATCCAAACCCTACGAGAGGGTTTCCACCATGAAGAGAGTCCTAAAAACTGAATTCTCCACTTTCCAAGCAAGTCGCCCATGGTGGAAGCCAAAAAAACCCTCCTCCCAAGCACTTCGCCACACTTGCAAACCCTTATGCAAATTTGCCTAAGTTTCCCCACCGAATCGCCACAAGCTGAAATATTAGATACAATTTCAAAAAAGCTTCAAATGATAAGAACACAAAGTTGCTTCAATAGGTGGTGTCGCTAGAGACCGTTTTAAAAAACCTCATAGCTCTTGGAGGGTAACATTCTCCAAGAAACTATGCCAAAGATAATCAAGCTTGACATACTTGACTTCTCTCCAAAATAGCATATGCACACATAATCTTCAATTGAGCCCTTCATGCTCCTTAAATAGCCTCTCCAAGTGTAGTCCTCCACCTTTTTTATTAATAACTTTTCACAAGTGGTTCACCATGTCCCATAACCTTTTTCTACCCTTAGCCATTGGAAACAAGAAGGTGCTAAGGGTTCCACAAGGATCTTAATAAAAAATGGGGACGTTACAAATCCTCCCCGCCTACAATTGCTTGTCCTCAAGCAATTACAAAATCCACATGGGTCTCCCAACACACTTTATCAAGCAATATCCACCTTTACCTGTTTCCCAATACAAGGAACCCACAATTGGCTTCTTTATACTGCTGTACCTGTATTTTGGGGGCTGCCCCCAAGTGCCAAAAGTGTCTTCATAGGCTTCCGAAGGCTCCATAATCTTCCTGTCAACCACCCCTTTCAATACCGAGTGGAAGATAAACAAGCTCTGCTTCCGTATATCCTCAAAAGATGTCATAAGTGGCCAATATTTGCAAATAAAAATATGATAAAGTTGATTACCTTGCTGCCCCATGAGTGATGTTCTCTTAAATGCCATGTCACAACCATCCAACAATGCAAAAAGAAATCAGCAAGATACTTACAATGATGATAGGCCTCAAAGACATACCACTCACTATTATGCTCCAAATTCACCAATTTTGCCTTCCTAAGAGCTGTGTCCTTTATAAATGTGAATATGTGCTTATAAGGGCTGCAAAAGTAAATTACAGTCATGCTTTCATCCCATTTTCTCAATCCCTTTGACACAATTCTGCCCCTTAGATATCCCTTCTGTTCCTTAGCTCTCCAATAATCATTCCATGATTCAAAATTCGCAACAACAATGTGAGGGCTGCCAAACAAAATTAGTTTCCCAAGATGTATAAGGCTGTCCACGTTTTTTCTCTCTCTTAAAGAGAACTAGAAGGAGCATGCTTCCAAAACGTTTATCCCCAATTTTCTTCTTGAAGCTATGCCATTCATATTAAACATTTTCAAGATGCAACATAAGCTGGAAATGATAAAATAAATCAGAATGAAAACCTCTAACATCTTGCTGTCCCTTCCTTGAAAGTTCAGAATTTCCCATGTGAAAAATTTCAGTATCTCTCTCTTTATTGTATGGCTGTTCTTCCTTGCAAAACTCAGAAATTTTCCCAAGAAAACCAGAATTTTTTTCTTGACTATGCGGTTGTTCTTTCCAAGGAAACATCCAATTTTTAGTGATATAAAAATCAAAAGTTCCCCTTTTACCAAATTGCTGAACCTTTGTCTTCAAACCCGCATTTTTTAAGCAAAATTCAGACCTCATATCTTTTCATTTAGGAAAAAAGTGCTGTCCATAAAAACCGTGGGGCTGTCCTTGGTAAAAAAAAAACCCTTGTCTACCCCTCCACAATATGAAAGACAACAATCAGAATTAATCAAGCTTACCACTTGCCTTGTAGAATGTTCCCTTTTGCAAACAATTGGCTGCACATGATGTTTTATGGCAGCATTATCTTCAATTCTCCCTTTCTCTTTTCTCATGCATATGAAACCTCCTCTTACCATGCTAATTGATGAAGATAAAAGTGGCTCTATATCACTCAAATTATGCCAAATAATCTCATTATCTGTCGCCTTGAATATCACTTTACACCATGTGATTGAAAATCCCTTAAAAGTAGAATCAAATTGAAGATTCCTCACCTTGAAGACCACAACTACTTGCATGGCAGCAAGCTTACAATTTGGCTTCAATGAGTGACTCAAGAATTGAATATGTTGGCCCTTCATCACATCGTTAAAATCCACTATACTCCATGTATGCTTCCTTATGCCACCTTCTTGGATGTATAGAATGGAAAGCTTAGCAACCATATTGAATTTAAAATGTCTAATATCCCTATAACTCACATTTTCCTTTTGAAACATATGCTCATCAACTGAATCAAAGCCAATGTGAAAGGAGAGCAAACTGAAAATGTTAAGAATATCACCTGGATCTCATATCCATGATGGAGACTTGTCATGTCCTTCCCTGGAATTTATTTGGAAGACTTCCTTTTCCCATTGAGTGCCCTTTGCTTTCACCTCAATGGTGGTACAAGGCACACGACCAAGATAATGAAAGAATCAATCATAAAAAGAGAACAATGAGCACTTACCAATATGATCACCCACTTGCATACTCATACATAAATATGATTTTCCCATTTCTTTATCCATTCTATCATAAAACCCCTTCGTGTCAACCAACCTTGTCAAAGCTTGTACTTCTCTTTCACTTGTGACCAATGATTGTTCTTTCAAAATTCTTCCATCAACTCTAGAGTCATGCAACAAAGTTAAATGATTATTAGAACCAAAACAAATAGTCTCATCCACAACATACCTCATCATGGGATCATTCATGCACATCTCGCTTTCTTTGACTTTTTCCGAGTCTTCTTTTCAATTGTCAATATTTGGGGTACTTGGCTGCCCCAAAGTACCAATCATTTCTCTATGTTGACATATCATTTGCAGCCCTCTTTGCTGCCCCAAAAACTCAGTTTTTTGAGCTCCAACACACTTATATGATGTCTGCCCGCATACTTCTGATTTTTCTTCCTCTTTATCATCAATTTGCAGCTCTATTGGCTGCCTATTGTCAAGATGGAAACTCTTACATGGCTGCCCCAAGTTTTCTGAATTTTGAGATCCAACACACTCATATGATGGCTGCTCCAAAGTGATAGAATTTTCCTTTGTGATGTCTCCTATTTTCCCTTCTTTTTTATCCATGCATGCCAACTCTTCGAAGTAAAGTTCAAGATCACCCCAATCAAACCTCCCAATGAGCCATCTACTGAATTCATCATAGGTATCTATGAGGTGGTATTCTTGGGTTACCAACTCATGGTGCCACCATTCATAGGCAACCCCCTCCAAATGTGTTATGGCAAAGTTCATGGCCCTTGATTCCTCCATGGGATAAAGTTAAAGGTATGAGTCTACCTTATCAACCCATGTTGTAGCTGAAATATTCATGGATCCATCAAATATAGGAAGAGCAATTGTTTCCAAGGCCCTTTTTACTTTTGCTTGGCGGTTCCTACTCATCCCATGATCACCTCTATTCCATTTCCATAATGCATAATCCAAGAGATCAACCTTCTCTTTGTAATGGCGTGGAAGCACCACATATTCCTCATAGACATCTATCAAACCCATTTATATCCCACAGTTTAGCCAGGATATGGCTCTGATACCACTGTAAGAACCCTAAATAGGGTTAAATCCGGTTTAGCCAAAAAGGCCACCAATCCCAATGTTTATTAACTGAAAAAGAGTTTAGAACAAACTGATTTTCTGATTTTTTTACAGTAGCAAGTAATTCTGGAAAACACCAAACCCCAACGCCTAGGGCCAAATTTTAGATCTATCACTTCCAACCACTCAAAATTATGAAAATATTACTGTAGATGCACAAAAATATGGAGAAAAGGAATATCCAATTATTTTTTTCAAAATTCTAAAAATTGTTATTTTTATGCCCTAAATACAACTAAAACTTCATAAAATCATAACTCCAAAAATACTTGGAATTTCTAATCAAGTGATAGCTCAAAGCGAAGCTAAAAATATAAGATTTCCAACAAAATTAATTTCATATTTTTCCGATCACGGGAAGTCCTCCAAAAACTAATCTGAAGTTTTGAAAACTCTGGTCTTTCACCCGAAATTATGCAAATAAATTTCTGAACAACAAACCCTTGAAAAAGACCCTCAACAAGGCTTTGGAAACCTTCAAACCAATTCACCCCACTAGATAAAATTATATTAATAATTTTATGATGATTAATCCACTCAAAAAACACACCACATACCTTAGAATTGATTCGCTCTATCAAGGAAAATGAGCATAAAAATATCCAAACCCTAGGAGAGGGTTTCCACCATGAAGATAGTCCTAAAAACTGAATTCTCCACTTCCCAAGCAAGTCACCCAAGGTGGAAGCCAAAACAACCCTCCCAAACACTTCGCCACACTTGCAAACTCTTATGCAAGTTCACCCAAGTTTCCCAACCAAATCGCCACAAGCTGAAATATTAGATACAATTTCAAGAAAGCTTCAAATGATAAGAATACAAATTTGCTTCAATAAGTGGTGTCGTTAGACACCGTTTTAAAGAGCCTCATAGCTCTTGGAGGGTAACATTCTCCAAGAAACTATGCCAAAGATGATCAAGCTTGACATACTTGACTTCTCTCAAAAAAACATATGCACACATGATCTTCAATTGAGCCCTTCATGCTCCTTAAATAGCCTCTCCAAGTGTAGCGCTCCACCTTTTTTATTAATAACTTTTCACAAGTGGTTCACCATGTCCCATAACTTTTTTCTACCCTTAGCCATTGGAAATAAGAAGGGGCTAAGGGTCCCACAAGGATCTTAATAAAAAATGGAGACATTATAGCAGGTGTTGACTGGGTAGGCTATGTAGATGTTGACGATGTAGCAGAGGATGTTGCTGTTTAAGATGGTGCACCCAGGTTCTACTCTTGGGATGGTTGAGTGGGAGGTAGTTATAGCTGTTGCATTTGAAAAATATTGTTTGCTTGCAGCGTCTTAATGAGTTCAGTAGGGGCAATGTATTTTGCTCATTTTGGATATCCTGGACTGAACTTAAGATATTGACCAAATCTAGCTTGTAGTTTGTCCAATCTGTCCCATACCATGTTGAAGAGTTTTGGCTTTGCATAATTCCTTGAATGTCCTCATTGCTCACAACTATTGATTGATCAATGGGTTGCAACTTTGTTCTTGATATCCTACATGATTTGCTGCATTCGCTCCACAGAGCACAGCATTACATTTGGACCTCTGCGAACATACTTTGCAACATTTCTAACTCCCAGGATCTTAACTGACTCATGACTGTCTCTATATAGCAATGACTTATGAAGAACGACATCCATTTTGGCTGTGGATGCTTGGTTTTCCATCACAATGTTTGATATGTTAGCCTTGGTCATGTCATTGTTGATTTCTTTCAAGGCATATTGGAGCTGAGCTTTCCAATTGAGCAATTGTCTTTGTTTTGCCTGTGTGGCAGCTACATCGATGACTTGCTCGTACTCCAATAATTCCTTGAACGTCCTCATCGCTCACAACTGCATTGATTGATCAATGGGTTGCAACTTTGTTCTTGATATCCTACATGATTTGCTCCATTCGCTCCACAGAGCATAGCATTGCATTTGGACCTCTGCGAACATACTTTGCAACATTTCTAACTCCCAGGATCTTAACCGACTCATGACATTGTCTCTATATAGCAGTGACTTATGAAGAACGACATCCATTTTGGCTGTGGATGCTTGGTTTTCCATCACAATGTTTGATATGTTAGCCTTGGTCATGTCATTGTTGATTTCTTTCAAGTCATATTGGAGCTGAGCTTTCCAATTGAGCAATTGTCTTTGTTTTGCCTGTGTGGCAGCTACATCGATGACTTGCTTGTACTCCAACAACTTGAATATGGCATCAGTTTCATTGTGAAGGTTTTGCACTTGTGCTCTTATCTTCTCAATGCGTTGTGCCGCTACCCAATCCTGTACAAACTTAGTGATAAGCGCTGTGAATTGGAGCGACTCAGACATCACCTGGCCGCCTAGGACTTGCTGCACTAAAGTAGGGTAGGTGTCATCAATTGTCTCCTTGGTCCTCTTGAGGTGACCCTTTAGCTCGTTATTCTCTTGTCGCAGCTGCTCATTATCCCATTGGTTTGGATTGCCTCTTGCATGATTGATGTGTGAAATGCATTGGCACCTTCAATTTGCTTCTCTAGAGGAAGCTGCACAATGGCTATAGCGGGGTGCATTGTTGACCTTGAAGGTGTTGTTGGTGCTTGGCAGAGCTTTGCCATAGGTAGCATGAAGGTTGTGCACCTGGTGGCTGGATGTCACCCTTTTGTATCTTCTTGGTTGTGTGAGCCTTCTTGTGAGCTCACCCTTGCTGACCCAAAACTTGCAAAAGTCCCTAAAGTTTGCACCTGGCCTTCAGCGGTTTTCGCTTGTGTTGTGTCTAAGCTCTGTTGTTGTTGCATTGGATCCTGCACACCTTGGCCTGATGTTTTCTGAACTTGGTCCAAGGTTGCCTATGCAATGTGAGCTTGTTGTGTCTCCTCTTCCTTTTTGTTTTTCGCACTTCTTTCTTCTTATTTTCTACATTTGGTTGATCTTTCTTGCCCTAGTATTCCTTCCGCTTCTTCTCTTTGTCTTCTTTGTCCCTCACAACCTTGTCAGCTGCAACTTTTGCTGCCTACTCTTCTACGGCCTTTTTGTTCGCTTCCTCTTGCTTCTGTAGGTCCTCAAGCCATTTATATTCAGCGTCTTTGGCTGCTTGGTCTGTTGCCGCTTTCTTTCGTTCCTTCTTTTGTTGTTGAGCATTCTCCTTCCCGGCTTCCTCGACATTCTTTTTCTGTTGCTCGATCAATTCTTCCTTTTCTTTGTGGGTCTTATCCTCGACTACATTATCTTCCATTGTGCATGCCTTTGCAGTGTTCGTGGCTGCTGCTCTTTTGTTTGGTTTGTGGTTGCGGTTGATCTGAGTGGACTTGGATGAGAGGTTGATTGACTTGTGTTTGCCATTGTTGCGCACTAGTATCCAAAGATGCACTAGTGACTGCGCTTGAAGGAGTCCATTGTGCAGTGGGGGTGATGGGGTAAACGTAGTCTGTTTGGAGGTGGGGAAGATGGAGGGGAAGGTGTAGATGATGGGGGAGTGGTTTGTGCAAATGGTGCAGTTTGGTGCTTGGGAAAAGTTGTCTTAGCCAATGATAATAGTGAAACCAACCTCCTCTTCTTATGAGCCTTTGATAGGATTTCCCTTGTCGAAGCTTCTTGTTGTGGCTTTGCAGGTGTAGTCTCCAACAATGAAAAATGTTTCCATTCGATCTATAACTGCTTGGCGAGGTCTTGCAGCTCCTAGCATTTATAGTTTTCAAACCAATGTCTTGAATGGGCTTGCTTCTACATCAATTTCTATTTCATTGCTCTCGACCATTTGGGGCGCAATTAGGTCTTTGAGATTTCGTTTGACTGCTTGTGTTAGCTCTTTTGCAGCGCTCGGCTCTTATGTAGCAGTGGCCGCTTATGTTTTGGAACCCAACACCTCTTTTGAATATAGGGCTTGTGCACTTCGCCAAGCTTGTTCCTCTTGTGCAACTTTAGCCACCCTAATTGACTATGGTGGAGATGGAAGGTTGACGAAGAGGACGTGGAACATCCTTGCGGACTTGAGCTTTTCAAATAGCCTTCCAATAGAACTATTCCTTCTCCTTATGTTGATCATATTGCTCATTCTTCATATCCTCATTCAATAGATTATAAAATTCCTCTGGTGTGACACCTAGTGGGTCCAAATCAATCTCTGCTATGATAGTTGACAATTTGGGGTCGTTGAGCCAAGGCGCTGATCTTTGGGTCCTCTTTGGCAATGGCAAAGTTGGCTGCGTAGTTGTTTCCTTGCACCTTGTTGGTGTCTCTTGTGATGTTGAGGAAGATGATTGCCATTGTGTTTGTGGTTGTGCTTGTGGTAGCTCGGCTTCTAGTGGCACTGATTGCAATGGTTGAACGTTCTTTGCAACCAACTTATTTTGGCAAATAGCTTCTGCTTCTGCTTGTTGCATATCTATGAAGGAGAGTGGAAGCATTGGCGGATTCTATAGCTCGTAAATTCTTATGATCACTAAATTGTGTAGCTTGGTGATGACTTTGATAATTCATGACATCGTTGGGAACATGTGGATTGGTTGCGATTATGGCTTGAATCTGCAGTTGCCATCCAACAAACTTTTGAACATGTAGGTAATGTTGTCCATTTCACTGCCATAGTAAATTTGGAACTACATTCTTGGGACAGTAATCCATATCAGTAGCTACTTGCCCCTTTGGCAACATCCACTGTGTAAAAAAGAGCAGGAGTACCAAAAACTAGTATTGGAATGATTGAGTTGTCCTAGTAACTTCTCAACATTTGTGTTGAGTTCTGATGCAAGAAAATTAAGCCAATTAAATTCCTCTCCTAGCCTCACCATTTGGTTCGCAATGTTAATTATGCTCCTTGGTTACCTATTTAGCACCTTTTGTAGTTTTGCTAGTACCAACGCATTATACATTTAGCAAGAACCCTTAAAGGTGCTTTGATGACTTGCGTAATAAGCAATCCTGTAGTTGACCAAACATAGCGTTTTTGAATCTTCGAGTATAAGGGAGGGTTTGTTGTCTTGTAGGCTAGGAGTGACTTTCCCCTTGCTGGTAGTCCTAGAGCTTGTGCTATGTTTGTGGCATTGATGTAGATCGTAACTTCTGGTGAGATCTGAATGGTTCCTTCATTGTATTTGCTTAGGAGCATCATCATAATTTCATCATTTTGGCCAAATGTAGGGAGTTTGTCAAGTCACTCAGCATCTGACCCTTGTAATGGATGAGGAAGGGCCGCAGTCCCTTGGGTAGGTATGACTGCTCGTGGATGGGCAAACCACTCTTCGTTTGCAGCATTAATGAAATTCGAATGGTTCAAGATCATTCCATCTAGCGTGTTGCAATGACAAGTTGATTCCCATCTCCTTTTGTGCGTCAGTCAAAGGAGCAAGAATTGATGCATGACCATTTTGTACGGTGAATGTTATGTTCCTCCTCTTGCTTTGCACATTGTTGACAATTCCCCACAGTGTAGAGTTTTTTGTAAAGAAATGTCTCTTGTCTAGCAGAAAGCAAATTCGTAGTTTGAGCAACGTATGATTTTTCTTTCACCCCTCCTGGATTTATAGCCAAAGATCGCGTTGTCTTGGACAAATCCGTTGAGCTACTTTGCACGATGACTCATGTGTGCCTTAATACTTGCTAGTTGATGATGAGTTGATACATGGCTATTTTTCGTGGTTTTGCCTTTTCGATCTGAGTGACTTGATGCACCATTTTGTTTTCAAATACTTTCCACTTTTGGCCATTGCTTGCTTGTTCAGAAGATCTGCCTTTTTGAAATCTGCACGATATTCTTTTTTATCTGGCTTTTTTGCTTTCTGCCACCAATTAGTCTTTTGTTCGTTTGCCATGTTATTACTTTTTCTCTTGCACGCTATTCCTAGACTTATTTAACGTGCAAAGCTTTTTCAAATTCCTCGCACAATCCCATTCTAACCTTGCCATTGACATGGGTACCGAGAACAACACTTTTCTATCAACATTGTATCTCTTATTATTGTATTTATCTCACTCTCCTTGTTGTGTCTTCTATTGCTATAAAACCAGCTAAAAACAAAAACAAAAGTAAAATCCTAAACTACTTTGTGGTATACAAAACCTATATGTGCATAGCTTTCTTTTGGGCTCAATTGCGATAGGGCTTGAGCCTACTACCATTTAATCTTCCAAAGAGAGTTTCTTTGTATAGCTCTCAATCCTATGGTGGATTGCCTTGCCAAATGATGGATTGTCCAGGCCCTTCCTTTTGATTCTCAACTTTCTTGGGTGTACCTTGAATCTACTCTCATAGAGGAAGACCATCTGCTCTGGATGGAAGTCCATAGTCCGTAGGTTGCAATTGTGCCGTGCTATCTAACTTCCCTTGTGCACTTACTAATTCTAGTTAGCAATAATTTGTGTTTACGCTATGTGAGTTAACTCCATCAAGCGATTTTCTAAATACTCCTTGTCCCCAAGCCTTGTAATAATTACAATCCACGGGATAGTTACCAGATACTTCATAGGCATGACAACTTCCTTGCCATAAACGAATTGGAACGAAGTGTGCCCTGTCGCACATTTGTAATTAGCTATGTATTCCCATGTTATAGCTGAGATGCGATCTTCGTAGTCATCACGTTGTACATTACAGATTTTCAAGAGCATTTTCTCTGGTACCTAATTAGACACTTCTGCTTGACCATTTGCTTGAGGGTGATAAGCTACACTCAATTGGTGTGAAATCATGAGTTCTTTTTTCAAGATTTCAAAAAGTGTGTCCCTTTGTCACTTATTAACTTCTATGGTTACCCAAACTTTGTTCTAATATTTTCATACAGGAATTTCACAGCGTCCTTTGCATTACAACTTGGAGTTGCAGCTGCCTATTTAGTAAAATAATTGGTTGCATTGATAAGATACCTAGCATGAGATTGCTTGCATGGAGGATTGATAGGTCCCACAAAGCCAATGCTCTATTGTTCAAATGATTGGATTGTGCAACCAAAATTTGATCTAGAGGCATTTTGTCTCTTTGGTTTAGTGACAAATATTACTATGTTTTGCAACATTGTGTGTATCTTGAAATAATTTTAGACCACCAAAGCCCACTTTGTAATATCTTCCTCGCAGTCAATTCACCTGTTAAATGTCCTTTGGGAACCCCTTGATGTGCCTCCTTTGGCACCCATGGTCTATCATGTTCCAAGGCCACTATGTGAAGGACATCATCTTTGCCCAACTTTTAAAGAAATCCATTGATGATGCTGAAAGGCAAAGCACGTGTGACAAGTTGTTTCTTATCGTGTTCAGGAAATGTGCCTTGCTTTAGAATTGTGGAGATTTATTCGAGTTGCTTGGAATCGCATTGACTGTAAATAGGTGGAGATTCATCTTGCAATTCTTCTAATTCTTCTTTTGTGTGAATGCGACTGAGATGGTCTAGGTCGGCATTCTCCCTTCCTGGGTTCACATTAATTTTAAATTGAAATTCCTGAAAGAGCATTAGCCATCTTGAGATCTTGCCTCCCAACATTGGTTTATTGACCAAGTATCATAATGTTTGGTGGTTTGTGAAAAATTCGAAGGGAGTAGCCAATAAATGGTGTCAGAATTTTTGCAATGCGAAGACCATCTCCAAAGCTTCTCGCTCTGTTGTAGTATAATTTTTCTCAGATGCAGACAACTTATGATTTGCAAAATGAATTGGATGATCTGAGCCTCTTTCTACTAGTTGTGTTAGTATTGCTCCAACCGTTGATCCAAATGCATTGACATGGTCGTGAAACATTTTGTTCTAGTCTGGAAAGACCAAAATTGGCGCTGTGACTAATCTTTGCTTCAATTGTGTGAAGGCGGCATTCCAAGGTCCATTCAACCATAATGTCCTTGTGCAATAGCTTTCCTAGAGGTTCTAAGATGGTTGTGTGCACCCGAATAAAATTGCAGTAATATCAAATATGACCTAGAAGTGATTGTACCTCTAATGGGTTGGTAGGTGGTTTGAGCACTATTATTACTGCGATTTTTACGGATCCACTAAAATCTTGTGATTACAGACCATAAGTCCAAGCAACACACCAAACAATGTGAAAGATAGGTACTTCTTTAGTTTCAATGTAATTCACAATGCTCAAAATCTTTCTAGGATTAGTTGCAACTTAGATAAATGTTCCGTAAATAAGGAGAAAGCTACCAAATCATCCAGAATGGTATGGATTAAGTCCTTAAAGGCAATAATGATGGCTTTGCAAAAGACTATTGGTGCATTTTTCAATCCAAAAGGCATGACCTTATAAGCAACCAACATCCACTCTGTTGCAAAAGTCATCTTTGTTTGATCTTCAACTGCAATGGGGATTTGGTGATATCCATTGAAACCATTTGTAAAGTAGACTTCATGCCTTGCACCAACATCAAGCACCTCGTCAATAAAAAGAAAAGGGAAGGGATCGTTTACACAAGCATGATTTAATGCACGATAAAACACTGCACACATGAAGTTCTCCCATCTTCCTTCGCTGGACAACCATAGGACTTACCTGGTCTGACTTCTCAATCGCATAAATGATTCCAACTTCCAACAAATAGTCAATTTCTTCTTTCACCTTCATTTTAATGTTAGGATATAGATTAAATGGTCGCTTTGTAATTGGCCATGTGCACTCTTTGAGTTCAATATGAAACTCCCCTAATGAAGGATCTACACCCTTGACTCTGAACTTTGAAGGGAAAATATCGCCCTAATCTCACATTAATTGAACAAGACCTCTAAACCCTGTTGTTGTGTCCAGTAATCCTCAATATTAGCCGTCTTTGGTGCTGCCTGTAATGGGCACCCCTGTTACGCCCAAAACTAACCCAGCTGAAACCCCTTATGACTCCAGAATGGTTTGCTTGTATTGTTTTTTTTTTTGTGTTTTGCAAGGTCTTATGCATGTAACATAAATATATAATTGAAAGCATAGGCACACATAGCTGAAATAACCAACACACTGTATTTATATTGATTGCAAAATGAGTAAGCAAGTACAATGTCGGCCATGTGATAACTCACTAAATACTCCAGTAATGGAATGAACATTGTTTCAAGCGAATATCCCTCGCGAATACCAAAGGTGCGATCATTTTGTTCTCCGTCCTGCAGAACTACGGACTTTGCACGGCTGATTTCTACGGACTTTGCAGGGTTGTTTCTACGGACTCTGCAGGCTTGCTTCTACGGACTCTGCAGGCTTGCTTCTATGGACTCTGCAGGCTGGTTTCTACGGACTCTGCAGGCTTGTTTCTACGGACTCTGCAAACATGCTTCTACGGACTCTACAGGCTGGTTTCTACGGACTCCGCAGGCTTGTTTCTACGGACTCTACAGACATGCTTCTATGGACTCTGCAGGCCTGTTTCTATGCACTCTGCAAGGGTTGGTTCTATGGACTCCGCAGGCTTGATTCTCTCGACTCTTACTGCAGATAGCGGCTGCTACGAGATGCTACAGTGACATGGATGCTACAGTGGCGGGCTGCTACAGTGATGCAACTGCTACAGTGATGTGGCTGCTACAGTGCACGACTGCTACAGTGCGCGCCGCTGCTATAGTGGCACGGCTGTTACAGTGCGCACAACTGCTACAGTGTGTGTGGCTGCTATAGTGGCGCCGCTGCTACAGTGGCGCAACTGTATGAGGTTGAAAGCACAGACTCCCAAGACCAATCGCAAGGATTGATGTCTAGAGTGCTACAGTTGGGGAGGACGTTCCCAAATGCCCAAAATAACTTGCAAACTGCAAGTGCATCAATTTTTTTCTTCTTATCCAACATGCCTAATGAAGCCACAAACACTTCCTTTTATTCTTTCTCCAAGGGGGCGACTCAACTCTCATGAGCAATGTGGGATAAAAGATGTGCAACATTTTATATATATAAATATTACTTATGTCTCCCTTGGGTACCATCCCCATAAAGTAAATATTTAAAGTAACACTTTAATAACTTGCAATTAAGTTAAATGTTACTTTTATAACACTTCAGGCATTAAAATATAATAGCAATCGGACTCCGAATAGCGCAAGTGATAGTTCGTCAGAAAGCTCTCGTCGAGGAGTATTAAATCCAATCATCAAAACTGGCCTCCGCTGTGTCCTGCTAACTTACTACAAATAGTAAGTATGCTTGAAACTGAGTAAGTCAACTTCGTTTTGGCCCAAACTGGAAATGACTAGGCCAAAACACTCTAGGATCCCTTTAAACTCTTCATTAGCCCTCGGGACCATGTAGAACTAGGCTAACGCACACACACATTTGGTCAACTGCTAAAGTGGGGACATTACACTGCCTCTGTACTGATGTTCACTGACCTTTTTAGCACCAGTTCTTGATAGATTTGACTTGTTTCAACCTCCATGAAGTCCACTACTTTGCTCTAGCTTGGTTGCTCTATGATATTAAGGTTGCACAATTGATCCTCTTAGGCCTTATCTACAGGGTTCTTCTTTGGCAACTTTATGCTCCTTTTAGGTTTAGACAATTCTTGTAGATCCATGTTTCCTTAAATTTATGTCTGTGTAGAACTGCTTGCATTGTTTCAAATCCTATTGTAGGACTTCAAAATGAACCCCTTTTGCTTCCAATGAAATTGGCACTTTTCTTTGCTATTGTGGATGCTTGTGTCGGCATCAACTTGGGACTTTCGTTTAGTCGTAGGAGGTATATCCTCTACTTGCCCATGACAATTTTTTTTTCAATTTTGGTAGGGATCTGTGCGCGAATGGGTTTTCATCTTCAAAGACAAAAGTCTGCATGAAGTCCTGTTTAATCTAAGGCCATGTCTAAGTCTCCGTCTTTGTTCTTGATGTATATACCAATCATTTGGCAAAGGGGCTAGAGTTGCTTGAAAAATGTGCGCCCAATAGTTAGGCTTTATATTCTGTGATTTCCACATGTTGACACAAGAATGATCATGCATTTCAGGTCATTGCCCTGCCTAGAACTAGGGGCACTTTTATGAAAAATGAGCCGCAATATGGAATCTACCACATCTCACACACCTCTTCCCAACGAAGATCATTAGTTGTATGAACAACCCGCCAACTATTTGCAACTCCCTTAAGTGCATAATTGAGTGCACTTCCCTGCGTCTTCATGAGAGGAACATGCTCCTCCAGTTTGTGTAAAAACTCCATTACATTCTCTATGCCAAAATACTGAGGAATTTGCCTGTTAGTTGCGTACACTCTCTGTAAGGGTCTATCTTTATGATCACCTCACAATCAATTCAACATATCGATATATGAATCTCCACTAACAGATGAAGTCGATCCCCATGGTATTGCAGTGCCCCTTGTAGGTTCAATTGAATCATGATCTGGAGCACCCTGTTGGAAATATTGTCATTGATGTCAAAGGTTTAATTGATGATAAAGGCCCCATTGCATTTAATGGTGTTTTTAATATTCATATCTTGGCTAATGTGTGTTAATATTTATTTAATATTAGTGAAAATATTTTTGGTTGCATGTAAGTCAAAAGAGGGCCCATGTAGAAGTCAAAAAATCACGAGGTAAAGACAAAAGAGGAATGGGACGCATTTTCTCATGAAGAATCATTTTGAAGAATTACAAGAGTCACGATGTAAAGATAAAAGAGGGTATGGCACATTTTTCCATGAAGGGACACTAAGGAATACGAAAAGTCACCAAGATAAAGACAAGAGGAAATGACGCATTTGCTTATGAAGGGTCACCATGTGACTTTTCAAATGCAAGGATACGAATGGTCAAGCAAGTTTGGTGCCATTTTTCATGAGGATTGAAGGGTTACAAAGTGTGAATGCCAAAGGTCATTTGGAAAACTATAAATAAAGGCTTGAGAAGCCATTTGTAATATGCAAGAAAGTGCATGGTTTGTATTTGTTTTAGAGGAGAGAAAAGCAGGAGATATTGTAGAGTTCTATCATTTGTTGAGTAAGCAACATTGAGAGATAGTTGTGTTTTATACACAAGAGGGGTTGGTGCTCCTGTGGGTTGGTGCTCACAAATAGTTGTTGTGTTGGTACTCGGCAAAGGGGTTGGTGCTCCTGCAAGTTGGTGCTTGCGAACTTTGTAATTTGAGTTGGTATTCATTCATATACTTGAGATTGTTCTCCGTGGTTTTTCCCACTTTGGGTTTCCATGTAAAAATTTGGTCTATCTTTCTCTTGTGTGGTGCATGTTACTGTTTCAGTTTTATGGCATATCTTGAATGTGTGATTAAGTGATTAAAGAAAAGAAATTAGATTAAGTAAAAGATATATAATATACTGATTCACCCTCCTCTCTCAGTATATTTCGTGCTTAACAATTGGTATCAAAGCAAGTTCCTTTTTGATAAAGTTTTACAGCTTGAAGGTAGATCAGGGAAAGCACGATCACCGGATCACATGAAGGTTTTTCTACAAATAAGGCACAAGCAAGAAGAAATCAGCAGCTTGATTTCTTCATTTGGATGTTCTAGCCAATAGGGCTGAACTAAAAGGTGAACTGCAAGTGACAATGCGAATTGCATCCATTCAGAAGGTGACTGCTCCACCTGTCTCAAACATTGTTCCAATATTTGAAGATTATTCTTTTCATCTTCCCTTGACTTACATTCTTTGCCAAGTCTTTTTCTGATCTCAAAAAGTGTTTGTTCCAGCTTTATCTCTTCTCTATTAGCCATGTTTAACTGCCACTTCTAAACTGAGCTGAACTCTATTCTGACCTCTGGTGTAGAAACTGATTTCTCTATCATTCAACTATCAACTAAACCTTGTTGGGCACAGGATGGCAGGATCTTGGCTCTGATACCACTGAAATATCCCGAGCCAAATTTTTGATTTTTTAATTAACAGATTTCAACATTACAAGCAAGTACCCGTTAAGGTTAGAAGGTAAACCCAAATGTACTGAAACAACTCTAACCAGAATGGCGCCGATGATGGCGAGCATTGGTCAGAGGATCTAAAACAAACTGCTTATGCTGTAACTCTAACCAGAATGGCGCTGATGATGGCGAGCATTGGTCAGAGGATCTGCTATTCTAAAAAGCCGGAAAAGGAACTCGACGTCAAGTATGTGCTACGCAATTCAATGCGGAGTGAGGGGCGACCATATGACGGAGTGATTACAATTAAATTGCTTGAAAGGGAAATGTTGAAAGATGAAACTACTCCACACCCAGCATGTGCTTGCTAACCCAAAGAGGGAAAGTAGCGACCATAGGGCGGAGCTCAACACCCAGAATGTGCTTGCTAACCCCAAGAAAGAAAGTAGCTACCATAGGGCGGAGCTATAACTAATACAATGACTTAAATTGAAACTGAACATTACAATCAGATTTGAACAATTTTGAGAATTACTGCCAGTACTACTGCCAGTTTACAAAATGAAGCTCATTCGCCTGCCAAGAGCATAGGATTTGAAAGATTAGCATTACATCATATAAAGAACTCTCCTTGGCTTGATTAGAGATGCCGAAACAATAACTCTCTCAGTGACCAAATAATAATTCTGTTTTTCTTTACAAATCTGCACTTTAAATTGAAAAACCAGCAACCTATGAATTAACTCATATGCTCATAACTCTCTCATTTCTCACCCAAATGATCTCAAATCTGATGCAATAGACCCTCAAAATGATGGCGCCTAACTTAGTAATAAGAAATGACATCTAAAAATGGTTATTAATTACTGACACGAATCCCAATGCACTCTAAAAAGTACAGCCTTCAAGGAATGACGGATTTGCATTATAAAATCATAAGCTTTGTATTAAAATCTGCAAATATTCATGAAGGGGCGCCCAGCCAAGACATGAAGAAAGAAACAATACCCAGAACAATTTTTTTGGTATTTTTGGATTTACAAATTAAAACTCGAATCTGCGGTAGCTAAAATGCAAGATCTGGAAACCTCTAATATGCAAAATCAGAAACTAATTAGACACAATGCAGATTACAATGCACAAAACTCAAAGCAAACTCACAAACTAGACTAAATCACCACTAGTCGCTGTATTACAAGCAAGAAGCGATGCCCAAGCTAGGAGGCCTTCATTCCTCGAAGCGATTCCAGAGCCAATGCGGCATCATAACAATGTAGTAGACAAAGATGATCAAATGAGAGCACTCCTCCTTTTATACTTTTCCAACTGGGAGTCTCTAAAATCCTCTTGTATATAGGAAAAACATGAGATGGAAAATAATATAATCCTCTTTAATTCTTTTTTTTTTTTCAACCTCAACATTAAGTCGTTGAGCCTAGGCACCAAGGTCCAAAATTAAATAATAATGTTTAATTTACGGATTTTAAAACGGAGGCCAAGATGATGTCGGAAACCAATGATCTATAGCTCGTTGGAAAGGTCTTGTGAAGACGAATCCAACCCCACTCTCAAAATCCCGTTCCGGTGCCAATCTCGAACTTACTAAAAATAGTAAATTCCTGAAAGTGCTCTGTGTGCCAAGTAAAACATATCAACGCGAAGCTTTCAGAAAACCCAGAAGGAATCCGCAATCCAAGTTCAACATTTCCAAGTGCAAGCTCCGCAAAAAGACGAAAACGTCCTCCAAGAAGTTTGGAAACCCTTGAGCTTCTGCTTAACCTACGAGTTCCCCAAAACAAGCTAAATCCAAAAGAAGAGCGTAAGGTCAAATTGGGGACATTACAGCTGTGGCAGTCGTCAGTCTTGACTTTGACATTTAAATCATATTAAATATCGCTGCAAGAGCATGGGTCGCTTTGTCTATTTGAATGACCAGGCCGCTTCTCCATGAAATTCACGCGACTACCTGCTCATTAATGCAAAATGAGAAAAAATGGGCCATTCTATTGAATGCCCGTGCTCCCCTTCGCAGCCACTTGGTGGAGACTTTTTCATCCGTCTAGGAACTTTCTGCCGACACCTTATTTTGCCACCTGGGCTGATTTGATTCATGTCTGTGCTTGGTTGGGTGCGTTTTTTGGAACATTCCAAATGTTGTCGTACGTGTGCGTGGCCGTGTTCTAGATTCTCTTTTTTGTTCCCTCTTTTCTTGCTATATTTTTGTCTCTTTTTGGCAATTTGAGCTCTCGGGCTCCCATCTCGTCTTTTGCTAGCTCCTCGGGCTCCTTTCTCAGCAGGTTGCTGAATTTGTCCTTGTGTCTTTATGCCTCTTTGAATTCCGTCGGGCCTGCGCCATTTGAAAACCAACGGCTATTCTATTGTCCTAAATTTGACGTGCTCGGACCCGCCACCCCTTTGGCAATTCCTTTGGCCTTTTGCAATTTAACCTTCCTGAAGGGAAGGTGTCCCTTTGGAGCTTGGAAAGGTCCCCATTTGGGTAATGAGAGTCCCCTCGCAAGGGCACTTGCCCTTCGGGCTTCCTTAGTCATCTCAATTTCTTCTGACAAACTGTCCGAAGGAATTCCTTAGGACATTTTGCTCGAAGGAAGTCTTTCCTTCATGTTTCAGCTCTTTCTTTCGGTCTCTTTCCCTTTGAATTTCCTTCGGAAAAAAGTCTGATGGAAAACCTGCCTTAGCTTCTTCCTTGTGAATTTCTTCAGACAAAATGTCTGAAGGAATTCCTTCGGGCATTTTGTCCAAAGGAATTCACCCCTGCTTCTCACGGATTTTCTTCGGACAAAAAGTCCGAAGAAATCCATTTCATCTTTTTCTTATGAATTTCCTTCGGACAAAAAGTCCAAAGGAATTCTTCATCTTTTGCCTTGGATTTTTTCGAAGAAAACTTACCTTTCGGCCTTCTGTTTTATCCCTCCGCAAGTGAAGTTCTCAGCGTTTCGCAAGAGAACTTTTGGGTCCATAATTGCCCTGTGCAACCTGCTGGAACGGTCCAATTTGTAACCCGATTGCCCTCCGCAAGGGCACTTTGTCCTTGGAGCTTCGTAAAAGACTTATATCTCTTTAAAGCTGGCCCATTCTTTTGCCAAAAGGCTTGTGAAAACTAACTGCCCACAACGAAATAAACCTCCGGATCAACCCGAAACATCTACAAAGCTCAAGTCATTTGGTTCAGGAAACAGGCCTATTACAAAAGGGGGAAAACACAACAGCAGAAAGGTGGATACATGACTGACTGCTCAAGATAGTAGGGAAAGAAGGGAGACCAATTTTTGGCCTGCAGGACCAAAAATGGTCAACAAATTTGGCGATACCCAGGGGAAGCATGCTTGCTATGCTTGGGAAGACAGGTAGCCTCAAAGTCCATTGGGCATGGAGTCAAGATGCAGCTTGGAGAAGTTAACAACCTTGTAATGACCTATGAACCAACAAAGATTTTACCTCAAACACAAAGGAAAACACACACAACAAAGTCTAAAAAACTACACACACGTGTGCAACAACACTTAGGAAAAACGAAAGACACACAACTGAAAGCAAACTATTATGTACAGTTAACTAGGTACATTTGCCTCCCTCTTGGATCAAAGGGAAAACTTCTTAAGTCTCCTTCATGGCAAGAAAATTTATGGTGCCAGACAAGTGGCTGAATGGAAAGGCGACTTGGTGACTTGCTTTTTTTGTTTGCCACCTTGATTGGCTTGTATCCAAATGAATCAGGGTCAAACATGCTTCCAACATATATGTATTCATCTTGCTCTTGGAAGCTTGTTTCATGCTGGCCCTTCATGCTAGTGTATCTCACCAAGAAGTCAATGGCTGTTGGCTCATCATCATAGGGATCATCTAGTTCATAACCCCCTTGATATGCATCATGGATTGACTTGTTCCCTTCTGCCTTATTGAGGAGGCTGTCAAACTTATCTTTTGCTTCCTCATGGCTTTCTTGAAGAAGGGTGACTGTTGCGATGTTTGAAATGGGATCACAAACTGCTTGCTCATCCCACAGAACATCACCTTCTTGCTCAAGGCTCTCTTCTTCAAAGCTTTTCTCAAGATGAACATGCCTCTCTTTTTCTTGCTAAAAAACCAAAGTCTCTAGGTGTTCAAAGACATCCTCCTGATCCTCCTCCAACTCGGGTTCCATGGCATGGTCATCCTCCCCATCAAAGAAACAAGGAAGTTCATCAAACAAGGGAGGAGAGAGCTCACCATGCTTACTTTCCTCTTCATATTGCTAGAACATCTGCATGTATACATGACCTGTGTCTTCTCGATTGTTGATAATGTCTTCAAAAGGAGCATCCATGATGATTTCTTCCTCATTGTCATCCATGAGAGCTTCTTGATCAGCTGCAAATTGGATCCTCTCTTCTTCACTTGCCTCTTTGAAAACAGGTTCCTTCTTGATGACTTCAAAAATATCATCTTTAGATTCACCAACCTGTTGAAAGGATAAATCTGAAAGCTTGAAGCGCCTTTGCATACTTATTTGAGTCCCAATGTTGCCTTCACCCTTAGCTAGCTCATAGCCTCCTTGAAGAAGAGTGTAACCTGCCCCAATGACTTGAAACAAATCATTCAAAACATGATCAAGAATCTGTCCATGCTCCTCCATGACGTCTTGCAAAGTGAGAAAAGAGTCAAAGATCATCTCTTCCTCATCAGAGATAGAGGCAAAAGCTTGTGACCTGTCTTCTTGTTCATCAAAGGGGGTACCTATGGTGATCTCCTCCTCATCTGCACTCTTGAAGTCTCCCTGATCAGTCATAAACTGAGCACTTTCCTCTTCACTTGCTTCCTTCAAGATGGATTCCTCAACACAAGAGAAACATTCTTCATTTACTAGGCAAAGAGGTGGAACACAAGGATTGTCAAAATCAGGTTGGGAATGGAAAGTAGGGAATCTTTTTGAAAGCTTATGAGAAAATGGGGGTAGACCTTGGGCCAAAATCACTTGATTTTCTTCTCTCCACTTGACCAACACTTCATCAATATCGAAATTAGTTTTAGGATTGGTAGAAGGGGTGTCATTTGGCGTAGGCTCCTCTCTAAGGTCTGAAACTTCCATCTCTTTTTCACTAAGCAATCTCACCTTTGCCTCTAATTCCTCAATTTGCTTAGCTAGATTTTCTTGAAAGAGTCTTTCTTGGAGCTCATAGGAATCATCATGGAAATGGGTGCATGAACGCTGCCATGGAGTACAAGAAGCTTCTTGAGGAAGGGTGGAAGGTACTTGAGAAGGACTAGCCTCATTTTGTACCTCACACTCTCGAACAATGCCTTTCTCCTCCTTGCTTCTCCATGACTCAACTACTTTACTCCAGCTCATGATCTTAGGACTGAAAGTCTCCTTTTGGGGTGATGGGGTTGTGATGTGAGAGGGTAGTGAGGGTTTAGATTCCACTTCCCTTGCTGCCAACATAGACTGCTGCATGTGAAGATTTGCCAATTCAATCTGCTTATCAAGATTGGTCTTAAACACAAGATTTACTGTTTCAAAACTCTCCTCAACATGATTGGGGAAAGGACTTTGACAGGCTTGACTTGGCTCATGAGTAGGGACTGCGTATGGCTGATATGAAACTTGGGGCAGCGGGTATGTAGGTTGATAGACTTGGTAAGGTTGCGTCTCATGAATACTCAGCTTCTCTTCCAAAGATGCAATCAAACCACTTACATCTAGCATCTCATTTGTAAACCTTTGCCAATTGGCTCTTTCAATAGGAGTCCATTCACTCTTAACCAGATCTAATGCGTTTCTCACTTGATGGATGAAATGATCAGGCATTTCTTGGCCACATCCCCTTCTAGTGTCAAGCTCCACTACATACTTTTCATACCCTAGTAGTGCTTGTTTGAAGGTGGAAATGGGTTGATTGGCAAAAAGATTAGGTTGAGTAGAAGTAACACATTGAGAAGACTGGGCATAAGACTGATATAGCTCAGGACAGGGCTGAGACTGGTCATATTGGACTTGATAAGGATGAACACAAGGTGGTAAGGATCATAGCCAAGCTGGCCAAGGACTTGCTCAAAATGAGGAGGATGAGGCAAAGCCCGCAATGTTTCACCAACCTGCAAAGGGCAAAACTCATAACCGTATGCATCCTTGTTGCTTGAGGTGATTCGATGAATAACCTGAGCTTGATCAAAGTTATATGAAGGAACACAAGGCCCATGCTTCTCAGCAATGAAATTATACATACCAAAGTGATTTCTTGATGGTACCAGGACTGCTTAACCAGTTGATTCAACTCAGAGTCGCCATTTGGTATTGATAGAATGCCTCCAAAGGCTGATTTGTTAAAGAACACACCAATAATTTTTCAACCTCTTAGACAAAATGTCTCACCAGACGTGCCAAAAACTGTTGACGCTGTGGATTGCACCCTTGACAGGAGGCTGCGCTTCTGTCTTTTATGCAACACAATGGAGACTCCCCTCTTGCTGTGGGTCTGGCAAAACTGAGGGGAGAATCTCTAGATAAGGGCTTGCTCCCTTTGATGCATCTCTGTGGTCCTGGATTTTCTACTGCTAACAATGGGGGAGGATGAAAAGAGAGAAGGATTACTGAAAATAGAACCTAAACTAAAGCAGTGATACACGAAAATGGTTGATCTACTTAGCTTTGACATTCACTTTACACCAAGAACAAGCTGATATACACTTCATTTGATACAATAAACTTTTCTGCATCAGTGAGCTAGGGGTCCTCTGGAGATATAGGGAGGAAGAACTACCAGAAGTGTTCTAAGACACACTATGGCAGCTAGTTCACATACGCCTATACTCTGCTGTGGACACTTCTGACTGACCTGCAAAATAACTCACAATACACTAGACATGCTGGAACCATTCTATGAAAGCATGAAAAAAATGACTTAACACAAGACAAAACTATAGACATGCAAAAGTGCAAACTCAAAATAGAGGTAAAAATGTTGTCTTGATTCAAGGTAAAATCCTACAGGGCTTCACCATACACGCTGAGATATCCCTTTTACAAAATGAGAAATTACAATATATAGCATAAAAGAAAAGACTTTGGCGCCTTTCAAAACAAGTGGCCCATGTTGCGTTGAATATATTGGGAAGAGGAAGTCGCTGAAGGAACCATGCTGTGGCAGTCGCCAGTCTTGACTTTGGCGGTTAAATCATATTAAATATCGCTGCAAGAGCATGGGTCTTGACTTTTGCAGATGATCTTATGACAACTCTTGGTGGCATGATAAATATACAGATTTGAAAATGAAAATCTGAAAATGAATATAATACTTAGATACAGATAATAATTCAAAAATGTGAATAAGTTGTTCCACCGTGCATGCCAGAAACTGATATCACTTTGGAGTGCACCCTGTTTGAAGATGTGCAGAACACACCCTCACTCCAGTTGATATAATGGGATCTTCTCAGAGTGTGGGTGACTCTGTATTGAGAAAAACCTCTAGAGAGGGCTGGTTCCCTTTAGATTTATCAATAATATTTGAACTACTATGGTTTTTTGGGATGAAAAGGAGAAGGGAAAATTGAAAGGAAATCCTAATTAAAGGGGTGATGCCCCTGAATGATTGTTATTCTCTAAAAGCTATTGAAATTAAGACACACAAATCAATAAGAATTCTTTAGATTGCTTCTAAACATAAATATTTCAGATGAAGGATTGAAAAGATTTTGGATTGCAAAATTTTATTTCTATCTCTTCAAATGCCCTGTAGAGGATGAGATTTTCACAGTAGGTGTGGAAAGGACCTGCAAAAAGGGAAAGTAGATGCCACTTGTATGCTGGTACACAATTAAATTACACTACTCTAATCCAAAACCATATGCAATAAAATCTTTTATTTGATAAAAAATGGTGCCAATTACACTTTCTTCTCTGCTTCAGGAATTAATGAAAAATGGCTTGAAAAAGCCAATTTATATGTTTAAAACTAACCTAAAGCCAAAGTGGAGTTGATTTTAGAGAAAGATTAGTCTTGGTTAGTTAACTCAAGACCTAATCCTTTTACAATACAAAACAATTCATCAAAATTTTCAAACTCTATAAAAATTTGCATAATCTTCAAATTTTGACATGGAATGAAAGTAGTGGGACCCATTTGACAATTCAAAATTGTTTCATGCATGAAATTTCACGCCAATATTCAAAAGGGAACTCCACTTGAGTGTTTGAACATGTTTTTCAACATAAGAAAGTCCCTTCTTGCATGCAAAGCATGATCTAGTCAAAAGTCAACTGAAGAGATTTGACCTTTAAAGACTAGTTAACTTAATTTGAGTTCAACTTGCATGAATTGGAACTTGTGGATTGACTTGAGAATGATATATCCACTTTAAAAAACATATATTCCACGTGGTAACTCCAAAATCAATTCATTTGATAGATTTTTAACGCCATTCTTCAAGTTGACCATTTGACCAACTAGGCCTATTACACCAAATAGGCCTAAAAGCCAATCTGTGAATTTGATCTCCATTAAACCTGCAACAGGAAGCCATGAAACTTGAAAAAACAACAAATTACATCTGAAAAAAAAATTCTTCATCACCAAAAATGTGATTTTGATGTGAAAACCTTCGCCATTTAGTCAACAGGGTTGACTAGGCCCATTTTGCGCCATTTTGCAGCAGACTGGTCATTTTGATCAAGCTGTTTGGGACAATTCCAGGATGATTTATGACCAAATTAAAATTTTAAGATGAAGAAAAGTCTTAGGCTTTGAGCTCCATTGATTGGATTTCATTGAAGTGTCATGTACTTCATTCTACATGCTTTTTTTCACAAAAAACATGATTTCTGCCCTCATCCGTACATCTCCATGCATAAAATTGACCTTTTTGGAATCCTCTCTGAGTTTACTTGACGTTTGAAAAGGTTTCAGGTTGATAAAAGATTATTTGATGTCAATAAAATCAATTTTTTTCAAAATTGGTTTTTTGAGGGTTTAGACAGGGTTTAAAACTGAATTTTCAAAATGATGGTTCATGAAGTACAGACCTCCAAATCCAAAACTCTTTCCATTATGTGTAGCACACTGATCCCCCTAACATTCTTGAGAATATTGGGTTGCCATTCTAAATATATGAAAAGTTATCATGTGGAGAAATTTGCTTGCGGGGTTCTAACTGCATTCTGAGCTGCCTATAGTCTTAACGATTTTTCATAAAGCACATGTTCTCAACTAGTCTCTATTTTTTATGAATTATAAGTACATAGGGGTACTCCAAACATACTAAATCGTTTGGCCAAACTCCATACGTGGTGAAAGATATGAGCATCTGAACAAGAGGCTTGGAAGGGTGCCTTGAACTACAAAAAATGAAAAATTCACTAAAATGAAAATAACTCTTCACCTTCTTCCCAATCCCTGAAAACATCATCATGGAGTTTGTACCATGCTATTAAAACACTCTGAAAGCACATTTTTCTTGAAAAAGTAAAAAAAAAAAATCCTTTTTGGCTTATATACCTGTTTGCTTAAAATTTGGAGTTTTGAAACTCTTGAAAGGTCTGTAAAAACATCATCCCACGATTTTAAAACTTTTACCTAGACTTAGAAACCTCTGTAGCACTCCAGAATGATGCCTACTCCAATGTTGATCTCCAACGAACATGCTAAGGACTATTACAAAACAACAGGTATCTCCACTCATCCAATGGCCATGAAACTTTGTCATAAGGTTCCTCAAGTCATGATAACTTTGTGTACAAAATTTGAGGTGTTGAAACCACCTGTAGTTCCCAGAAAGTTCAATTTTCTCTCAGAATTGACCCACGTGCATGGATTTTTAGTATATTTGAACTTGACAATGCTCTTTTGAAAAGATAATAACCCATTTACAATGATGTTTTTTACCAAAATTAATGCTTTTAGGCCACAATTGATCGGTTTGACTTGCTGCAAAGGGATATTGGCAAGATTTAGGAAAGTTTCAAATGATAGTAGTCATTTGGCCTTGACAGGTCAAATTACTAATATGCACATCATATATTTCTCCCAAACATCACTGACCCATGTTAGCAAATTAGATCATTCTCTTGATGGGCATAGTGAAATTGAGCAAGTAATCCACAGGGTCCCACCACTCATCATGTAAGATTAACATCTTCATTTTTTAGGCCCTCCTAGTTTTTGAATCCATCCATACAGTCCAGAGGTTGCTAATAACCATGCTACAAAGTGCCTCTCTCACATCTTCATAAGTTTTCCCAAAACAATTGTGTGTGAGGTGAATCGAGTCTAAACATTCTAGTAGGAAATTAAAACAAAAAATAATTAAAAAACATTTGAAAATCTACAAGTTACTCTATTTCAACATCATCTATTATGATTTCTAAATTTAGAATTTAAAAATCAAAGTAGATGCTATAAAATTTAAATTGTGAATTAAAATTACTAAAGCAAATAAAAGATGATCTTTTCAATTACGTAACAACTCCAACTTAAGAACATCTTGAAGATGGCTTGCAACGTGTGATTGTTGTGACAAATTTTGTTATCTTTTTTGGCCTCAATAACCATTTGTTTGATTTACTTGATTTTTCTGCGCAAATATTGCAGATTTAGGTTGAGTGAATGAACAATACCACTTATACAAAATATGTGCACATACTTCATTTCCACCAACACCCCCATGACTTTGCAATTTTTAGCGTGTCCACTATGACATGGACAACATTTTGAAGTCACACCGCCTCATTGGATTCTATGAGGATGTTGGGGAATAATTATACAACATTCACCTTCCCCTCACAATCAATGTCTTAAAATAATTTCTGCCTCTTTATGGCACATTGCAACCATATTAATTAAGGGAGAATTTCTAGCATCTTTCCATCTATCGAAAAACAATTGTTACCTGCATTTTAACCCACAAATCCCTATTGGGCTGTAATGAATCATTTACAAATTTTCTTTCATTGGTCTATAAGGTGGTGTGTACCTTATAATACCTTAGCCTTTGTATCCTTGTCAGGCCTAATTGATCTCTCTTAACATATCCCGCAAATATGGTGATCTAACAAAATTAAAGAACATCCCATTGGCGTACTCACATTTGCACAATGAGCTCATTGACAATACCCTTGGACTCATTTTGAAATGTCGTTTTTCCAATACTCCTTTTGATCCTTATTGTGAAAGAGGAGATTCCTCTTTGTGTGAAGAGAGTGTTTCCAAAAAAAGATGTGTCATGGCCACGACGAGGATTTGAGATAGGGTAGTAAGGGGCTTCCTCGATCGAGATCCTTTCTTTGCCAAAAGATGACTCGATTTCAATGCAACTGCAGTGTCTGCTGCTGTAATGTCCCTAAATGAGACAATTATCCCTAGTTGGGGTTTTCTAACAAACTCTTGAATAAAATTGCTAACTAACTGAAAATCTGATCCACAAAACCGCCAAACCCTAGCTAGAAAATTTATATAATTTCTAAGCAATACACACTAAAAATAGCTTCACAAATAGCTGAAAATAAACTGAAAACAAGGTACCTTTTTTGGACCAAGATATATTGGCGAAGTGGCTGAAAATATTCCTGCAAATATTTTGCTTTTTATGTGAAAGTGTAATGTCCCTTTTTTCTGAGTGATCATCCAGCAGGGCCATCTAGCCTAGTTTATTCCCATAGGCTATGATCAGGAATTTTAAGGGAATAAAATAAAATAAATTATTTATAAAGTTGTGTAAATAAATTAAATCATAAGGATAGTTTTATTTTAATTAATTTAATTAAAATAACAAATAAAAAATAATAAAAATTATAAAGTCATTTTATTTAATACTATAAAGTTACTTTAGCCCCCAAGGTTATACCTCAATGGTAAGCCGTTGCAAAAGTGACCACTAGGTCACGCGTTTGAGGCTTGACTGAACCGCGAGCATCGGGTGGGGCATTGACGTAAGCTCGAGGGATTAGTCTATTGGACTCGCCCTACAATAGCGTGCCGAAGTGTGTGCCAGGTCGCTGGTCCAACACGGTGATAATACCATGCCAGTAAAGTTGCAGGACACCCTTGGTCACAAAAAAAAATAAAATTATAAAGTTTATATTATAAAGTCACTTTATTAAATAAAGTGTTCTTCTAAAAGCTTGAGGAGGTTACTGTTGTAGCGTGGAATTACACCCTTGTGGGAGAGTTTTTCAGGCTCCCTCACTCCCAGCTACAAAATTGGAGCGACCTCAGGCTGTGGGTATTCTGTAGTGAGACTGAATCTGTAGGCTTTTTAATGAGGCTAGCTCCTCAGATGCTTCACTTCAGCTGTTCCCACACATTAAAACCTATTGTTGACCAAGGAAAAGGGAGAGAAAGGTAACACAAAAAGGGAAAACTAAACTAAGAAAGGTGATGCACCAAATAGAGAGTGACCCACATAAGCATAAAATAAACACTAATTCAGCATAAGATAACTCTGCTTACACAACTTTACAACCGGTTAATTTGCATCAGTGTTTCATAAACTAGGCTCACTTAGCCATATATGGAGCAGAGAAGAATTTTAAAATTCACACCACGCGCCCATTAATGGCGGAAAGAGCTCAAGTTCAGACCTGCAACTAACTTGAAAATACTTGAAAATAGGTAAGAAGAAAGGACAAGGGACATGGAAAAACACTTCTTCACAAGGCCATCATGCACAAGCTTGCTAAACACGATTTTTAGATAAGAGATAGGTAAAAATAATCTTTATTGCTTCAAAAGGTCTTTCTTACAAAATTTGACAGGGTTCTTCCTTATCAAATGAGGATATCTTCTTTTGAAAAGAATCAAAACATATATAGAAAAGGGGAAGACCCAAAGAGACGAGCCGAGTAAATAGAAATCAATAAATGAGACTCAACCACCCTCCATGAATTCTCACCCACACTTGGGTTAATTAGAACTAATCCTCTCCAGCGAAATAACCGCCATTAGCTCCAAAAGTCTTCCAGGGCTTTCATTGGTCGAGAAACACACTAGAAGACAAAACTCGCTGAGGACGACGATGTTATGGTCCACGAAGAAGGAAAAGCCTAGGTATGTCTTAAATGCCCGAGCTATCTTTTCTAATTGCTTGATCTTTATCTTTCATCTCCACACCATCTTTCACTTGTCTGCTTACATATGAGGACAAAATTTTTACACCTATAAACTTGACTGAGCCATGCTGCTTCTACATTTATCGGTTGTTGGTTGGAGATGATGGCCATGTCGAAGTATGAGGACTCCCCATTAGCTCCACCTATCAGCTCTTGCCTTGAAACCCGGACTTGATCTTTCCTATAGATGGAAAACCAATCTAAGGACATTGGTTTTTTCAAATTTATCTTATTTATGTCAGTGCAAGTCGATAGGTTGCGTAGCGCCTTCTAGTCTTTTAAATGCCAGCGGCTACTTGCAAGGGCTCAAACTTGATGTTTTCAGGCCCATCATTAATTTCTTTGGACTTTCGTTTCGGGCATTGTCTTCGACATCCTTTCGGGATCTTTTTTCTTGGGCATTTGTAAGGTACCCTTTGGATTTAAAAAAATGAACATTCCCGAAGGGAAAGAGCTCTTCGGGTTTCTTGAAAAGGACTTTCTCGAAGGGCAAGAGACCCTTCGGGTTTTGTTAATGGCACCTCTCCAAGGGTAACATACCATTCGGAAATTTTGTTTGAGACCTTTGGAAATATTGCAATGGTCCTTTGGAAAAGTGAACAAGCACTTAAGTAAAGGACCCAAGCCTTCTGCAAAGGACCCGGACTTTTTTAAGTGCCCTCACTGCTGATGACAATTTTCTTGGGTAAAATGGAAATGTGCCTTCGGAAGGGGTAGTGACTCTTCGGAAAACCTGAAATGATGCTTCAGAGTTTTTGTTTTGGCCACTTTGCTTTAAAAGATATCTTTCGGACCTTTTGCTTGGAACAATTCTTTCGGAACAATTTTTCTGAAGATTTTCTGACACTTAAATGAAGGAAACCGAGACAAAACTCCCGAAGAGAGAACACTTCATTGAAAGGAAAAAGAATTCCTTCGGGGAAATTGTCCACACAATTTTCCCAAAAGAAAATGAAACCAAAATGGGCCTGAAAGAAATCACCTTTCACTTGTTCTCTGAAGGAAATGAACAAGTAAAAAACTTAGCTGAAAAAGAGATTTTTCATTTAGCTTTTGGCTATCCTCGAACACTGCTGCCGGATCCATTTCTAAGCCTTTGACCCAATGTTTTATCAAACCATGCAAGAGCATCATGTGACCCAAAAATGGCCAGCAATTACATTGGATTTTTCTAGAAGACTCAACTGAGCCTTTAAAAAGAGATGAGAACAAGTCATTTGGACATCTTGGTTTTGACATCTTTTATCAAATTTTTGGAAAGAACTTGTGTTTGCAAGTTCAGCGTGCCCTTGGATGAAAACCCTTGGGTAGAATGGTTGTGTAGACAAAAACCCATTCAACCATTTGGGGTGGATTCATTCTTGGATTCACAATTGAGCTTTATTGATCAATGTAGAGATTTGGAGCTTCATGGAATAAGAAGTTGCAGAATTCAGAGGAACAGATTTTTATATCAGATATTCAGATCAGATTTGAAAAAGGATTTGTTGACGAGTTTAGTAGGCATATTGACTAGGGTTTGACCCTAGGGTTTGAGTGCCACCTTCTAGGATTGGAGCCCTCATCCTTGATGCAATTTGTGGAGATTATTGGCTGCTAGGGTTTGGAAAGTATATTCAGTTTGGAACAGCAGCAGATCAGTCCTCTTCCTGCATTGTTGAAAATTGTAATTGGTGCATGTGGGCAGGGTTTCATCTTTCATTTGGAGCGCCTAACTTTGGAGGAGATTTTTGGTGGTTTTGTTGCAACCAATTGGCATCATTAACATCATTCTTGGAGCAGCAAATATTGCGGGCCTGTGCGCCCACTTGATTCAACCTTTTTGGTGTTGTGGAGATTCATTGCCATAGGGTTTCAAACCCTAAGTTTGAGTGCCACACCTTGGAGGTTCCTTTTCATCATTCGAAGGTCAAATTTGCATATAAATTGGTATGTAAAATCCCGTTGTTTTATATCAGGTTATAGCTGGGCATGTTTGGCATGTTTGCCCATGGTATTTGATGTATTTAAAGACTGCATATTTCTGAAATTGTAGCAATAGACTTCTGATTTGAGTTTCCTATCATTTTGGTATTGAATCATATGATTTTGGCACATGTATTGGCATGATTGTTATTATGTTTTAGCATGATTAAGTGGCTATTATAAGTGTTTGATTAAGTGGCTATTATAAGTGTTTGATTAAGTCTAAAATAAAAAATCAGAACTGCAAAAACTAGGGTTTTGAATCAGATTTAAAATTTTTAAAATTAGGGTAAAAATCAGAACCCTAAAATAAAAAAAAATAGCAAATATTTAATGTGGGATATTTCAGTGGTATCAGAGCCTTGATCTTGCTAGCCAGAAGAGTTTGGGTTGTGTCTATGCATCCACGGGAAGTTGGTCCACATAGATATTATTTCAAAAGACTAGGGCAGCCAGAACAAGACGCAAAAGCGGATCCTTTTATAGGTGCTGACACTAGTAGCGCCATGGGTGATAGGCGTAATGGTAGTTGGAGTCCTCGAAGGGATGATCTAGATGCTCGTGAGCTTTTGAGAGGTCTTATAACTAATCAACAACATTTTACATAGAGTTTGGATCGCTTGATTGGGACAATTGAGCGGTTGACCATGGATCGGCCTAGGGGTATTGACAGGCATGACAGGTCACCTTCAGTAGCAGATAGTGTGGTTGGGTCTCCTTGTGTGGAGAGGACTCATCCTCGCACCATAGACAAGCTATGCAGCTTACATTTTTGCCCAGAGATGAGCTCGAGGCAGTCGATGATGTAGTAGCCGATGTGACATTTCAGGATCATGTCATGAGAGTTAATGACAAGTGGTTGGCACTACTGAAACATGTGCATGATGTATTTCCTTTCCCATAGTATCTTGCGCAACACAAAGAGAGCACCAGAACTCGACATGATAGGAGGCCAAGACAGGACCAGAATAGGGAGCTTAAGCAGGGCACTACCAAGCTCACTCTTTCTACTTTTGATGGCAGAGGGAAGATTAGTGCACGTGCTTGGATTCATAAGCTTGATACATTTCTGATACTTAAGCCGATGCATGAGGATGAGGCTATTCGTTTTGCTACTTTGCATCTTGAGGGCATCGCATATGATTGGTGGCATCATGGTTTGATTACCCAAAACCATGGACTTATACATTCTTACAGGGAGTTAAGTGAGCGGTTGATTGCTAGATTTGACCATAAGGATGTTGAGTTATATTATAGAGATCTTGCCCAGCTGCGCCAGAGTGGACATTTTGAGACTTATTATAATGAGTTTCAACAGATTGCTGTGATGGTTCCAGAGATGCTAGAGAGACGCGTGGTGATGCTCTTTATAGAGGGATTGCATGAGAGGTTACGAGGTCTTGTCAAGGCACTTAATCCTAATGCTCTAGATGATGCAATTCATCTAGCACTTGATCTTGAGACATCACCTCCTTCATTTCAGCCGCAAAAGAAGAGCTTCAGGCATGAAAATTCAGATCAGCATTTACTTGAGCAGCCCACACCTACAAAGTTTGAAGCACCACCTAAGATGGATATTGAGACAAAGAATGATCTTCGCAGAAAAAAGTTATGTTTTTCTTGCAAAGAACCATGGGAACCCAGTCATAGTTGTCTTGGAAAAAGTAAAGTGCATTACATAGAGGTTATTGATGATGAGGATGATGACACCAATTCGGAAAGTGAACATGGACAGCCAACACCACATATTGAAAGTGATGGTAACAAAGGGATTAGGATCACTTAGAAAAAGTAAAGTACATTACATAGAGGTTATTGATGATGAGGATGAGGACACCGATTCGGAAAGTGAACATGGACAGCCAACACCACATATTGAAAGTGATGGTAACAAAGGGATTAGGATCACTTATCTTTCAGGAGCTCCAAGGTGTAACCCATTCCTATTTGAAGGCATCTTGTTTGGGTGTAAGGTCATGGCATTTCTTGATAGTGGAGCTACTCATAACTACATTGATGAGAGTTTGGTGGCTAAGAGTGGATTACATAGTGATGATTTTGAGGGCTTTGATGTGACTATAGTAGGTGGTTTAACTATTCCATGCAAGAAGGAAATCAGCAAGCTTAGCATTCTATTTGGTGAGTATACACTTTGTGATGACTTCTATGTTCTTGATTTGAAAGATAATGATATTGTTCTGGGGATGCAATGGCTACATTCACTTCATAGAGTCATTCAAGACTTGCAAGCCATGGAATTGAGTTTCCAACATGAAGGGAAATAAGTCACAATTAAAGCACTCAAGTGCACGTTGCCACACCAAATTACTGCTAAGAGTATGAGAGTTATGGATAAAGAAACATTTCATGAGAACATCTATGACGATTTTTCAGTATATATCAGCTTGGGACAACAAAAACATGATGGAGAATTGCACACATTTGGGAAATTAGTTGGATATTTGAGGATGATTGTGGCACTTCTAGTAAGAAGGTTGCATAAACTCTCTTTTGCAAGCACATGAAGAACCACACCAAGGGCCTAGATTGATTTGGGATTTGGGAATTGGTTGGTATGTTTGAGTCTAATGCAGACTTGATACATGTGATTGCTTGAGGGCAAGCAATCTCGGGGTGGGAGGACTGTAATGTCCCTTTTTTCCAAGTGATCATTCAACAGGGCCATCTAGCTTAGTTTATTTCCATAGGCTACGATTAGGGATTTTAAGGGAATAAAATTAAATAAATTATTTATAAAGTTGTCTAAATAAATTAAATCACAAGGATAACTTTCTTTTAATTAATTTAATTAAAGTGACAAATAAAAAACAATAAATATTATAAAGTCACTTTATTAAATAAAGTGTTCTTCTAGAAGCTTGCGGAGGTTACATTGGATTCTTCTAGAAGACTCAGTTGAGCCTTTAAAAAGAGATGAGAGCAAGTCATTTGGACATCTTGGTTTTGACATCTTTTATCAGATTTTTGGGGAGAACTTGTGTTTGCAAGTTCAGCGTGCCCTAGGATGAAAACCCTTGGGTAGAACGGTTGTGTGGACAAAAACCCATTCAACCGTTTGGGGTGGATTCATTCTTGGATTCACAATTGAGCTTTATTGATCAGTTTGGAGATTTGGAGCTTCATGGAATAAGAAGTCGCAGAATTCAGAGGAGTAGATTTTTATATCAGATACTTAGATCAGATTTGAAGAAGGATTTGTTGACGAGTTTTGGAGGCATATTGACTAGGGTTTGACCCTAGGGTTTGAGTGCCACCTAGGATTGGAGCCCTCATCCTTGATGCAATTTGTGGAGATTATTGGCTGCTAGGGTTTGGAAAGTATATTCAGTTTGGAACAACAGCAGATCAGTTCTCTTCTGGCATTGTTGAAGATTGTAATTGGTGCATGTGGTTAGGGTTTCATCTTTCATTTGGAGCGCCTACCTTTGGAGGAGATTTTTGGTGGTTTTGTTGCAACCAATTGGCATCATTAACATCATTCTTGGAGCAACAAATATTGCAGACCTGTGCGCCCACTTGATTTAGCGTTTTTGGTTTTGTGGAGATTCATTGCCATAGGATTTCAAACCCTAAGTTTGAGTGCCACACCTTGGAGGTTCTTTTTCATCATTCGAAGGTCAAATTTGCATATAAATTGGTATGTAAAAGCCCTATGTTTTATAGTAGGTTATAGTTGGGCATGTTTGGCATGTTTGCCCATGGTATTTGATGTATTTAAAGACTGCATATTTCTGAAATTGTAACAACAAACTTCTGATCTGAGTTTCCTATCATTTTGGTATTGAATCATTATATCATTTTGGTGACATTTTGGTATTGAATCATTGTATGATTTTGGCACATTTATTGGCATGATTGTTATTATGTTTTAGCATGATTAAGTGGTTATAAGTGTTTAATAAAGTCTGAAACAAAAAATAAGAACTGCAGAAACTAGGGTTTTGAATCAGATTTAAAAATCTGAAAATTAGGGCAAACCCTAAAATAAAAAAATAGCAAATATCTTATGCAGGATATTTTAGAAAGAACAACTGTATTTTCCACTCACCAAACACCCTTAAAACCTCCACGGGTGAGTCACCACACTTAGAAAAAATAAGGAAATAACTATGATATTTATTTGTTGGAATTTGCCCTTCTGAACCTCTCCAATCAAGTCACCCAAGTTGCCAAAAAAAAAAAATAATAAATTTTTGAATATTCATAGGGCATAGAATGACCCTCCAAACCTGCAATTTGATCCACAATAACTTGCTCATTGTTGAAATAAATTATGAAAATTACTTTTGACCCTTAAAGAGGGTTCCGGAGACGATTTTCCCTCTTTGAGAGAGGTCACCACCCTCCCAAAGCAAGTCACCACTCTTGGCATGGCCTCCAAACTCAACGAAGCTCTTCAAACCGAGTTTGACCACCTCTTTGACCTGCAAATCATGAATTTCCAGCTATCCGAAGGGCTTGAAATTATCTTTGATGAAGGTGGTGTTCAAAAACACCTTTGTAGATCCCCCTGCATACAACTATGCAAAATTGAAAAACAACTACAACGTTTGAGTAGAGTTGCCTTGAAAGTAGGTATAAACGTTTTCGTCCCCAAACCCCTAACGCACTTGAAGGTTTCGTCTTCAAGACGTGGTGAACAAGCTTGACATACTTGCATAATAATTTAAATATCCAAAATGCATAACCTTTTCAAATGAGCCTTCCCTTTCCTTTTATATTCCTCCTCCAAATGTGGTTCCCAAAAGAGAGGGAGAGTTTACTTTTTACTTTTAAAAAAAAATATATTACAAGCTTTCTTATAAAAGCACTTTAGGCCTAAGTGACCATCACCCTTAAAAAGGTCCCAAAATTAGATAACAAAGTGCTTTATCATAAAATGCCCTTGAAGCTCACAAATGTTCCCCTTTTTGCCTTTAAAATCCTTAGCCCTTGGGAACGAACAAGCTAAGGGTCTCATCCAATGACCAGCTTGAAAATGGGTACATTATAGTCCTCCCTTCCCAAAATTGCTTGCCCACAAGCAATTGGAAATTTGGGTGTTGAAGGATGGCTGCCCCTTCCCAAGTTGCATCTTCCATAGGCATACGCTTGCATTGTTCCAAGTATTCTATGATAGTGCGATTTCAGGTCCTCCTCTCACGAACCTTAGGAATAGCGTTGGGAATCAAGACCAACTTACCCTCATCATCAAGAGGTGGCAAATCAATGGAAGTTATTATATGTTTTCCAAGAGCCCTTTTAAGACAAGAAACATGGAGCACATTATCGATCTGGTTTCCTTCCGGTAATTCCAACTCATATGCCACTTTACTCACTCTTCTTTGAATTTTATAAGGCCCATAGAAACGTGGCTTTAATTTTTCCAATCCACTTTGTTTGAGAGATGATTGCTTATAAGGTTGCAATCTCAAATAGACCATGTTCCTAGCTTCAAATTGCCTCTCCATCCTATGCTGATCCGCATAAAGCTTTTTTTGATTTTGAGCTTGTTGCAAATTTCTATTGAGCTAGTCCAAAATTTCTGTTAGCAAATGAGAAGAGATGATTGAAAGCACTTAATGTTTTATGATCAGTGCAAGATCTTTATTTATGCAGTCCAAAAATGGTTACAAGAGCAGTTGTGGAGGTTGCGAGTTAGACCTCAATTGATTTTAAAAGACTAATTACATTATTTAACACCTCCTCTTAATGACTAAACTAGAGACAAATCCAACTTTGTCTCAAAACTTTACAAAAAAAATAGAACCAAGAGGTTTAGTCATTAGATTTGCAGGCTGCTCTGTAGAAGCACAGAAGTGAAGAGAAATGTCATAGAATCAACCAACTGTCGAATGTAGTGATGATGTATCTCAATGTGTTTGGTGCGAGTATGAAAAACATGATTCTTTACTAACTTCAATACACTTTGATTATCACAAAATAGTGGTGTAGATGTATATGAAGGAAGTTACAAATCAACAAGAATCGGACGTAGCCAAAATGCTTCACAACTAGCACTGACTACTGCTTTGTAATTTGCTTTAGTGGAAGAGAGAGCAATTGTATGTTGAAGCTTGTTCTACCATGAAACAACCCCTGAGCCAAAAGAAAACATATACTCGGTGGTAGATTTTCGAGTATCAACTGATCCTCACCAATCAGAGTCTGTATAACCAATCAATCTAAAATCTGCTGTCCTCTGATAGAGAATGCCAAAGTCAAGAGTACCTTTGACATATTGCAAAACATGTTTTACTACTGTCTAGTGAACTAACTTCGATTGAGACAAAAACCAAGAAAGGTAGCTAACAACAAATCATAAATTTGGTCGAGCGGTGGTGAGATATATCAAGTCGCCCACCAACTATCTATATAATGATTCATTGACCAGTGATGAATCATCATGAGCTGACAATTTCAGCCCTACCTTCATAGGTGTAGAAGCAGAATTACAATCCATTATTCCAAACTTCTTCAAAAGAGTAGTGGCATACTTGACCTGAGCAATGAAAATGGCGTGGTCATGTTGCCAGAATTCTACACCCAAACAATAGTGTAGGAGGCCTAAATTAGTCATATCAAAAGTAGTGCACAAATGTGATTTGACTTTCTAAATCGCTGTGTCTCCACTACCTGTGATGGCAAGGTCATCAACATACACAATGAGTATCACAATGTCCTCATCATTGCTTTTGATATAGAGATTTGGATTAGATGGACTTTGTCTAAATCCAGAATCTTGTAGATGCTGATCAATATTGATGTACTAGGCTCAAGGAGCCTACTTCAGTCCATACAGAGACTTCACCAACATGCAAACCAAATGATCACGACCAGGTTTCTGAAAACCTTTAGGCTGCACCATGTATACTTCTTCATCCAGATCGCCATTAAGGAAAGCACTTTTGACATCCATTTGAAATACTTTCCAACCAAACTGAGATGCAATAGAAAGAAGTAACCGAAATGTGACCATTTTTGTAGTAGGAGCAAAAGTCTCCTCTTAGTTTATTCCCTCCTATTGTGAAACTTCTTTCGCAACAAGACAGGCTTTGTACTTGTCCAAAGTACCATCAGCGTTGCATTTGACTTTGTATACCCATTTGCAGCTAATGGGTTGCTTCCCTAGAGGTAAATCCACCAACGTCCAGGTATTGTTTCTCATCAAGGCATCATATTCTGATTGCATTGCTTTCTCCCACTCAGGGTTGCCTTGTGCATCAGAATATCGCTGGGGCTCTTAAATACTGAAAAGATCAGAAGCAAGAGCAAAGTACATAAGCTCTTCATCATCAGTTGAATCCACAACTGACTTCCCTGGTTGCCGAGATCGTGTATGAGATTGAGGAAGATCCCCCTCACACATCCTGTAGGGTGGTGTAATACCACTAGGGTCTCTTCTGTACCAATGATCCCTGTACCTGCTGATCTCTAGATGGAGGAGTGGTCGACTCAGGTTGACGACGTTGATACACTAACAAAGTGTTAGTTTTAGATTGCTGCTCTTAAGACTGTAAGGGTGTCTCCAAAACATGTGGTTCATCTTTCAGAGGAAGTACAACGCTAGAAGCCTCTGGACTATTAGAGACAACTTGCTGATTACAAACAAAGAATGATTCTATTTCTTTTACATCAACATCTCGACTAATGATGATCTTGTTAGTAGACACATCTATTAGCCTATATGCATTTGATTGAGTACTATAACCAACAAGGAAATATCGTGCACATTTTGAATCTAGTTTACTCTATTTTTTAGGAATGAGAGTATATGCAGCAGAACCAAATACACAAAAATGTGTTACCTCTAGTTTGATGTTGGACCAGGCTTCTTCCGGAGTGATGTTCTCCAAAGCCTTGTAGGGACTTTTGTTCAGTATGTGGATTGCCGTGAAAACTGCTTCTCCCCAGTATTTATACTACACACCTTTGCTATGCATCATGGATCGAGCCATTTCCATGAATGTGCGATTCCTCCTTTCAACCACTCCATTCCGTTGAGGAGTGTATGGGTTTGTTAGCTACAGATGAATTCTTTCCTTGACACAATAGTTTTGAAATTGCTTTGAAGTGAATTCTCCCCCTGTTGTCGGATCTTAAGGTTTGATCCGCCGACTTGTCTCATTTTCTACCAGTGCTTTGAATTTTACAAACTTGGCAAAATAGTCAGACATCTTTTTCAAGAAGTAGACCCACATTTTTCTAGAAAAATCATCTACGAACAACAAGAAATACCTTGCACCAAGAATGGTAGATGACTTCCAAGATGGCTCGCATAGATATGTATGAACAAGATCAAGGAGCTCCTTTGCTCTCTAGGCACCTTCAGTGGGAAAAGGCTTCCGCTTTTGTTTACCAGCTAAACAACCTGCACATATATCTTGCTTGACCTGGATGGTAGGCAATCCGAGAACCATATTCAATTTTTGGAGTTTGGCCAAATACTGAAGATTGGGATGTCCAAATCTTTCATGCCATACAACATTGGTATTATCCTCCACAATTAATGCATTCAAACTGACAGTGGCAGGATCAACAAGTCTATACAAGCCATTTTGCCCAATGCCTAGGGCTATGACTTTATCATTTTTGATATCATACACAATGCATTTCTTTCTTGAGAAAGTGACTGTAATGTGAGGGTTTTCAATTAACTGACTGATTGATAGAAGATTTTTGTTCATCTTAGGTACATACCTAACATTCTTGACTATGAACTTTGCAACATTATTCAATACAATGTGTATATCTCTTATCCCTTCACACAGTTGAGGTTCACGTAGTTGAGGTTACATAATTACATGTCCCAAATATATAATTTCAGAAATAGCAAACTCACATTTGAACTTTTTTGTGAGGGTTTGCTGCTCTAACATCCCCAAAACAATGTCTAAAATGGTGCAAATGTTCCTCCCGAGTTTTGCTATGTAACAATATGTCATCAAAGAAAAATAGCACAAATTTTTTTAGATGATCCTTGAAGATGTGATTCATGCAAGATTGAAATGTAGCAGGAGCAATAGTGAGTCCAAAGGGCATGGCCAAAAACTCATAATGCCCATAGTGACAACAAAAAACCATTTTTTGCACATCTTCCTCCCTCATACGAATTTGGTTATAACCAGTCTTCAAATCTATCTTGGAGAAGTAAAACACTCCGTGAAGCTCATCAATGAGTTCATCAATCCGAGGTATTGGATACCTATTCTTTATGGTCTTCTTGTTCACCAATCCATAATCAATACATATCCTCATAGTTCCATCCTTTTTCTTCACAAGCACTATTGAAGAAGCAAAGGGGCTAGAGGTTGGCTTATGTGCTTCATTTCAAGCAACTCTTGGATAGCCTTCTCAATTTCCTCTTTGTAGATCCATGGGTGGCAGTAGGGGGTAGTGATCACTGCTCTTGTGCCTTCCTCCAACTCAATTAGATGCTCAAACCCTCTATATTGGCGAAGTGGCTGAAAATACCCCTGCAAATATTTTGATTTTTTTTGGGAAAGAACAACCACGTTTTCCACTCACAAAACACCCTTAAAACCTACGTTACTGATACGGGTATGGGTATGAGAATCGGATATGGGGATACGGCAATGTTTTTGGGGTTTGGATATGGCTGAATACGGCCATACAAAAATATATATAAAAAATTAAAAAATATAAAAATATAGACATATAAGCAAAATTAACCACGTAATATGCATAGAAGAAACATAAGTTCAATAACCACAAAACATACTAATAATTCAATGCCAAATATCATAATATTCAATTGTCGAACTTAGATTAGTCTTAATTAATTATTACAAGTACATAATGCAAATGTAACAACTTACCAGTATGGACAAAAATAAAGACAAAAGAAAATCCACTCTTCGCAGTTTGGTGAAGATTACAAAGAGATGACTTGGTGTTAAATCAACTCAAGACTAAGCCCTGTTCTCTTCTTTGAGCTTATTCATGAGTTGAGCTTTTGTATTATACTTGTGCAAATGATCTTACCGTATGTACTGCACATAAAGAGTCCTGGAGAACCATATTTTTGGGACATAAAGGATAAGCAAAAAATTACATAATTGATTTCAACCTCTCCCTCATCTTGATCATGTTACAGACATTTATTTCCTTTATTTTGGCAAGGCTGAAATGCGATCCAGTAACTGGAAGACTTGCTGACTTGCTCTGGCAACCGTCACAGCGGTTGTATACAGTCCTAATAAAGAAGATACAGATGAATCGATTGAGGCTCTCGTGCTGAAAAAAGTCAAACACAAGGAGCCATTGAAATTGCAGAGAGGTTTTCATACTTTGTTTTGTTTTTTTAAGTCCATGTTTGACTTTTTATTAAGCAAAATTGAAAAAACAAATTGTAGGAAATGCCAGGATATGCTCGGATACGTCACCTAGACGTATCCTGATGTATCCATGGCCCAGGGACTCTCCTTGGGAGTATCCCCATGCTCCCCTGCGCTCCTGTATCCAAGAAGCGTTTCCCCATGCTCCTAGGGCCGAGGGGGGTGTATCTAGTAACAGCTTAAAACCTCCACATGTGAGTTACCACACAAAAAATAGGAAAATAAATCTGATATTTATGTAATGTCCTCATTTTCGGTTCACAAGTAAACATGTATTGAAGACCGTTAGTCTACTTTTCCCTATAGACTAAGGGTTAGCTTTTGGGGATTTTATTTTATTAATTGATTAAGATTGCCCGAATAGTGATTTTGATAATTTGACTATATATGGTAATTTTAGTTAGTTAATAGAATATTATTAAAAAGTAATTTTTACCACTAAAGCATTCTATAAAAGTGGTTTAACGGCTGTTGCACTAGAGAGTTTGAATAACATTTGGAGAAGGTATTTTAATTAATTGTTTGCACAAAAGTGATTTAATCACTCTTGTAAATTGGGTAAATTTATTAATTATTTATTAATTATAGCCTTAGAGTAATTTTACTTTACTAATTCTATTTTAACAATTATTTTAATATTATAAGTGGTAAAAAGAGTAAATGTCGGCTTGGAGAGAAAATAAAAGTTTTTTTTAAAAAGTGGTTAAGTGATTTTAAAAAGATATTTTGCCTCCAAAAGTGGTTCTTCCCACTTTGAAGACTAAATATGGACATGAGGGCTTATATTTTGGATATGCTAATTTGATATATTGAATCTTTATTTTTGAAGAAGGATTGGAATGTGAATGCTCAAGGTGGTTGTTGCTGATTGAAGAGTGATTTCACCTTGGAATCACATTGAAGACATTCTGCGTTTTTTTAGGTTGCTAATTTGAAGAAGTATTTCCTGTTTTTCTTTATATTAGGTCTATTTTTGAAGGCAAGTGAGCAAAGACATCAGATCTAAAGCGAGTGATCAGATTGAAGGCATATACAAGGGCTCTAGGGTGGAGCGAACCCCTCCAAGAGTGTGACGTCACACTCCTTAAGGGTGACGTTACCTTTGGGAATGTAATTTTAACTTTTTGTGGACATTTTGTGCTTAGAAAATTCTGCAATACAAAGAATTGGATTCCTCCTATTTTTGTGGTCGTTTTGGTATATCATTTGTGTTGATTGGTTGAGTATTTTTGGAGCAATTAAATTTAATAATTTTTTGCTATATCTTGCCTATAAAAATTCCAGAATTGATGATGTGGCAAAACTAATTGGAGAATCTGATCTGAATTTTTATTTAGCACTTGCAAACCAAATTTCATTATTTTTGGTGTTGTTTAAGGGCAGAAAAAATATTTTTTTACCAAATTGCTGACCTAGGGCAGCGGTCTAGTCTTTCTGGCAATTTATTCAGATTTTGGCATTTTAATATTTTGACTTTTACGTTTGAAGATAAGTAGGATTTGTGGATTTTCTATACTTTCTTCTTTGGCCCTATAAGGGGATATTACAATTTATTTCTTGGAATTTTTCCTTGTAATTACATTCCAAACTTCTCCAATCAAGTTGCCCAAGTTGCCAAAAAAAAAGTATAATAAATTTTTGATTAATCCTAGGGCATAGAATGACCCTCCAAACCTGCAATTTGATCCACAATAACTCGCTAGTTGCTGTAATAAATTATGAAAATTACCCTTGACCCTAGAAGAGGGTTCCAGAGACAATGTGCCTTCTTTGATAGGGGTCGCCACCCTCCCAAAGCAAGTCGCCACCCTAGGGATAGCCTCCAAAGTCAACGAAGCTCCTCAAACTGAGTTCACCCACCTCTTTGACTTGCAAATCATGAAATTCTAGCTCTTCGAAGGGTTTGTAATAATCTTTGATGAAGGTGGTGTCCAAAAACACCTTTGTAGATGTACTTGCATACAACTATGCAAATTTGAAGCACAACTACAGCCTTTGAGTAGAGTTGCTCTGAAAGTAAGTATAGAGGTTTTCGTTCGCAAACTCATAACACACTTGAAAGTTTTCGTCTTCAAAATGTGGTGAACAAGATGGGCATACTTGCGCAATAATTTCAATATCCAAAATGCATAACCTTTTCAAATGAGCCTTCCCTTTTTTTTTATATTCCTCTTCCAAATGTGGCACCCAAAATAGAGAGGGAGAGTTTACCTTCGTCTTTTTAAAAAATATATATTAAAAGCTTCCTTATAAAAGCACTTTAGGCCTAAGTGACCATGACCCTTAAAAAGGTACCAAAATTAGATAACAAAATGCCCTTGAAGCTCACAAATTTCCCCCTTTTTGCCTTTAAAATCCTTAAGCCCTTGGGAATGAATAAGCTAAGGGTCTCATCCAACGACTAGCTTGAAAAGGGGGACATTACGGTTGCTTCTTGCTCTTTAATGTACTCCAGAATTGTTGATGTTGGCACTACTGCATCCCTTTTCCTCGGTCAAGGTTTGAAATCTTGGCTAGGTATTGCGCACAAATGGGCTTTCACCTGATTGCATAGTCACAAGGTTCGGATTCGAGTTCGAGTTCAACAAGGATAAAATTCGATTCAAGTTCGCCAATACATAAAGTTCGAAAAAAAATTCGCCATTAAGTTCGACTTATATAAAAACATAAAAAATATTTAAAAAAAAGTCAAAAAGAAATCCAATAAAAATTAAAAATAATTGTAAATAAATAAATTAAAAAAAAAAAAATAAAATTTTAATTTAATAAATAAAATAAAAATAAACATAAAACGAAATTAAATCTCACAAGGGCTCATCGGTGCATTGAATCTCACAGAGTGCATGCCTTAAGGGGTGCACTGGGAATGGGGTGGGATCGGCTTGTGGCACTTTGCGAGAGATATTCTCATACTATTCTATCACGCATACAACCCTTCATGCAGCCTTCATACCTCCTATGATGTCTCCTTGAAATCTTGAAACCCTGAAATATGGCTAAGTTTGAAACCTTGAAACCCTGGAATCTGACTAACTCTGAAATATGATAGGATCCTCCAAAACCTAGAATTTGCATTATAGCTCCTAGCGGTCCGAAACCCCTCTCAAACACCTTGAAAGTATATAAAGAATTTATACTTAAATGTTTATTTTATTTATATACTGTTGGGTTCGGACTAGATTTACATATCTGGAAGCTCGCCATCCGAACATGAAATTCGCCGAACAGGGCGAACTTGAGCGATTTTTTAGTGAAGGGCATTAAGTTCGCCGAATTCCGAATTTTTAGGTAAAAATTCGGCGAACCTTGTGACTATGCCTGACTGTATGAGCTAGTGTGTCTGACATTGCACCATTGCAACACCAATTATAACCCCTACCACTTGGACCTGATCTCGCATTGCGATACATTTTTAAAGGGGTGAATATGGATTAGTTTGGAATCAAGTTGGCCCTCGGAGCTAGCACTTGCTGCCATTGTAATACTTGTAGTTGCATGCTTAAAAACCAACATAATATTATCCTTAGGAAGGGAAAAAAAAACCCTAGGGCCTAGCCTACCCATACTTGTTAAAACAATGACTTAAAAGAAAACATAAAAAGAAAACGAGTGAAGATTGAAAACAAAATGAAAACAAAAAACAAAAAATACAATAAAAGCTTATCTTCAATCCAAGAATCCTCCTTGTTTCAAGCTCCTTAATTGACTTGGCAATGAATGGTCACTTATACTGGCATAGAAATACAACAACAATGTACTTGGAACTTTGCTTGATGGGTATTCAACCCTAAATGTGCAATGAGAGGTGTGTGTGTTGTTCTGTGTTTTGCTTTTGGTAAAATGAGAGGCAAGCAGCTTTTAGGCTTCTTTTTGGGTTTTAGGAGGATTGATGGATTTCTTTTGTTTTTAATTCTTTGAGGAAAGTCAAAAAGTTGAAAAATTAATAATGAAAATAAAGTGAAAAAATCGTTTATCTTGTGGATTCGCCCCAGGTATGCCCAGGATGGCCTGTGTATGCCTGGGTCCTTCAGAAGGACTCGGGCATAGCTGGGTTGTCTTGGGTGAACCCAGGACCGAACCGGACCGGCACCCGACCCTAGGAGGGCAAACCGAGCTACTTAGGTTCTCGATGATTCAGATTATGAATTGCTAAGTGTCTGCTTCACACTCCAATCTGCGTTCCCTATGGTACAACCTCAAGCTCATTCTAGTTCTAGACGACTTATATTCAAAACCCTTGAACAAGCTTGAGTGATTATTGGGTGCCACCCAATGGGTGCTTCTATTATCCAAAAGACACTATGTCTGTTGGCACTTATTCAGTTAGAGAATGCCTCGGCAAATTGAAACCACTGCAATGATCTGATTCTGCTCTGTATTTGATCGCAGGACCAGTTTCCATTTTTAGCGAATGCTTGCGGGAAAACCTTAACAATGGACTGATGCAACCTCAACAGCCTCGAATATACTGGTTATTTGCTTTAAAATCTTGAATTTCATTTTCGTATAATTAAGACTTTCCAGTAAACAATTAGACTGATAACTTTTGCAGAAGCTTGTGTCTTGAGTTCAGATCCTGATCGTCCTTTAATTACTTTCTCAAAGGGCTGTTGCTAGTTAACTATGCTCCAGTGGCAGGCTGTAACAGACTGAACTTTTGGGCCATATTTGTTATTGAATTTGTCTCTCTGCAGTGAACGTTTTTGTGTTTCTAACATCACATCTGGCCCTTATATATCCCTTTGAACTTTTCTGTTCGTCACCAATTGTTTTTATGATAACTGCAATTGATAACTCTGAGTTCCTTGGTGTATACTTAAAATTTTAGAAGTGTAACTTTAGTTCAATGTAAATTTTAACTTCAATTCTTTAAAAAGATTCACCTGTGGATTTGTGGTGGAAACACATGGTCAATTGTGCTTGAAATCAATTTACTTGATTGAACATTGTAGTCTGGCTCTTGTCATTTATGTATTCAGTGTTATATTTCAGGCTTGTCTGTAATAAAGACTGTCCAATTGCCCCCTGTTGGAATTTTATGAGAATAATGAACTTATTATCTTAGTGTTTCTCTTTTCCACAATTTATGATATTAAAACCATTGGATGCATTAAAATTATTGATGTGAAAGATGATGTTAATTCTATGCAGGTGGAATTTCGAGCTTTGTGGTCATCCCGTTGTGTTCAAGCAAGTCAAGTTCTATCAGATCTTTCTCTGATGTATGTCACAAGGAAATGATTGAAAATTGACCGTTTATGTTCATCTTGATATCATCTCAGTCACAAAGAATGGGATCTAGCATTCTGCATGATGAGTCATGTTTCTGGTCTTTCTTGGGTATAAGGGTTGTGCATACAACTTTACATTCAGTTTACAGTTTGATGCTTTTAATTTCGGAAGCAGACTGTGTCTGTCTCGCTGGTACTTATTTTTGTTTTGTCTCAAGTCAGTGTAAGTAACTATCTCAGAAGCTACCTTTTCCACTTGCTACTATCTGCATTAAGTTATCCTATGTCGTAACATTGGATATCAGGTACTCATCAAAGAATCTTTCATTTGCATTGGTGGATTTGGGTCGCTTTCCCAATGCTGCTTCCAAGTTTGGAATTACACTGGGTGGTATGACACTACTGGAATTTTTTAATTCCTTTTATGTGCTAGTCTAGGCACCTTAAAACTGCAACTGCATTGTTTCAGAAATTAAAGTTAGAACACTATTTGATAACAGAAAATTCCTTTCTAATGCTAAAGTGGTTGGTAGCTATAATAGACGATGCTTTGGTTACTCTGTCATGAACTGTATTTTAATTTTATGTTTATTGTTTACTATGCACTACCTTTAATGTATTGTGAACTGTGCAGCTAATATGGGCCAGATTCCAACTTATATTTTATTTGAGAATGGCATTGAAGTATCTCGTATTCCAGAGGTGGATTTTGAGGCAAAAACAAAGAATCCAACTATTACCAAGGTTTGTTCATATGAATTTTCAATCTGCTATTTCTTTGAATTTTCCTTGCGCCAGCCTTTCTTGTGATATTAAAAGGAAAGTAGCTCTTTTGATTTTGCTTTGGCTACAGTTCATTTCCAATGATGTATCTATTATTTCTCATTAATAATATCAATGTGATATCTTAACACAAGAAGCACAAAATATGTGAAAAATCCAACCTGCAGCCACCATCACAAAATCTTTCAGTATGTAAATCACACAATAGAATATGTTCAAGTACAAAGATTTGTATTATATTATGATCCAGAATTATAGAAATACAAAGAAAACAAAAAATTACTTGCCACCTTTACAAATAATGGAGAATTCTAGACATTTCCTCCAATTTTTTTTTCCTAATATAAGTTAATTAACATGATCTTGAACACGATATTTAATTCTTTGGCAGCTTGCTTTTTTGTATTAAATCCGATTCTGAAAAGGAAAAAATGTTTCTTTTGTTTATGGGAATCAAGCATATTATTATAGCCTGTAAGATGAAGCTTGATTGTAACATTTTGTTGTGTCCAACACTCCTCCTTTGGAGAAGTGGGGGGCCCTCTTAAAATGCTCAATTTGAAGTCCCCGGACTTTCAATCCCTTTCTGATCAACATCTTTCTATAAAAATCCTTGAACTTATGTTTCATCCCAATTTGCTGAGCATCTAACATGCTTGTAATAATAATTTGGTCTCTGTGAAAGACCCCTAGAGCCTTTTGGATTTAAGCATAATTGAGTCCTTGTTGTGCCCTAAGAAGAATAAAATGCTTTCATACTTAGAATATTTTTATTATGCTAATTGTTTTTCATAGATTTGGACTTGTATTAGGGTCCCTGAAGTTTCAGTCTCTTAGATTCTCCGACTTTAGGAGACCTACTTGGCATCTCATAAAGTTTCGTTGGCAGGGAGATAAGCTTTTGAATTGATTAGGTGGCTTCCTTTTAACTTAGTATTTTTCGTGAATTTCTGTAGGAGGAATGATCAGATGAGAATGCGCCACATGTCTTGCTATCAAAAGTGTCAGTCTCCTGGATCTGTCAAAAATGTCAGAACTCGAGAGACCTGACATAATGAGAAAGCATCACGTGTCCTAGTTGTCAGAGATGTCAGTCTCTCAGACCTATCAAAGATGTCAGTCTCTCGGACCTATCAGAGATGTCAAAGCCTAGGAGAACCCGACCAAATGAAAGAGTGCCACATGGCCCGATTGTCAGACATGTCAGTCTCTCGTACCTGTTAGAGATGTCAGAGCCTGACCTAATAGACCACACCACATGGCCCTCTGTACAGATTGACAAAAGAGGCTCAAGATGCCCCTAGGCGATCATAGGGAAGTACAGTCAAATTTAAAAGGCTAATCACAAGGCTCCATGCATCACCTTACTCCTCCAGGTGGCCATTCCTGCTCTTGAATGTGTAAAGGTAATAGTACCAGGGTGTGCCTAGGTGGTATCCATTACAGACGAAGCCAATCAGTGATGGACATGTGGCACAAGCTAAAAGCTATCTAGGATGCCACAGGGGAAATATAGTTGTGTGCCTACGACACGCCTCACATTAACTAAATGGGAAATCGGGCCCTGATTGGACAATTCAAAACGTCCCTTCACAATCTCCAAATCTAGCGGGTGGCATGTATTCGAAATCTCATAGTTAATTCCAGATCAGGAAATAAATGAAAGGATCGAGCCACTTACTAAAATTTGAATTCGCATTGGGTGAGTTGCCAAGCGTCATGAATGCAAAAGATCTTTGAGGATCCCTATAAGTGCTTGTTGTCAACCTGGAGCTGTGCCCTGAATCGAAGACGTGCGTGAAATGGCCAGTCCTCTATCCGGCTGAAACAATGGGATCTTCTCACGAGGGTGGGTGCCTCAATGGTGAGAAGAACCTCCAAAGAAGGCTGGTTCCTGTATGATGTATCAATGAGGATCTCTACTCTATGCTGTGGACTACCATGAAAAGGGAGAAGGAAACTTTAAGGGGAAATCCTACCTAAAAGGGGTGATACACCAGAAGTTTGATCCACTCAACTTAGAACCTTGAACACTGAACAAACAAGGGAAAAAGAAGACCTATGATTTCAATCAATCACTTATGCATAAATATTTCATGAAGAGGTTCGATCCAATGACCAAAACTTGAGGGAAAACGATGGAGAGAGGTCCGATACAAGACACTTTGCAGCCACCTAACATCCACTTATAGCTTTGGCAAAAGACATAAAGAACACTTTAACATGACCTGCATAAGGATAATCTAGCAACTAGGTATGAATCAAAATTTGGGGAGAGAAATCTACCACATATGCAAATTGCTGAAGAAATATACAGTATGCCAGCACTTGAAATCTGAGAGTACAGTCCTTCTATTGATTAAAAAGGTTACACAACTCACCAATGGCAGAGTCTGGTCTAGCCAAGAGAGGGATTGATTGATTTTTAAACAAGGCTGAAAGCCATTTTATAGTGTGAATTACAAAAGGCCAAAGATTGGCGTTGAAAATTGAAGAGAAGGATTTACTTAGGTTAACTCAAGGCTGTCTTGGCCTTTCAATAAAATATGTTTTCTTTTGTCTTTGCATGAAGCTTCTTGCGCTTGAGGAAGTGAACTTGTCTTTGTTATGAACTGCCCACCTCTCTTTGCATGGAAATCCACGCCAATGTTAATTTTAGAACTTTACATGAGTTGCTTGATGCCGAATTGGAACGTTTGCAAGGCCGAGTTGGCTGTTTGATAAGCTGAGTTGGACGAAGAGATCAGCTGAGTTGGTCGAAGAGATCATTCTCCCTCGCATGGAAAGCTCGTAGTGGATGCAGTGTTTAACAATTAATCAACTCTAAATCTGGAACAATCAACTCGACATTCGAATTTGGAACTTCGGTTGACGCTAAGTTGAACCCTCGGATGCATGAGTTGATCCGGAGACGAGCAGGTCTTCAATAACTAGTCAACTGAAGCTTTGACCGGTATTTGAAAATAGCTCCCGCTTGCATGTATTTTACCCTATTCTAGGTCTATTTTTGGCGGGATTCTATATTTGGATGTATTTTTATAATTATATCCGGTCTTTATTTTCTCCATTGGGCTCTGCTTTCGGAATTCTGGCTTTACCCCTGTTTCAACGATTACTTCGCGTGGTCAGAATTTGACGGCTAGTAGGACGTCACCCTTTTGCATTTATTCCTTCGGGATTCTCTTTTTGGCAATTTCCTTCGGACTTCTCTTATTTCCTCTTTTGCACAGTCCAAAAACTATTACTTTGGGTGTCTTGGCTTAATTCCTTCGAATTTTATTGAAGGGGCCTTGTTCGAATTTCTTCGGACTTTCAGCTTAAACCATTCCTTAAGACTTTGCTGTCCTCTACGACTTTTCGAATTTCTTCGGACTTTTTGTCCGAAGGAAATAATTCCTTCGGGCTTTTTGTCCGAAGGAATTCCTTCGGACAAAAAGCCCGAAGGAATTATCCCTTCGCTTTTGCCTTCACTTGTTTTTCTTCGGTCTTCTTTCCTATGTCTTCCAAATTCCTTCGGACTTTTTTTTTTGAAGGAATTCCTTCGGACAAAAGTCTGAAGGTCTCCTTTGTGCCTTTGCTCTTCGCCCTTGAAAATGTGCCCTTGGGAAAAGTGACCGTGGTCCTGTCGCCGACCAAGTGCCCTCCGCAAGGGCTAGTGGCTCTTGTCTGTGCCATTTTCGGAAAAATTGTAGGGCACCCAGACTTTTCGCAAAGGTCCCGAATTCATTCTCTGTACCTTCCCGAAGGTTAGGTGCCCTTCGCGATTGTTGGAAATGACCCCTTCCGAAGGGTACCCTACCCTTCGGGATTCTTGTAATGGACTCTTTCTTTTGGCCTCTTCTGTTTTTCTTCGGAAAAATTGCAAATTGGTCTTTTGGCCAATAAAATGACCCTTCGGCAAAATGAATGAACCCTTCAGTATCCTTGGAAGATTTTTACCCTTTGGGAAAGTTGCAGTCCTCCTCTCCTTATGATCCTTTGGGCTTTAAACAAGTGCCATTTCCTTTAGACCAACAGGCCGAAGCAATTGAATCTTCAGCTACTGACCCTTCGGACAAAAGTCCGAAGGATTCAAACCCTTTAGAATTTGCCCCTTCAACTACTTGAATAAATCTAATCTTTCCTTTGGAAGGGCTTTAAACAAGTGCCATTTCCTTCAGACCAACAGGCCGAAGCAATTGAATCTTCAGCTTGTGACCCTTCGGACAAAAGTCCGAAGGATTCAAACCCTTTAGAATTTGCCCCTTCAACTACTTGAATAAATCTAATCTTTCCTTTGGAAAAAATTTGTCAACAGTGCTCAATGGAAAATTCTTTTACCGTTATTGCTCCCATCTTCCTAGAGTTTGCCTCCTCACTTTCAGCTCATTCCCATATGTCTCTACGCTCTCCTTGCTCAGAATTTGCTGTCATAGAGACCTATCCCTTTTTCGCCATGGCTGCTTCATCCTCTAACTCGAAGGCTGAACCCAAATATAGAGACACCACCTTCCTGGAGAACTTGACCCGCTTCAAGCATTAAAACGAGATATTCAAAGCGATTGAAGTGGTATATAAGTCAGTCTCCAGCGACGACGAGGATGGGGCTGAGTTCTTAGATGCCCTCAGGGCATACGAGAAGTGCGGGTTACATAGAGCCACAATCAAGCTAGAAGTCTTCCCCTGTGTAGACCTCTTCAACAAAATATTACTCACTTCCAAGCGAGTACAAGATGGTGCTCACAATGTTGTATATTCTGTGGGCTCTTGGCACATGGTCATTAGATATTTTGGGAAGTGCATTCAAGGCCTACTACAACCTCCTATAATACATAGTCTCTTGTAACCTGGCCGTAGTTGATGCATGGACCAACACCTACCAAATATACGATGTCTTGAGGGACTAGGGGGAAAGCCCAGATGCCAAATGGGTTAACAAGGTAGACATTGACTCTTACACTGTCCGCACCTTCAAGAAAGGGATTCATGTGGGTATGCTCCTATTGGATCGATTGTTTGGGGTGACTGACTGTGTGCATGTCAGTCTCTTATGGGTGCCCTTATTGCATATAATCCTCAAAGGCGATCAAGTCCCAGACCTTGGAGGTGTGATCAACTTCAACATTGTAAAGGTAGTATCAGATGCTCAAGGCAGAGGTAATTTCTATATGATGAGCTACTTGGTGGATGCAGTTTGTGCCACCATCATGTTTAAGCCCTCTGCCTTTCTACCATGGGTTCTTGGAGGCACAGTGGTCCATGTAGTTTTTTATAAACTAGATGACCACTATCACTAGAATCACATCCGGGAGATTTGCGAGTCCTATCCAATGGTCTATGTCGCCATCAACGAAGTGGCAATGCCTTGGCTCTCCAACGAAATAAGGCAGTCTCTTGCCTCAATAGGCGATTACTGGTACTACAAGGATGACACCATCATTCGAGTGGCCGGTACCCTCAAAGCTCCCCTTTGCTTGCCTTTCCAAATTCCAAACTGGTTGGTAGATCAAGAGATTGCTTATCAACTAGTTGAAGGCATCTTTGGTCACTGCATCAATCGTTAACAGAAGGCTTGCCCAACCTTCTCCACCACCATTAGGCATCATGTATACAGGAGTCTACCCCCATTGCAAAAGATGGCGGCAGGCAGGGATTCCTATGCCCTGGGCATGGCAAAACATAGAGAATGGGATCCCCACGACATCCTCAAGGCCAATGTAGAGAAGTATAAGTCTTGGCTCAACATCAATTATGGCCATGAGCTCAGCGAAGACGACGAGTCCGCCTCAACCCCATAGATGACAAGGATGTGCTTGCTCGACTCGAGGCCAAAAAGAAGGAAAAGTAGGTTCAACCCGGGTCATTCTTCCAAAGTGGCCTTACTTCCTTCACATCAACTGAGGCCAGGGAGGACGTTCAAGCGACTCCTCAAATTTCAAGGAGGATATTATAAGGGGTCCCAACTCCTCCTCCATGAGCTTCTCCTCCTTGGCCCTCTACTCCACCTCCACCACCTCTTGTGGTTCAGGTTGCCCAAACAATGGCTGCACAGGCATTGCAGTTCGACATCAACAGTAGTCCAGAGGCAAACCCAAAGCATGACCAACATATGGCGGCCATGGAGATTCCTTTCCCTACTTCCACTGTCCCTCAACAACCCAATGGAGCACCCCCTGATTTCCCATTCCCACAACAGTCCACTCAGGTGGTGCCTCCCCTCTTTCCTTTCCCCCCTCCATAGTTCACCCAAGTGCCTCTGGGTTGGGCTATGCACAATATCCTAACATCCCAATTTCCCTCCACTCATGCCATTCCACCTGCAGGGATCTTGACATTACCCCCATTGGTTCTTCCATAGGTTAATCCACCTTCGAGTGCTCCTTCAATAGGTCCAGCTGCCTCCCCAACAATAAGTGCACCTGTGTGCATAGTTCAATTGGCCCCAACCATGTCAGCGGTGCCTGCAGACACTCAACAGACTCCTCAGTTGACCCTATCGCCTTTGCCACTACAACTCTTTCCACTACCACAACGTAAGCTGATCCAGGCAAGAAGCCCAAGAAGATGCAAAAGGTAACTCCTGCTCTTCAACCCCATGTTGCTCCCCATATCACTCCCAGGTCTCCTTTTTCCATTGTCTCGAGTGCCTAGGGATTTGGATTGAACCAACCAATTTCCTCCTCACTGATTGCCTCTCTCCCTGGCGTCATTGCCCTGCAGGTCAATTTGACCCAGAGCCAGTAGTAGGCCTAGATGTTCCCATGGGCTTCCCCTTTGATCCTGCCTCCTTATGTCCCCATGCCTCCCCCTCCTCCATTGCATCCATCCTTCATTTTCTTCGCTTCATCCATTCCTCCTTCGCCCAGGCCTCCCCCTGTCACCTCCAAAGCTACCACCCCACCAACACCCCCTTCTACCTTGGGATTCGCCACAGTGTCACAGACATCTGAGATGATCGTGAAGGGAGATCTAGAAGTGCAGTGAGAGTTCGATAGGACCTCATGGAAAATGAGGAGGATCCTCACACAAAAATTCATTCAAGGAGTAGACCTGTAGTTTGGAAGACTCAATAGGATCTCTTCTCCCTCACTCAAGTGAAAACATCTACATGAGAAGAGAGAGAGGCTGAGGATCCAATCTCTGTGCTCCAGGCCATGCATGACATGTTTGAGAAGCTCGTGGAAGACATGCAGGAGCAAGTTTGGGTGCTTGAGGCATAGGTGAAGAGCACCTTTCCTCTGAAATTGATAGGATAGGTCAAAGAATCCCTCGTACAACTCTTCTTAGTTCTCGGTGTGGTGGTCAAAGCACGGACCAAAAGCAGGGGACATCTTTAGAGGGTGCAAACTAATTTAGAAAGAATCGTTCTTGTAGATAGCAAGTGCAGAAAGCTCACCATGGTTATCCACAATGTCATGTTCCCAGAGCTGAAACTCACTCCTACCTTGGACCTGAGCCTCTATCAGGCCTATGTTGGGAGTATGAGTGCCTCAATTGAAGAATGGCTGGCCTTGGCACTGTGAAATTGATCGAACAAGTCAAGGAATCCCTCGTACAACTCTTCTTAGCTCTCGGTGAGGTGGTTAAAGCACTAACCAAAAGTAGGGCACATCTTTAGAGGGTGCAAACTTATTTAGAAAGAATTATTCTCGTAGATAGCAAGTGTAGAAGGCTCACCGTGGTTATCCACAAGGACATGTTCCCAGAGCTGAAACTCATGCCTACCTTGGACCTGAGCCTCTATCAGACCTATGTTGGGAGTATGAGAGCCTCAATTGAAGAATGGTTGGCCTTGGCACTATGAAATTGATCGGATAGATCAAGGAATCCCTCATACAACTCTTCTTAGCTCTTGGTGAGGTGGTCGAAGACTGACCAAAAGCAAGGCACATCTTCAAAGGGTGCAAACTTATTTAGAAAGAATTGTTCTCATAGATAGCAAGTGTAGAAAGCTCATCGTGGTTATCCACAAGGGCATCTTCCCAGAGCTAAAACTCATGCCTACCTTGGCCTTGAGCCTCTATCAGATCTATGTTGGGAGTATGAGTGCCTCAATTGAAGAATGGTTGGCCTTGGCATAGACAGTTGTGGGACCTCTAGAAGAGAGTAGGGAAAGGATGTTGACCTACTTCAGGGAAGTCTTTATCACTGTGCTATTCCCACCCAGATGGCACCCTACTGGATAGAGGCGAGTTTGAAGTTCACCTTGGTCACTTTGACCAGGTCATGAAGAGAAAAGTGGCAAAGGTCAACAAAGTTGGAGCCAAGACAGTTCTATAACTCTCAACTCAATCTACGGCAAGCATCAGTGAGGTCTTAGAAGTGAAAGTGTCCTTGAAGGTTCCATTCCAAGTACATCGATGACTACTGACCCAGTCATAGGTGATATTTCGGGAGCCACCTATGAACCTAGCCAAGCTAGACAGGGAGTTTGACCTGGTGGCAGCCATGCTGGTAACCAAGGAGGCACAACCCAAGCAACTGGGAGGGGGTTCTTCTCCAACTCATCAACGGATCAATCGAGTGGGTCCCCTAGGGGAATTTTTCAGGGATATGGGGAATCTTTTGTTTGGTTTGAATCTTGGCAGTTGTAACAACCTTGAGTGGCCATCATGGGCAAGGATAGGAATCTCGTGCTACTTGGAGGCGAGCCCCATCCTTCTATATATTGTAAACTACCTTCTCTTTGAATTGGTGGCAATTTGTGTAAATAGACTCTGTTAAAACTCTAATAGAATGCTTTTATTTGTTTTAACCAGGTTACCTGCTCATGGAATATGGTCCATTGTTTCTAAATTCTAAGTGGATGTTTATGCAAGAGGAGTGATTATGTGCTTATGCTACATAGTTGAATATGGTAGTTAGATTGCACATTTGCTAGTCTAACCCCCTGTATGTTCTTTTCAATCTTTTTGTGAACAATTTATGCTTGATGTACTTTCAGTTATAAAATGTTTCAAAAGCTTTGTGTCAATTGTTGCAAATATTTTGAGTGTTTACATTCTGTGGAGGACTTGCAAGTAAAATATTCATATTGGTGTCCCTTTAGAAGCTTGCCCACTGAGTGGCTAAAGTTTGTGTAAATGTTGAACTTGGCACACAGTGGTATAAATGTGACTTGGGATGTTTCAGTTTTCAAGCACTAGCATTCTACAAATTAGAAACACCCCTTTTTTACCTTACCTTGCTCCCCTTTTTGTGTTTATTTTGGAACTAAAACACTCCCCTGTTCTATAAATCAATAAAGCTTGGCTTAGTAGCAATAATGAGTAAGGGTTTCTTCAATTGGTAATGAATTATAAGTGTAACCATGCATATATTGATCCTCCAGTGGTAATAATTGTTGGCAATTTGAGTGTCATGGTGTATAAGGAGATTGATGTCTGTGATATTGTCATTGATGTCAAATGATGAATGTTCCATCAAGCATTAATGACAAAGGTGTTGAGTTGTGTTGAGCTAAACAGATCAGTTGTAGAGTCCTCATGGAGGTTGAATATGCATCTTGACTTCCAAGAGCAATCATATGAATGTCTTTGCTCGCTTGTTGAATATGGCTGGGTACATAGGTTGTTGGTGACTACACTTGCATATATAGCAGCATCCGGAGGAATCAATCACACCAAGCGGTTGAACGGTATCTGAACACTTAGTCGATTTCACAAGCTTGGTCAATTCTTTCGAAAATATTGATCTAAGTTCTAATGCATAAGGTTGTGTGTGCAAATGTTTCAACACTTAGTCAATTTTATGAGCTTGATTTATTCTTTCGAAAAAAGTGTCTTAGTCATTTCTTTCAGAAAAATGTGTTGTTGGTGACTACACTTGCATATATAGCAGCATCTGGAGGAATCAATCACACCAAGCAGTTGAATGGTATCTAAACACTTAGTTGATTTCACAAGCTTGGTCAATTCTTTTGAAAATATTGGTCTAAGTTCTAATGCATAAGGTTGTGTGTGCAAATGTTTCAACACTGTCAATTTTATGAGCTTGATTTATTCTTTCGGAAAAAGTGTCTTAGTCATTTCTTTCAGAAAAATGTTGTCATTTCTTTTGGAAAAATGTGTTGAGTCATTTCTTTCGGCAATATTGGTGAAGGCAATTTTTTCAATAAAATCGGTTAAGTTCTTATCGGACAAAAAATCCAAATGAATCTCGGGAAAAGGCTTGGTCTCATCAGCTTGGGAATTCTTTTGGAACAATTGTTCCGAACAAAAAGATCTGAAGGAAGTGTTTTTCTTTTGGAGAAAGTGCCTCATCGAATTCTCTCAGACAAAAAGTCCGAAGAAAATAGGTCAAATGGTTAAGTCAATTCTTTCGGCAATTTTGGTGAGTCTTTGTCGGACAAATTGTCCGCAACAAAGTTTTTGAAGGGCAAGTGGACCGTTCAAATGTGCCGCAGGGTATTTTGCAAAAGGCCGAATGGTATGTGGACACTTGCATAAATGCCGAAGGGTAGTTTGCAGAAAGTCTGAAGGGCAAGTGGACCGTTCATAAATGCCGAAAGGTAGTTTGCAGAAAGTCCGAAGAGCAAGTGGACCGCTCAAATGTGTCGAAGGGTAGTTTGCAGAAAGTCTGAAGGGCAAGTGGACTATTCAAATGTGACGAAGGGTAGTTTGCAGAAAGGTCGAAGGGTATGAGGACCTTTACAAAAAAGTTGAAGGGTATGTGGACGTTTCCAAGAATTTTGAAGGGCAATTGGACAAAAAGCCCACGAAAATTGTCCTGAAGGGGACTCGGACAAAAAGTTTGTGGAAATTGTCCCGAAGGGGACTCGGACAAAAAGTCCACAAAAATTGTCCCAAAGGACTCAGACAAAAAACCCACGAAAATTGATTATGAACGGGATTTTGACAAAAGGCCGCAACAAATTTGTCTGAATTATAAAGTTCGAATGAATCGAGGACACTTTGCAAAGGTTTCCGAAAGGCATATTGGCAAAGATAAAGATCGAGCATATCGAATATAATCGAAAGGAGCAAAAGCAAACCAATCATATGGAAGATATCGAGATGCGAGAAAAAGCTCGACGATTAACACAAGAGAGATCAACGGTTATGAAGAAATATGGCATACATCTGACGGTTCAAGATAGACAGTGATTGGTGCCAAAGACAAGATGAATAATCCTCAATTAAAGACATGACCAAACAAACGGTGAGCTCGAAAAGTCTACATGGAGCCTAAGATTAATCGATCCAATCGATCAATCATCGATTAAGGAAATGGCGAGTAATGACTTGAATTCGGCAGTTGCCAAACATAGTAAAGGTACTTGACCATTACAATGTGATGCATGAATCGAGACACGAGAAGGGTGCTAGTCGAAGTTGCATTGAATGAGAACCGGTTAAGCGCAGCTGAAGTATGAACACAATTGGAGACTTGGAACCCAAAAAAGTTCATTGTATATACATGACTTAAAAAGCATTGTTTCGTTGCTGCTGTCGTTGCAATTAGAAGAGAGTCAAATGCTGTCGATGAGAGATATAGGTAGATAGAGCAAAACGCTGTTATTTTGTGTGATTGCTCAGACTATTGTTGAACCAAAACAAGTGAGCAATACGAAGTGTGTCTAATAGAAATATACAGATAGACCATGATAGCATAGAGAGAGGCATAGAGACCAAGCAGAGGACGTGGATGTGTCAAACAAAGAATATACAAAAGACACAAAGGAAGAGAGGCCGAAGTAGTAGGTGTAATCGGACTTTGTCAAATAGAAGATATAACAACATAGAACCAGTAAGGCAGAAGAGAGAAAGGGGATTGAAGCGTGTTTGAGCAAAATATGACCAAAAGTATGCAGACAAAGTAAAAGGAAGAAAGGAAAGGAAATGAAGTGTGTCCAACTGAAATATATATAGACACAGAGATTGAGTAGATAGAAAGAAAGAGCACACAGAGACTGAGCAGTGAGTGAGTAGTTACAGACTAGACTTGTAGCAAAGAAACTAAACTGGATTCATTTGTGAATCTGTCTTGTATACTGGAGTTGTAGCTCCATAGTTCTAATTGGTTGGTGCCTTCAGAAAAACTGAGTTGGTGCTCAATTAGGGGATTGGTGTTTCCTAAGGATAGGTGTCCTTGAATGTAACCAATGTAATTTTACCAGTGAGGTGATTTAACTGTGAGGTTGGATTAGAACAATAGATTCTAGCAGCTATTCTCACCGTGGTTTTTCCTTTTGGGTTTTCCATGTATAAATCTATTGTAATGTTCTTTTGTGTGTGTGGTTTTTGCAACTGTTTTTTAATATGCATATAAATTGATATCTCCTCTAAAAGTTTTAATCAACTCGTTTTAGCTCATCTATTGATTCACCCCCCTTCTCAGTAGATAGGTGTGTTCAACAATAATTGCTACTCTCTGAGTAGAATAAGCTTAAACTACTTGGTCCTTGGACTAAACCAACATCAGTCCTAAAATTAACGAGGGGATAGCTTTATTCCATGTGTTGTCTCCTGCTTTCGTCCTTTAAAACACTAAATCTCATGAGTGTCTTTGGATGCAAGGATCTTGGGCATGACAACACATTTCATGTCTTCTAAAATTTCTAGTTGTTTGTTTATGTCAGCTTCTAGTTGATACATGTGCACTTCTATGGCAACATTTATATACACGTGTGACTCTGAAGCCAAAATGCTATATAGTATAAAATATGAAATCATCATAGTATGAGTATCGTATTATCTTAAATTCAGTGAACTTCATTATGTAAATAAAATCATTTTGATATTAGGAATTGTAGAAACAGAAATAAGAAAGCCAAAATGCTATATAGTATAAAATATGAAATCATCATAGTATGAGTATTGTATTATCTTAAATTCAGAGAACTTCATTATGTAAATAAAATCATTTTGATATTAGGAATTGTAGAAATAGAAAAGTAAAGGGAATTGTGTATTTATTATTTCTTTCTTGGCCTGAAAGATGTTAGCACCTTGGTTGGGACCCTCCATAGCTAGTTGTGGTTAGTTTTAGGGTACTTTAGGCTAGATACTTGATAATTACTTACTCAAGGAACCATATTATGGTTTAGATGGACAACTTCAAGGGGTTTCACCTATGCTTCCCTTTGTGGTACCACTTTGCTTGCAAAGATTGGCATTGCAATCCATTTTTCCAATCATTACATTCTACTTTGAGTTCATGTGTTTTAGATTTGTACAATATGGTTGTAATGCCCCCCTTTTCAAGTTAATCATTGGGATAAGATCCTTAGCTTGTGTGTTCCCAAGAGCTAAGGTATTCTAAGGCGAAAAGGGGACATTGGTAGGCTTGAAGGTCATATTTTGTAAAAGCACTTTATTATCTAATTTTGGAACCTTTGTTAAAAGGTTAATTTATAAGTGTTATTATAAGGAAGCTTGTAATATATCTTTTTTATAAAATAAAAAGTAGCTCTCCCTTCCTAATTTTGAGCACCACAATTGGAGGAGGCATATAAAAGGTGAGGGAAGACTCTTTTGGAAGGGTTATGCAATTTTGATATTGGAAATCTTGTGCAAGTATGTTAAGCTTGAACAAATGATTTGAGGACGAAAACCTCAAGTGCACTAAGGGGTTTGGGGACGAAAATATCCATTCTTCTACTAGGGCAGCTCTATTCAAGGGCTCTAATTGCACCATAATTGTGCATAAGTGTATGCAAGAAGCTCTACAAAGGTGTCTTTGGACACCACCTTCATCAAGGAATTGGTACTATCCTTCGGAAAGCCAGAAATATTTAATTAGTGAAAGATTTATAGTTAAGACAGATCACAATAGCCTCAAATACTTCCTCACACAATTCGATTTGAATGATAGGCAACAAAAGTGGGTGAGCAAGCTACAATCCTATGACTTCAACATTGAATTTACAAAAGGTAAAAATAATGTGGCTGATACATTGTCAAGGAGGCCCTACTTGTGTTCTCTAAGCGAATTAACCGCTGATTGGAGGGCTGTAATTATCGCTGAATATACACAAAATTATGAGGGCTGCTCATGATGATTCTATGGCGAGCCATCAAGGGTATTTTAAAACATACAAGAAGGTAAGAGAAAGGTTCGCTTGGAAGGGATTAAAAAGAGATGTTTTAATCTATGTTAGAGAGTGTATGGTTTGTCAAAGGAATAAAGGCATGACTACATTTCCAGCTGGTGTCTTGCAACCTCTTCCAATTCCCCACCGAAAATGGGAGAGTATATCCATGGACTTCATCATAGGGTTACCTATGTCATAGGGTAAATGTGGAATCTTTGTTGTTGTGGATAGATTGACAAAATGTGCTCATTTTTTTGCAATTCCAGCCAAGTATTGTGCTCTTTATATAGCATAAATTTTCTTCAAAGAAGGTTTTAAGTTGCATGGGTTGCCCAAAAACATCATAAGTGATAGGGACAGCCAGTTTATGAGTCACTTTGTCAAGAGCTTTTCAAGCTAATAGGTATTGAATTGCTTCCAAGCACTAGTTATCATCCCCAAACGGATGGGCAAACCGAAATCGTCAGTAAATGGGTGGAAGGATACTTAAGGAATTACATTTTAGGGCAGCAAACAGGGTGAAAAATATGGCTCTACATGGTAGAATATTGCTATAACACTACCTACCACATGTCTAGCGGCATGTCTCCATTCAAAGCTTTATATGGTTATGAGGCTCTTTCATTTTTTGACCTTGTTTTCGGGGATAGTAGAGTGCTCGGGGCTGCGGATTGGGTGCAACAAAGTTCTGAAATTTTGGATGAACTCAAGCAAAACTTTTAACAAGCTCAAAATCAACAAAAGGTTTATGCGGATCAACGTAGGTTGGAAAGGCAATTTGAGGTTGGGGACATGGTCTATTTGAGATTGCAACCTTATAAGCAATATTATTTCAAGCAAAGTGGAGCAAAAAAACTTTAACCATGTTTTTATGGGCCTTATAGAATTCAAAGAAGAGTGGGAAAGGTGTCATATGAGCTGGAGTTACCGAAAGAGAGTAAGATTCACAATGTGTTCCTTGTTTCTTGCCTGAAGAAAGCTCTTGGAAAGCATATCATACCCTCCATTGAATTGCTGCCACTTGATGAAGAAGGTAAATTGATTTTGGTTCCTGAAACTATTCTTGAGGTTCGTGAAAGGAAGCTCTGCAATCACACTATCATGGAATACTTGGTGCAATGGAAAAATATGCCTATGGAGGATGCAATTTGGGAAGGGGCAGTCATCCTTCATCATCCCAATTTACAATTGCTTGTGGGCAAACAATTTTGGGAAGGGAGGACTGTAATGTCGCCATTTTCAAGTTAGTCATTGGGATAAGATCCTTAGCTTGTGCGTTCCCAAGAACTAAGGTATTCTTAGGCAAAAAGGGGACATTGGTAGGCTTCAAGGTCATATTTTGTAAAAGCACTTTATTATCTAATTTTGGGACCTTTTTTAAAAGGTTACTTTATAAGTGTTATTATAAGGATGCTTGTGATATATCTTTTTTATTAAAAAAAAAGTAACTCTCCCTTCCTAATTTTGGGTGCCACAATTGGAGGAGGCATATAAAAGGTGAGGGAGGACTTTTTTGGAAGGGTTATGCAATTTTGATATTGGAAATCTTGTGCAAGTATGTCAAGCTTGAACAAGTGACTTGAGGATGAAAACCTTTAAGTGCATCAAGGGGTTTGGAGACGAAAACCTCCATTCTTTTACTAGCGTAGTTTTATTCAAGCGCTGTAATTGCACCATAATTGTGCATAAGTTCATGAAAGAAGCTCTACAAAGGTGTCTTTGGACATCACCTTCATCAAGGAATTAATACTATCCTTTAGAAAGCTGGAAATATTCAATTTGTAGGTTGAAAAGGTGGGCGAACTCCGCAGAGAAGCCCTAGGACAAGCTTGAAGTCTTTCAAAGGGTGGCGACCCCTCGCAAGAGGTCAATTTGGTCTTTGGAACCATTTTCGGGGATTGAAGTAATTTTCATAATTTATTTCAGTCATTTGGCGAATTGTATGGAACATTTTGCATGTGTGAAAGAACATTATAGGCCTTAAAATATTCCATAAATTATTATAATAATTTTGGCACTTGGGCGACTTGGTTGGAGAGTTCCGGAAGGTGATTTGGTGAGTAAAATCCAAGGGATAATTTTCAGAATTGTTTCCACTAATTTTATGAGGTGTGGCGACCCACTTGAGAAGCTTTTTGAGGTGTTTAAGGGGTGAAAAACACAATTGTACTTTCAAAGAAAAATCAAATTATTTTTAAAAGGTATTTTCAGCTATTCATCGATTTATTTGACCCCAAAAAAGGTACTTAACTCTTTAAATAATTTTCAGCATTTTGTGGAATTTTTGAATGTTTTTTAGCTTGGATATCATATGATTTTCTAGCTAGGGTTTGGCTGGTTTTTAGTTTTCAGATTTGAGTTTGGATTGAATTTGCTCAGGGTTTGTTGGAAAACCCTCTTTTTTCATCTTCATCCCAAATTGGGGACATTACAATGGTTGCATGTGGTATCTATTGTTCTCTATTACTCTTTATTGAATGAACACAGTGACCCCAAAGTAGCTTTACATTATTGAGCTTGACTAATAGTGGAGTGTAGCAAAATTCAGTAATATCTATATTCCTACACGGTGAATAACAAGAAAAAATAAGTGAATCTACCCTATATAAAAAGAAGTGATTAGAAGACGATGCGAAAAAGGTTCAAAGGTTTGTTATATTGTGGAGAAAGCATCATCTGCATGATATAGACATCAAATAGATTCCATATTTAGATATTGATGTGGAAATCGTTTGGAGTCAGCTAAGACACTTGAACTTGGAAGAAGAGAGCCTTGTTTCTTCTCTAGTGGAGCTGAACCAAACATGGCTGCCAAGAGGAAATATAAGCAGCTGATTGTTTACAATTCTACACTAAGAGAAACAAAAAATGAACCAAACTACTTCCAAGGAAAAGATTATGTAATGGAGTCTTAGGAGGATCTTAAATAAGAAGAATGACAAAACCAAAGCATTCACTCATTTCAAAACCAGCTAGATTATGCATTGCTAGAATTGGGAATATTATATTAAGTTATTCCAAAGCAAATTGCAAGGATATGCTATCCGGTGGTACAATCACCTAGATTTTGAAAAATAAGGCATGGACAATGGTGGAAAATGAGTTTATGTAGTATACTTAAAATAAGCCATACATATGCTAAAATCTATAATGAGCTGGCCATTCTGAAACAATAAAAAGAGTATATCGGTCCGTTAAATACTGATATAATGCTGAATTTAATACAAATTTTGGAGAAACCAAATGTGACAAGCTCAAAAAACATTACCTTTTGAATGGGCAGGGATTCATTAAAGGAAAGTTTTGAAGGTAGTACTACCATCCGATTGTAGAGATTTGTAAAGTCATCTACATACATTAAGGTTTTAACACAATATTATGGATTTAACATTTTTTTTCAATTGTGGGCTATTGGAATGTATAGAGCATCGTAAAAAAACCATACTCCACAAAATTCCTTTTTGGGTCGGATGGAGACACACGAGAATGTGAAAATGGGATGTCTAGAAATACCTTGAAATCCTATGGAATGATCTTTGAATAGGAAAATAGCACGAGGATGAGGATGGGAATGTGGAATAGGTGGGTGGGAACGTGTCCCCATGGAACATAGAATAAAATCAAATAAGCTCCACAATGCACAAAGAACACAAGATAAATGAATATGTTTGATGTATTAGAAGTACCAAGCTACTTGTTTTAAAAGAGTAGAATTATTTGAATCAGATGAATCATCAAAAATAATCCCATAGTATATAGTAGACATTTACCACTCTTAACTATTTGCGAGAATAGGTCTCCCTGAAGTCACATGTACCGATGTTATTATCATCCTCCTTATGGTAATACGAGGTAGGCCTATATGAATGGTATAGAACGTAGGTCCAATTTGCCTCATGTCACATTTACGAATGTTATTATCATCCCAAAATTAAGACAAGGTATATAGGTGTAGACAATAGTGAGGGGGCCAAGTGAATGGCTACTTTACTCGCCAACGGTGTTATATTACTCTCACTCTCTCAAGGACACGAGACTCATAATGGAGACAAAGATTCTTTATTGATGTTTAGCTCTGTTACAAATATTACACGCCAACCTCACTCTCTCCCTCACCCTAAACTATGAAAAAGATTCCCTTAGTCCAATGATTGGGTTACAATGAACATACATCACTTAGCAGGCTCATAGCTCTTCTTTGACACTCCCTAAGCTTCTCTAAGCAATCTCTCTACACTGGAGCTAGACTCTTCTCTACCCACTCGTTTGATTTTCCTTCTTGATGTCTTGGGTGATTGAGATGACTTTCCCATGTTCTTCCAAAACTGACATCGAATCTTGGTGCCTTAACACTAATGTCCTACCACACCCTCTAAGCTCCCGCTGTCTTGGGAAACAGTGCACACATCACAATTGCTTGATCTAGGTAGTTACTTGGCAATGCAGGTAAAACCACTAGTTGTAGACTGACGGCTATGCAACCACTGTGGCTGTTTAGTAAATGCCATATGCATATAGCAGTGGTTTTGAAATTGCCCATTGCATGAAGCAGAGGTTTTGTTAAGCTGCAAGGAAAAGTTTCTCTTCTTACCAATGTAACATGATTGAAACCATCCTTCCTGCATTCCCTTACCCTGTGGGACTCTTGATGATGTTCTTCAGCCTGATATTGCTCCACGCGCAATATTGTTGCAAGAGATGACAATTCACACAACATAAAACAAATGTGCAAAAGAACATGAATTCATATTGTTGGGTGATGCAAGATAGTTTGTGAACTTAGATACTCTTGCATTAGATGCCTAGAGTAAAAGAAAATGTCCATGAGCCCTTGCTCATTAACCCTCTGCAAGCTCATCAGTGGTTGTTCCATGTTTGGAAACTTCAAATGCATGCATCCAAGTTGCGTCTTCAGAGGCTCTATGTTTTCACTTCGTTAAGTACTCAAAATACTCTCTACTTGTTGTCTTTGTGCCAATCCGTGTATCCACCATGGCCTCAATCTCCTCCTTTGCCTTCCCTGGCAACTAATGCTTCCAATTTATACTTGAAGAATCTAGGCTTGATCCTTCTCCGTTGCCTTGTTGCTTAAAGTAAGGGAACAAATTCATTAAATTGAAGAAAGGTCAAATACCCACTCAATCTAGTAGCTCAATCTCGTAAGCAATTGCTCAGAACCTTCTCAAAATTCTACAAGTTCCATTTTTATTCCACTTCAACTTTTTATATTCTTCTTTGAGAAACCTCTCCTTAAGCAAATGCGCCAATACTAAGTCCCTAACTTCGAAATTTTGTTCTCTTTTTCTTTGAATGACATGCTTCTTATATGTCACACTATTCTCTTCACCTCCATATGTGCATCATCCATAATTGCTACGTACTCTATAGCTTCAACACTCCTCATATTTGTTGTGCTTCTCAATTCACAAGTTCCTCTAGGGTTGTAACCATAGACAATTTGGGACAAACTGATAGCTGTACCTATATTTATTGAATTATTTTATGCAAATTCAGCTTGTGCCAATGCCAATGCCACTGTTTGTGCTTCTCTCCAACCAAACATTTTAGCAATTTACCAAGATTGTGATTCATTGTGTTTCTGTTTGCCCATTCGTTTGAGGATGATAGGCTGAATTGACATCCAATCTTGTGCCTAGTTTTCTCCATAGTGTCCTCTAAAAACACTCCCCAAATCTAGTATCCCTATTTGATACAATAATCCTTGGCAACCTATTTAATCTCACAAGTTCTTTAAAAAACAAACTTGTAATATTCGTGGCATCAATAGTTTTCTTGCATGAAATAAAGTGTGACGTTTTAGAAAATCTATCCACCACAACAAAAATAAAGTCATTACTTCTTTGGATTCTTGGTAGCCTAAGAACGAAATCCATGCTCAACTCTTCCCATGGTCTCTCCGGTATTGGTAATCGCTGATACAACCCAAAAATTTGACATTTTCCTTTAGCATGTTGGCAAATCCTACATCTTTGCACGAACTTTCTAATATCCATGCTCATCCTTGGTTAATAATAACACTCACTCAGTTGCGCCAACATTTTATACATACTAAAGTGACCAAGTAGGCCTCCACTATGCTTCACCTTCAATAAGTTCTCCCTCATCGAACCTTGAGGGATGCATAACCTCCTTCCCTTGAATAACAATCTGTCTTGTATCATATACTCCATCCATGGTGTTATGTCCATGATTCTTGGATTTATGCATGCTGCCCGTGCATCTCGTAAATCCAAATCCTTCTTAATTCTTTCATTGAGTCAAAGCCAATGATTTCTACTCTTAGCCCATTCATTGCAAGAGCTCTTCTACTTAATGCATCCAAAACTTTATTGGATTGCTCACTTTTGTGCCTTAAAACAAAAAAATAACTTTGAAAAAATTTCACCGATTTCATGTGCTTTTGGTTCAACTTACCTTGGTTGTTTATGAATTGTAACGCTTGATGATTCGTGTACAAAACGAATTCCTTTGGCAAAAAATAATGCCTCCACTTCTTAAGAGCTTGAACCATTGCATAGATTTAACAGTCACATACTGAAAATGTAATGTCCCAAAATGGGATGATTTAACCAAAAAGGAGTTTCCCCCGAAAATCCACAAAATTCTGTATTTCTGAAATTAGAAATCAACAAATCCTAGCAGACAAGAAATGATCCAAAACCCTTACCAAATCCCAATAAACCGTAGGCGTCAATATGCAAGAGATATATAGACAATTTTCATCAACCAGTTCATCCAAAATTCACTTTAATACTTGCAAATATGAGCATCAAACTGAAAATGGAAAAGATGTACCTTTTTGCCAAATTTTGAGGATCAATTGCTATTTTATGATAGCTGGAAAAATACAATTTTTATATCAAATACAGTTGTGCTTTGCTTACCTTTTGTTTCAAACCCTTGTCAATAACATGTCACATGTGCGAAATATAAGGGAAAAATTCCAACGATCCCCTAGGGCATCCAAAGTGGCCCAAAAGTCCTTACAAACAAGTTGCCCAAATCGCCAAGGTGTAGAATAAATTGCAAAATATTTATTAGACAAAATTCCACCTTTCACAAGTCAATTTGATCAATAAAACCTGTCAATAAATTAAATAATAATTCTGGAAATTATTATTTAATATCATAACAAGATAAAGCCTCAACTTCATCAAATTTTCACAAAACCCAATGCCAATAATCAAAAGACTTATCAATAAATTGATGTAGACCCCAAAAAAGACCTCAAAACACTCGCAAGAGCCTCCAAAATCAAGTCACTCCACTTGTAGAATTAATGTAAATAATAATCATAATTATTATGCTTAAATTGGACATCAAATTGTCCACCAAACCCTCTTAACAAGCAGACAAAGCAAATCTTCCCACTCTAGGGCAGGTATGAAATCCACCTTAGCAATAAGTGGCGTCAAAAGATACCTTTTGTAGATTAATCAGTTCCAAATCTGCAAATATTTACTAGGCATACATCCCAATATTTTCTTTAAGCATGAAGAATCAATATCCATTTACAACATATCTTCAATTTAGATCATCATGTATTTGTCCCTTGCAAAAGGGGGCGAGCCACCTTGGGGGGAGTGGGTAAAATACCTTTTCGACTCTCCTTGCCAATTTTTTAAGAATATCTTCTCTTTTCCTTTGATTACTTTCAAGCCGACATTCTTTTATTACAAATAATAATATTAAATTAATTGCCTAAATAATAAATAGTAATTAAAATTAATTTTAGACAATAATCTAATAATTATTTCTTTTAAATACCATAGTGGTAAAAACCACTTTTCAAATATTCTTAATCAATTCAAATTGCATTAAATGGACAAATGATAAAAATCACTATTCGGACAATTAAAATTAATTAATAAAATAAAATTCTTTAGTCTATGGAGAAAGTAGACTAAAGGTCTTTAGTACCTACTTATAAGTGATTTGGAAATGAGGACATTACAGTCCTCCCTTCCCAAATTTGGTTGCTCTCAAATAAATGTAAGCTCAAATGCCCAATTACCATATCCAATTGGTAAAACCTGTTGTAGTATTCAAAAAGCCTTTCTCCTGTACCTGTTAAGTGGAATAACTTTTGCCAAAAAACATAGCGCGGCATTTCCCAAATGGATAATGAATGCCATTCCACCTTGCCATCACGTCCCACAATGCAAACCTCTCCTATATATGTTTCCTAAGGGGAAAAGTATCCAAATAAATTTTGAAATTATAATACCTGTATTTTGGGGAATGCCCCAATGTGTCCCAAATCATAGGAAAGCCATCCAATGGCTCACTGCACCTGTATGCCACCATCTCACTCAAAACTGAGTGAGGTATGAATAGCTATCCAATCATGTTTCCCCAACTATGTTCTTCAAAAAGTATCCAACTCCATACTCCAATCCTCAAAGTAATCTCTCAAAGATGCAATGTAGGAAAAAGAACCATACCTTGGAAGCAACTTACTTTTCCATGAAGCCGATTAGAATATGTCACTCCCATGCAAAAATCATGATCAACCCAAAGCTGCCCCTCCTTGTGAATGTTGGGTGGGAAAGTGATCTCAAAAACAACCCAAACATTCTAAAAATACCATGTAGAAAACTGCTGTACCTGTACCTTAAAATCATACATGTACTTGGAAAGAGGCTGTAAAAGTAAACATGAACCTGATTTTTTCTCATGCCATAGGGACTGCCTAAATGGTGGCAATAAAATCAGTCAACAAATGCTCTTCAAAGGGCTGTATACAAGACTTTTCTCCACCTTTTTCATCCTTAAGTGGTTAGAAATTCTCTTTTGACTCATAATTGTTGGAGGCAAGATTTTCATGTATTCCAACCAAATTTTCAATATTTGATGACAGCTGTAAGCAATAGAAAAAATCAGACTTTCCATACGTATGAAGGGGCTATAGTATACTATCTTTTTTCTCTACTTTGTCATCAATCAGTGGTCGGCAATGTTTCCCATACTCAGAAATTTTTGAGGCAACAAATTCAGACTCTTATCCACAAAATTTCAGAACTCTCACTTGGCTTTTTCATGCCAAAAGAGTTGACTTCTATGTAGGATTTGAGCCATGAATGTAGCAAAACATTCTCAAATTTTTTTGACAAGAGAATCCAAAATTTGCTAAAAAACATACCTTCCATCCAACTGTGCACTACTTGGGCTTTTGCCCCATCAAAAGGAATCTCATGGCCCTTGAAGCCAAGCTTCCTATCCAAGTCTCCAAAATATAAATGACAAAAATCAGTTTTGTTCATGCTTACCATGGAATTTGTAAGGGATCTCCCAACAAGCTGGTCATGATGTCTCATGGTGGTTCTTGCTCAACCTTCAAACCTCTCTTTCCTTTTTCTCATGTTCACACAACCATTACCAAACATAATGTTAGATGAAGATGTAGGACCCTCTTCATCATTTAAGTCATGCCAAATGACTTCCTTGCTTGCCACCTTTACAAGGTATCTCCCAAATAAACCTACACATGGAACAAACAAATTATGAAAAATCTTTGGTGTTTATTAACACCCCTTTGATCCACTTGTCAAGTTTTAGGATCCTTTCTTGATGTCTTGATCCTTCCTATCCATTTCACACAATGGATCGCCTTTTACATTCTACAATAAGTTGGAATCTTGATCTTCTCCCATATCCATTTTGATTGTATGCAAGTCCATCATAGTGTTCTTTTCCTTTAAGCATTCCCTCATCTCATTGTGTTTTGATCTATCAAGAAGCCTCTTTGTGCCATCCAACCTTGTCAAGGCTTGCACTCCCTTCTTATTTGTGATTAGGAATTGTTCCTTCCAAGTTCATCAAATCTAGATTCATGCAACAAATTTGAACAATTATTAGATACCAAACAAAAATCATCATTCAACTCATACCTTTCTATGAATATCTTGGTTTCTTTGGCTTCTTCAAAATCATCTTTTTGAATACCAAGGTTTGGGGTACTTGGCTGCCTCAAAGCACCTAGCATCTCCTCATTTTCATCCATCATTTGCAGCCCTCTTTACTGCTTCAAAAACTTAGATTTTTCGTTCTCAAATTTCCCACTCTAGGCTGCCCCAAAGTGTCATTTTTTTGTAGCTCACCTTCCTCTTTCAAATCTGATTTTTCTATTTCATTGGCCTCTTCATAAGAACCCTCATGAAGGGCTGCCCCTTCATTCTTTTCCTCCAACTTTCCATGTAGTTCAATACTCTCTTCATCTACATGCTCCACTATCAAATAAGGCCTCAATTTTCCCTCACAATTAATTGCAACATTTTCAAATGACATATGTTCAATTGGAAATTTTTTCCTTTCTAGCCTCAAACTTGTCAACAAGATAGATAATAATGACTCGAAAAGATCATCACTCTCATTGAGTGTTAGTCAAGATTCTCTGCATAAAAGGTACAACATTTATTGGTAGGATTCTTCCAAGCATTGCAAAGAAATGCTGAAACATCTTAACAATAAGTTTATTACACTCCATATCTAACATCAAAATACATGACTTGGTTGAATCCATAGTTTTCAAGATGTTCGACTTTTCTAGCCAAAGAGTTTCCATTATCCTTTTTGAAACCTTGGAAGCTCTCCACAATCAATGAAAATATCTCCCCCATTATTTTATCACTGTAGGGAACTTCAATAATCGTTAGTCTTAAAACTTCATTAATGCAACTAGTAACCAAGAGCCTTACCTTCTCATTTGTGACTCTCAAAAATTCATCTTGAACCAAGTAAGTCCTTGAGGGCTGTACTGTGCACTTCATGGTCTTATATTGTGATTGATTTATCTTGGATAATCTCTTTTCTATTTCTTCCAAGGTGTTGATTATATCCTCCACTGGTTGGCATAGGTTCCTTAGCCTTCTACTTGCATTGTAGAGCTTTTTTTTCTCCATTTCTTCCATGACTTCTTCCTCTTCTGATACCATTGTAATGTCCTGAAATGGGACGATTTAACCAAAAAAGGGTTTCCCTTAAAAGTCACAAAATTATGAATTTTTGAAATTAGAAATCAACAAACCTTAGCATGCAATAAATGATCCAAAACCTTTACCAAACCCCATAAACCCTAGGCGTCAATATGAAAAAGATATATAGACAATTTCCAACAACCAATTCATCCAAAATTCACCTTAATATTTGCAAATATGAGCAACAAACTGAAAATGAAAAAAATGTACCTTTTTGCCAATTTCTAAGTATCAATTTATATTTGATGATAGCTGGAAAAATACAATTTTTATATTAAATAAAATTGTTGTTCCTTGCTTAATTTTTGCTTCAAACCTTTGCCAATAACATGCCACATGTGCCAAAAATAAGGAAAAAATTCCAGCAATCCCCTAGGGTATCCAAAGTGGCCCAAAAGTCCTTCCAAGTAAGTCGCCCAAGTCGCCAAGGTGTAGAATAAATTGTAGAATATTTATTAGACAAAATTCCACCTTTCATAAGTCAATTTGATCAAGAAACCCTGTCAATAAATTAAATAATAATTTTGGAAATTGTTATTTAATATCATAGCAAGTTAGAGCCTCAAAACTTAATCAAATCTTCATAAAACTCAACGTTAATATTCATAAAAATTATCGGTAAGTTTCGAAATATTAAATTGATCAACTAGATCCCAAAAAGGATCTCAAAACACTCCCAAGAGTCTTTTAAATCAAGTTGCCCCACTTGCAAATTAATGTAAATAATAATCATAATTATTATGCTCAAATTGGACATCAAATTGTCGACCAAACCCTCTCAACAAGCATACAAAGCAAATCGTCTCTCTAGGGTAGGTATCAAATCCACCTTAGCAATATGCGGTGTTAAAAGACACCTTTTGCACAATAATCAGCTCTAAATTTGCAAACAATTATTGGGCATACATCTTAATATTTTCTTCAAGCATAAAGAATCAATATTAATTTTTAGCATATCTTCAATTTAGATTTTCATCATGTATTTGCACCTTGCAAAGGGGGGCAAACCACCTTGGGAGGGTAAAATACCTTTTTGACTCTCCTTGCCGATTTTTTAGAATTTCTCTTTTTTCTTTGATCATTTTCAAGCCGACATTTTTTTTTTTTTACAAATAATAATATTAAATTAATTGTCTAAATAATAAATAGTAATTAAAATTACTTTTAAGCAATAATCCAATAATTATATCTTTTAAATACCATAGTGGTAAAAACCACTTTTAAAAATATTCTATGAATCAACTAGAAGTGCCTTATATGGACAAATGATAAAAACACTATTCGAGCAATTTTAATTAATTAATAAAATAAAACCCTTTAGTCTATGGTGAAAGTAGACTAAAGGTCTTCAGTATCTATTCATAAGTGATTTGGAAATGTGGACATTAGAGAGAACTTCTTAGCTTCATTCAATGTAGAAACCCCTGTTTCCCCTGAATACTGGAACTTGTGTGTTTTTGGACTGTTTTTGTGTATTTTGATTTTTTTGGTGTTTTTTGCATGAATAAGGAATAAATGCGATTTTTGCTAGAAATCTATATAAATTCAAATAAATAAATACAGAGCAGTATACTCTCTTAACTGGGTAATCTAGGGTTTCATTATTCATTTCAGATGATTACAATAAGATATCTCAGTCATGCATACGAAATAATATAAATATTGTTTGAAAAACCCTGATTGGTTGCAAGCTAGAAATTGCCCTAGATTTGGTACGGCTGCAATAAGTAACCCTTTCTCCCTCCTGCTGGTGATCCAAGATGATGCCAGGTGAATAGGCGCCCCAAGTGGAAGCGACAGACTGGTCAAAGAGAAGGCGTTTTGCCCTGGAAGAAAAATACGCCCTTGTTGGTGATGGTACGGCCTGGTACAGAACCGTACGAATTCCGTACAACAGCAAGAAAAAACACAGTACGGCCTAAAACTGAGTGCCTGATCTTAATAAGAGATGCGCCACTATTGAAGATCCCCTTCTGGACAATTTTAGACCAAGACGCTGAATGTAGAAAACTTTGTGAAGCTCTGTGATAACCTTTGGATGAAATTATCTCTCTGCTTGGCAATAGATCAGCTGGTATTTCACGGCCTCTGAATCACACACTGAAAATTGCACGTTCTCCAATGCAAATCGAAAATTGAAACCCTAGGCTCGGTCTTCAGAAGAAAAACAATTAGCAAAAATTGACTTCAATCATGAATGGCACGATTCCTAATGAGAAACCTTTATATCCTTGAAAAAGTGCGATTTCCCTAATTAGGGTTTCATAATTAAAAATTCGGATTTTCTTTTAATTTTTCCATAGTTCAAAAATCACAATTTTAATTATTAGAAACGACCCCCTTCATAATGAGCGCCCCCTTAAGTCAACTCTTAAGTTATAATATTAAATATTATAACTTTATAATATAGCTCCAAATAATTAATATTTAATTAAATCAATTAAATATTAATATCTCCCTCAAAACATATCCGATTCTCGAACTGTCTGAAGCTAGCGAACAAGGGAGTGATTCCGCACATGGCCAGACCATAGCAAGGGTGCTCCGCTGAGTGCCAAAAATTCGTAAAAAATAGCAACTCAGGCAAACGGTGTCCGAAAGAACCCGAACGAAAGCCAACTGAAAAATTTTTGATAGTCGAAGCCAAGCCAAGCTCCATCAAGACCCTCTATCCATCCTATCAGCCTACGAGGGTCACATAATAGGCTAATCATCAACTCTGAGAGATGTCAACTGGAAGGGGACATGACAGTCCGCCACTCCTGAAATTGTTTGTCCCCAAGCAATCTCAACTCCGGATTCTGCAAAATATCCTCGCTCTCCCATGTAGCATCCTCCACTGGCAAATCTCTCGATTTTACCAAATATTCCCTGATAGTCCTCCTACGCAACTGTCTCTCTTTGTACTCCAGGATAGACTCAGGGACTAAAATCAAATTTCCCTCATCATCTAAGGGAGTTAAAACTGTAGAAGGTACCACACGGTGTCCCAACGTCTTCTTGAGGCGTGATACATGAAAAACATTGTGTACCCTGCTCTCTGCTGGAAGCTCTAGCTCATAAGTCACCTCTCCAACACGCCTCAGGATCCTGAAAGGACCGTAATAACATGGCTTAAGCTTCTCTGCCCCACTCTTCCCAAGAGTAGACTGACGGTAAGGCTGCAACATAAGATAAACCATGTCACCCAAATCAAAAGATCTCTCTGTCCTCTTTTGATCTGTGTATTGCTTTTGTTGATTCTGTGCCCTGGCAATATTCTCCTTGAGAGCCCTCATAGTATCCTGACTCTCCTGCAACAAGTCTCCAGCACTCGGCATTCTACTGTCACTCAGTAGCAAATCCAGAAAACTCGGCGCCTCATACCCGTACAATGCCATAAAAGGGGACATCTGAATGGTCATATGGAAGGTCGTGTTGTAGCAATACTCGCACAAATGAATCCACTTGACCCATGCCTTTTGCTGCCTTGCAATATAGTTCTTGAGGTAACCTTCGACCCATTTATTCACTATCTCTGTCTGTCCATCGGTCTGCGGGTGGTAACTGGTGCTCGGCGTAAGCTCGGTCCCACAGAGTCTGAACACCTCTTGCCAGAAGTGACTAAAAAACCGACTATCCCTATTGCTCACTATGCTCCGAGGCAACCCATGCAGTCTGAATACCTCTCGGAAGAAGACCTCTGCTATCTGTGTAGCTGTGTAAGTGGTGGTAATCGGAAAGAAGTGGGCATACTTCGTTAACCGATCCATGACTACATAAATACAATCCCGTCCTTGGGCTTTAGGCAAGCCCGTAATGAAATCCATCGACAGGCATTCCCACTTCCTGTCAGGAATCGAAAGTGGCTGCAATAATCTTACCGGGTACGTGTTCTCCTGACAAACAGGGCACTCACGCACATACTGAAGAACATCTGCCTTAAGTCCTTTCCATGTGAATCTCTCCCGAATCTGTCTATAGGTCTTGAAATACCCGGGATGACCTGCAGTAGGTACATCATGAAAGGCTCGCATGATAATGTTCTTCACCACTGATCCTGGAATCAAATAAACCCTGTTCTTGTAAATGATCAAGTCATTCACAAGCGTATATCTGGTATCAATCGTCGATCCCTCAACAATGCTGGAAGCCCATAAATCCTTGGCATACTTTGCCACAATCATATGTCTCCAATCCTCTGTAATGTGAACCATAGAACTCAAATAAGTCCTACGTGAAAGAGCGTCGGCCACTACATTCTGGGTGCCCTTGATGAAAGAAATGTCAAAGTCATATGCCTGCAATTTGCTCACCCACTTTTGATGACGATCATTGAGATCTCGCTGCCCCAAGAAATGCCTCAAGCTGTTGTGGTCAGTTTTGATGCAAAATTTGCTGCCAACAAGATATTGCCTAAATTTTGCCAAGGCATGCATTATAGCGAGCATCTCCTTATCGTAAATACTGTAGAGCCTCTCTGGCCCCCTGAGCTTACGGCTCTCATACACTATAGGGTGCTTGTCCTGCATAAGCACCGCTCCAATGCCCTCACTTGAAGCATCACACTGAAGCTCAAAAGGCTTCAAAAAATTTGGTAGTGCCAACACTTGGCACGTAGTCATCAACTCCTTAAACCTCACGAAACACTCTTGTGCCTCAGTAGTCCAACAAAATGCACATTTTCCCAACAAATCTGTCATAGGGGCTGCATGACGTGAATAACCATTCACGAATCTACGATAAAATCCACACAAACCTAGAAATCCCCGCAGCTGTGTAAGATTCGCCGGAATAGGCCAGTCTATAATAGCGCAGATCTTCTCAAAATCCATCCGCACTCCCTCTACACTGATAATATGACCTAGGTATAACAATTCGGTCATCCCCAAATCACATTTGGACTCCTTGGTGTACAAAGACTCCCTCTCCAAAATACTGAGCACGGTCTCCAAATGAGCCAAATGCTCATGCCAAGTCCTGCTGTATATAAGAATGTCATCGAAGAAAACAAGTACAAATCTCTTCAACAGTGAATGGAAGACTCTGTTCATGGTGGACTGAAATGTCGCTGGCGCATTGGTGAGCCCAAATGGCATCACCACAAACTCATAGTGTCCACAATGACAACGGAAAGCAGTGTTCTCAATGTCCTGCTCACGAACCCTGATCTGATGATATCTGGACCTTAAATCTATCTTCGTGAAGTAGCATGCAGCATGGAGCTCATCAATAAGCTCATCGATATGAGGTATTGGATATTTGTATTTAATAGTCCTCTTATTCAGGACTCTATAGTCTATGCACATACGCAGGGTGCCATCCTTCTTCTTCACCAGAACAACTGAAGAAGCGAATGGTGATTTGCTAGGCCGAATGTGACCCATAGCGAGTAACTCCTTGATTGTTTTCTCGATCTCATCTTTCAACCGCTTAGGATGCCGATAAGGAGTAATCATAACGGGCTTAGCGCCCTCCTCAAGCTCAATAATGTGCTCAATGCCCTTGTCTGGAGGTCTCCCTAGTGGAATATCACTGAATACCTTATCATGCTTGACTCTCAACTGCTGAATGTCAGGATGATACTCAATCTTCTGCTGTCCCTCCTGTATTGGTGCCAATGTGCACTCGGCAGCCCACTCTACCATGTCGTGTCGCATGAGCCTCTCCATCCGATGAAAAGAAATAGTTTTGATGTTGCTGTCCCGTATTGCCTTCAGAATATGTCTTCCCAACAACATCAAAAGGAATCTCCATGTCCTTGAGACGAAGAGTGACTTCCTCAAGGGAATGAAGCCACTTCATGACCAAGACCAAATCGATATCCCCCATGTTCACAACATAATAATCAGCCTTGAACTCATAGTTGTTCAAGTGCAATGGGAGATCTCTAATCATCCGCTCACACCTAAGAGTGTAACCATCGGCCACCTTAACTCTAATGCCGTCAAACTCCTCGGTAATCAGTCCACGCTTCTCCTCAAATCTAGCATCGATAAAATTATGTGTGGCTCCTGTGTCAAGAAGGGTTATGACCCTCTGTCCTGCCAAAACTCCACGGAGTCTGAATGAACTCATTTGCTGGATACTAGATAGGCGTGCCTTCTGAATCTGAAGCTCTGACTCTGCCTCTGCCTTAGGCTCTGAAGCCTCTGACTCTGACTCCTCAGGACTCTCCTGCTGTTCGGAATTTTCTGATTCCGAATCCTCATAATAAGCCCACATCACTCGATTTGCCTTGCCCTTAGGCCTCAAAGGACAATCGTGATTGGCATCATAGGGACCTTTGCAGTAGAAGCAAAGCTTCTTCCTGCGTAGATCGTTAAGAGCCTCTCGATCCAAAGGTGGTGCTGCTGGTTTGCCCTTTGAATCATTCTTAAAATCTGATTTGTCTTTGTTAAAATCTGATTTCTCTCTATTTCTGTTGAAGCCCTTATTGTCCCTGAATGAAGAAGTACCTTTGGAGTTGAATTTACTAGATGGGGCTGCCATCTCCATACTACGCGCCTTCTTCATAGCTTCCTGTAACGAAGGAGGATCAAAGGCTTTGATCCAACCTCTCAAGGGTTCAGATAGGCCCTCGATGAAAAGAACTATCAATCTACGCTCTGAAATGTTTGGCACCATGACTGCCAACCACTGAAACTCCCCAATGAAGGACTCCAAGTTCCCTGTTTGTTTCAACTGTGCCAAATCTCGAAAGTAAACCTCTGGATCTTTCTTGTCAAACCTCTCAACCAACCTATCCACGATGTCCTGGTACTCTGTCACCTGATTATGCTGAAGTGTTACCATACCATGGTACCACCAATCATGTGCTACTCCCTCCAAGTGCAAAGCGGCGTATTTGATAGCTTCTATCTCTGTCATTGGCCTTAATGCCAAAAATGTGTCAAGCTTATGAATCCAAGCTTGAGCTGTCATCTTACCACTACCGTCAAAATTAGTCAAAAAAAGCTTGCCCGTAGCCTTCTTCAGCTCACTAAGCTGACCTCTAGGCCTCCTATCCTGTCTAAGCGATCTGTAATGCTCTCTCCTCTGATTTACAAAACGATCAAAGGACATCCTCTCCCGAACCTGAGGAGCTAATAATTCCCACTCTTCATTTGCAGCCATGAGCGTATCTGCAAATAGGGGGTCTCCTGCCGCCTCCTCTGCTGGAGCTTCTTCTAGTTCCTTCTGAACAAATGTAGGACGTGTAGGCCTATCAACTATTTTGGACTGGGTCAGCTGTGGTCTCTGATTAACTGTAGCACTCCTGTTATCTCCTTGTTTCTCATTCTGTCTAACAAGTGGGTTCATCCTTTCTACCATAGTAGTAAGTGCCTGTAATGCCTGCGCCATCTGCTGCTGTCCTGTAACCATAGCACGAAGAAGTCTCTGGTGTCCTGATCCTTATTATTTCTGTGGCCCCTGGGTGGGCTACCCTCACGCCTATCACTCATGATGACCGGCTACTGTTCTAAACCCTGGTCGCCTTCAAGCAAGGCTCTCTTGCGTGTGTAATACCTGTGTGGTCCTAACTCTTGTGGCTACATAAGATTGCTAAACCCTCAGGATGGCAGGATTTTGCTCTGATACCACTGTAGAAACCCCTGTTTGCCCTGAATTCTGGAACTTGTGTGTGTTTTTGGACTGTTTTTGTGTATTTTGATTTTTTTGCATGAATAAGGAATAAATGCGATTTTTGCCAAAAATCTATATAAATTCAAATAAATAAATACAGAGCAGTATACTCTCTTAACTGGCTAATCTAGGGTTTCATTATTCATTTCAGATGATTACAATAAGATATCTCGGTCATGCATACGAAATAATATAAAATATTGTTTGAAAAAACCTGATTGGTTGCAAGCTGGAAATTGCCCTAGATCTGGTACGGCTGCAATAAGTAACCCTTTCTCCCTCCTACTGGTGATCCAAGATGATGCCAGGTGAATAGGCGCCCCAAGTGGAAGCGACAGACTGGTCAAAGAGAAGGCGTTTTGCCCTGGAAGAAAAATACGCCCCTGCTGGTGATGGTACGGCCTGGTACAGAACCGTACGGATTTCATACAGCAGCAAGAAAAAACACAGTACGGCTTGAAACTGAGTGCCTGATCTTAATAAGAGATGCGCCACTGTTGAAGATCCCTTTCTGGACAATTTTAGACCAAGACGCTGAAGGTAGAAAACTCTGTGAAGCTCTGTGATAACCTCTGGATGAAATTATCTCTCTGCGTGGCAATAGATCGGCTGGTATTTCATAGCGTCTGAATCACACACACTGAAAATTGCACGTTCTCCAATGCAAATCAAAAATTGAAACCTGAGGCTCAGTCTTCAGAAAAAAAACACTTAGCAAAAATTGACTTCAATCATGAATGGCACGATTCCCAATGAGAAACTCTTATATCCTTGAAAAAGTGTGATTTCCCTAATTAGGGTTTCATAATTAAAAATTTGGATTTTCTTTTAATTTTTCCATAATTCAAAAATCACAATTTTAATTATTAAAAATGGCCCCCTTCATAATGAGCGCCCCCTTAAGTTATAATATTAAATATTATAACTTTATAATATAGCTCCAAATAATTAATATTTAATTTAATTTATTAAATATTAATATCTCCCTCAAATATATCCGATTTTGGAACCGTCTGAAGCTGGCGAACAAGGGAGTGATTCCGCACATGCCCAGACCATAGCAGGGGTGCTCCGCTGAGTGCCAAAAATCCCTAAAAAATAGCAACTTAAGCAAACGGTGTCCGAAAGAGCCCGAACGAAAGCCAACTGGAAAAATTCTGATAGTCGAAGCCAAGCCAAGTTCCATCAAGACCCTCTATCCATCCTATCAGCCTACGAGGGTCGCATAATAGGCTAATTATCAACTCTGAGAGATGTCAACTGGAAGGGGACATGACATTCAATTTCTCATTAAAATAAACAATGGGATTAACTTCTTGGCTCAATATTGCTCCTATTGCTGTCCCACTTGCCCAACAATAGTTGTTTTGTTACCTCCTCTAAAATATGAAAGCTATCATTTGTTGCAATAGTCCATTTCTTTCTACTACCCTTCATTGCATTAATAATGGGTGTACATATACCAGTAAATTTTATAATTTTTTTTTTTAAAATAAAAACTTGACAACCCATGAAAACTTCCATCCTTAAACATGCTTTGTGTTGATGGGCACTCAACTATTGCTCTTACGTTCTTGGGGTCATTTTCAACCCATGTTTTGAGTTTACAAATCCCAAATACAATAGTTCCTTTTGCATGAAGTTACACTTTTTCAAGTTGACCAAAAACTTATCATCTTTTAGCTTTTTAAAAATTAATCTTAAATGCATCAAATGTTCTTTTTTTGAATGACTGAAAATCAAAATGTTGTCAAGATAAACAGTGAAACTTACTTGGGTATTCCCTTAACACTTCATTTACGAGTCTCATGAATGTGTTTGGTGACTAAATGGTACAACAAGACGCTCACACAACCTATCATTCGTTTCAAATGTGGTCTTCCACTCATCACCTTCTCTAATCCAAATTTGGTGATAAGCAATTCTCAAATGTATGTATCTTTGTGAAGTACTTTGCTCCACTCAAACAGTGCATCAAGTTATCCATCCTTGGCATTGGAAATTTGTATTTGATAGTTATCTTGTTGATTGCTCTAGGATCCATATGCATTCGCCAATCTCCACTTTTCTTAGGTGCCAACACTTGTTAGAACTGCTGACGGGCTTCAACTTTCTCAAATTAAATCCTTCAACAACTCATTTACTTTTGTCCTTATTCTACATTTAAAATATCCCAAAAGGGGAATATTTTTTGGATTTTGGAATTTACGATGAACCCTAGTCAAATATGAATTTTCCATATTTGTAACAACTAACCCTAACTGCAAATAACCCTTGAATATGGCAAACTCAAAGAACCTAATAGGCAGTCTTACATACAAGTTTGGCCCTTCCAAATCTGCAGTTGTTTTTCAAACCCTAGGCATCCCACTTTAGAATTTTATTAGCCTTTTTGAAGATGTATCATGCTCAAAACCATCAACTTAATAATTTGAAAATTACCAATAAGTCAAAGAATATTATTGATTGGTATAAATGCTTTTCACCCCAAATATGATACTGAAATTGACCAAAATATTACTGAATTAACATGCCAATATTATTGCAATTTAGGAATATGTATGAAGTCCAAATGACCTTCAAAACCTTCCAAAGAGCAATAATAAATTTAGGAATAATATAGAAAAATTAGAATATTGTTTGGGCACAAAATAGCACTTCAAACCCTAACAAATCAGCTCCAAACCAAGTCGCCCTAGCTGGAAAATAACATTTCCAGCAACAAATCCAACACAACCCTCCAATGAGGGGTCTTCAACATGAACCACAAAAATCTAGCGTTTCCTACCCTAGTCTCCAACCTTACAAATCAACAGCCCCTCCCAAAAGAAAGTTGCCACCTCCAATTCTTTTTTGTTTTTTTCTGAATACTAGGCTCAATCACAACCTCAAGATGATGCTGCCCTTAATGAGAAATGAGGGTTTGCGTCCCCACTCGTTTGCTTGAAGATTTTCTTCTCCAAGTCAATGGCTTAAGCTTTTCGTGCTTAAAATTCAAATTTCAAATAAATTCCATAATAGAGCAGAGACCCCAAAATATCCAAAGAGATCTTCAACATGCCTTGCGTAAATTGACTTTGTCTACTTATGATGGCTCAAACAAATGCACAACTTGAGCATGGATACAAAAATTGGATACCTACGTATCTCTTGTTCGAAATATTGTCATTGATGTTAAAGGGTAATCGTGAATTTGATTGATGGCAAAGTAATTCGATACAAGAATTAAAGTAAATAAAGAATATTTAATTTGATTGAGGCAATTAATTGTGCAAATAACGGTCATATCTTTGCGTGGAATCGAAGATAAATTGACTATGTCTAGCGGGTTTGAAGATATAATTATGGCGAAGGTTTCAAGACAATTTTTAAGGCTAAAATGGTCCCCAACCTTGGTCGACCTGATTCGAAGGAGTTGTGACCATTCGAATGGACTTTTTCGTTTTAAGAGTCATGACCTTAATTTGTGGTTTTTCGTGGGTTATAAATAAGTGCATAGCGAGTGGCAAATTTGTAAATTCGAAAGTGAAAGATAAAAGTAGAGCAAAAATATTTGAAGGCAGATTTTTGTGAAAATATTGAAAGATAAAATCCAGCAAGTATAAGGCAGAGCATAGCAACGAAAACACTCAAGTGTAGATCGAATCGAAAGGAGATAAAGCAGTGTTTTATCGTTCGTGCTGTTGACAACAAACCAGAGATAGAAGAGTGATTCTTGTGAGAAGGTTGGTGCCTTCGTTTTGAAGAGATTCGTGTCTCTTGTTGAGTTGGTGCTCAGCGAAAGGGGTTGGTGCTCCTGTAGGTTGGTGCCTACAAAAGTGTTTTTGGAGCTGGTGCTCAAGTAGGTTGGTGCCTACGGATATTTATATTGAGAAAGATTTCTCAGTGGTTTTCTCCTGAAAGTGTTTCCACGTATATCTGGTGTCACTTTGCATTGTGTTATCTTGTGTTGTGATTTGATTGCTTTGAATATCTTTATTGGAATAAGTGATTAAGTGTTAGAAAAGAAAAGAATATATAATATTGATTCACCCCCCTCTTAGTATTACCCTGTGCTCAACAATTGGTATCAGAGCGGGTTCCTTCAGATATAGCTTAACCACTAGAAGGTAGATCGTACAAGCACACATAGTTGGATCTCAAGTTCAGGACGAATTTTCCACTAACAAGGCACCGTTGTTTGAAGGCACAAATTATGCCTTCTGGAGCATAAGAATGAAGACATCTAATGGCTCTTGGGTTCGATATTTGGCAAGCAGTAGTAACCGGGTACCAAATGCCACAAATGCCACCAACATACGCTAATGGAGAGAAGGCTAGTGAGAACAATGCTAAAGCAATGAATGCCATCCTATGCGGCCTTTCAGAATCGGAATTCATAAAAGTCATGCAATGTGATTAAGAGAGATCTGGGAAAACTTAAAACTTTCTATGAGGGTGATAGCAAGGTAAGACAAGCAACACTCCAAACTCACAGGAGATAATTTGAGAGTTTAAAGATGAAGGAAGAAGAGAACATTGCAGGATACCCGATCCGGGTTGATGAATTAGTCAATGTTATTTGAGGACTTGGAGAAACCGTGGAAGAGTCTGCAATCGTCCAAAAGGAGCTGAGGTCCTTACCGTTGACGTTTAATGCAAAAGTATCTGTTGTTGAAGAAATGAAAGATCTGGATAAATTAAAGATTGATGCGCTGCACGAAATCCTCACAGCATATGAAATGAGGACTGAATCCGAAAGACCATAAAAAAGAAAAGCGACGTTCAAAGCATCAAAGAAGGAGAAGGTCAAGGAGCCCGAGCCAAGCGATAGCTCAAGCAACGAAGAAGATGAAAAGGAGGCTCTATTCATTCAAATGCTGAAGAAAGGTTTGGGCAAATATAAAGGTAAGTTACCATTCAATTGTTTTAATTGCGGTAAGATTGGTCATTTTGCAGCTAAGTGCCCGGATAAAGACAATCGTGATGAAGAGGAGAGCAAACCAAAATTCGAGAAGGGATTCAAACAAAATAAAGACAAGAAGAGATTTGAGAAACAAAAAAAAAGCTTATACTCCAGGTGGAACTATATCTCATCCGAGGAAAGCGGAGCCAGTGATTCTGACAATGACAATGAAGAAACATTGTTCATGACCATAGAAGACAATGCTTCCATGAGTAGAAAAAACTTGGAGAAAGAAGATGAAGGCGAGGTAAATCTCGAAGAAAAGCTTATCTATGCCTTAGGAGAAATAAAAGATCTTAAGAAAAAGAACATGAAACAAAAGCTTCTGATTCAGAAATATGAAAAAGAGAGTCAGGTCTCAGAACCCAGAATATCACAAGGTCTTGAGGAATCAAAGAAGATAATTGCTGATCTAAAAGTCCAAATCGAAGAGGCAAAGAAAATTGAAGAAGATCTAACAGATCAGCTATAGAAGAAAGGAGAAGATTGTGAAAGGTATGAATATGAGATTGCTGCTTTAAAAAGGGATCTAGAAAAGGCGAACACTAAAATAGCAAGTGACTTGAAATTTGAGAAAAGCACCCATGTTTTGAATGAGATTCTGGAGACTCAAAGATCACCATCTAACAAGTCAGGCATTGGGTACGAGAAGGAAAAGGAGAAAGCTAAGAGTTACGCTGAAACTCTTAAGGAACCTGTGAAAAAGGAGACCAAGAAGGAAGAAGGCCACAATACAAAAATCAGCTCTATCAACAAAGAAAGCAAAGGAGAACAAAACTTCAAGAGACCACTTGCTCCAAGATATGCATATAAAACCACGTTTGGTAATTATTTTGATGGATATTGTTATTATTGCAATCATTTTGATCATAAGAAATTAGATTGTAGAAAGAGAGCCAAGGATATTGAAGTCAGGAGCAGAAACAAAGGAACCTATGGAGCTTTGAATAGAAGCTACAATTCGTTTGCTCCCCTATCAAACTTTGATGAAGAAGCTATAGTCTGTTATAAGTGCAACGACTATGGACATATACCACGCTATTGTAGAAGTGTTTTCGAATCTGTAAGACAAGATCAAAAGTTCAAGGCTTTAGTTATAAAGAACAGGGAACCAAAAAAGCCTTGGAAGAAGCAAGAAAAATCCATGATTGTTCAAACAGCATTCCATGCTAGAGATGAAGGACAACAATGGTTCATTGATAGTGGATGTTCGAGACACATGGCTAGAGATAAAAGCAAATTTATCTTGTTAAAAAAAAGGTCAATGAAGGCACGGTGAAGTTTGGAGACAACACTATAGCCAGAATAATAGGAAAATGTACGCTTAGTCTTGTAATGGAAGAACCAAAACAAAGAATGTGTTATATGTGGAAGGGTTAAAGCATAATCTTCTAAGTGTGAGCCAAATGTGTGATCAAGGACACACTCAAGTATTTTGTTGAAGGTTGCGAGATCAAAAAAAAAAGACACGGGAGAGCTAATTGCCAATTCTCATAGGACAACAAACAATCTATACATGCTTACAAAAGTCAAAGGAGAGAAGTGTTGTTTGAGTCAAGTTGAAGAAAGTTGGCTATGGCGCTATGGCACAAAAGAATGGGACATAGAAATTTTGATAACCTTGTGAACATTAGCAAGAAGCAAGTTGTAAGGGACATTCCAAAGATAACAAAGCCATCAAGCATGCTTTGTAAGCAATGCCAGTGAGGGAAGCAGACCAGGACAAGATTTAGAACGAAGGAATATTCCACCACGAAGAAATTAGAACTCATTCATACAGATTTGTGTGGACCCACCAGAACGCAAAGTATACAACGTGAGTGGTATTTTATGCTGCTAATTGATGATTACACTAGAATGACATGGGTTGTGTTTCTGAAAGAAAAGTTTGAGGCCTTTAACAAATTCAAAGCATTTAAAGCATTAATTGAAAATGAAACTGGTTTAAGGATCAAATGCTTAAGGTCAGATAGAGCAGGTGAGTTCATGTCAAATGAATTCATTGAGTATTGTGAAGACCATGGGATAAAAAGACAATACTCAGCTGCAAGAACCCCACAACATAATGGGGTAGTAGAACGAAAGAACAAGACTGTCCAAGAAATGGCTAGGACAATGATGAACGAATCCAAGTTATCAAACAAATATTAGAGAGAAGTAGTCCACATAGCTGTATATATCCTAAATAGAGGGCAGATTAGAGTCAATAATGACAAGACCCCATATGAGTTATGGACGGAAAGACCAGCTTCCGTAAAATCTTTCAAAGTATTTGGAAGTAAGTGCTTTATTAAGAGGACCAAAGATGATTTGGGGAAATTTGACTCAAGAGTCGACAAAGGAATTTTTCTAGGATATTCCACCAAAAGCAAGGCCTACAAATGATACAAGAGAACGGAAACTAATGTAGAAGGTGCCAGTGTCAGAGTAGATGAAACTGGAACTCAGAAGGCAAGTGATCCATTAGACGAACTAGATATCATTGAAGAAGAAGATGGATGAAGATGAACGTCAAGACACCAAGGCACCATCTCGTTTCGTTCAGAAGAACCATGCCGAAAGCCAAATCATTGGTAATATAGATGCTGGAGTACAGGCCAAAAGGATTGTAAGAAATTCTGAACAAGTAAATTTTTCTTTGCTATCTAAAATACAGCCTAAGAATTTTTCAGAAGCAACCCATGATGAACTTGGGTAAAAGCAATGGAAGAAGAGCTAAACCAAATTGAGAAGAATGAGACGTGGAAGTTGGTACCCAGACTGAAGGATCAGAATGTGATCAGCACCAAATGGGTATACATGAACAAACTAAATGAGGTTGGTCAAGTGATGCGAAACAAGGCTCGGTTGGTATGCAAAGGATATGCTCTAATCGAAGGTATTGACTTTGAAGAAACCTTCACTCCCGTGGCAAGATTAGAGGCAATCAGAATGTTTCTTGCCTATGTTTTCAAGAACTTCAAGGTATATCAAATGGATGTAAAATCTACTTTTCTGAATGCCAAATTAGAAGAGGAAGTGTACATCGAGCAACTAGAAGGATTCCTTCTATCAGAAGATAGCAAGTATGTATGCAAATTGAAGAAAGCCTTGTATGGATTGAAGCAAGCCCCCAGAGCTTGGTATTCAAGACTTGACAAGTATCTACAAGACCAGGGATTCAAGAGAGGATTTATCGACAACAATTTGTACATCAAAACTGAAGGTGAGCATTAGTTAATTGTTGTAGTTTATGTTGATATAATCTTTGGAGGAGATAGTGAGACGCTGTCCAAAAGATTCGCCGAAGACATGCAGAAGGAATTTGAGATGTCCATGCTTGGTGAGATATCATTCTTTCTTGGATTGCAAATATCTCAGTCCAGTAAAGGAATATTCATCTCCCAGACCAAGTATGCTAAAGAAATGTTGAATAAATTTGGAATGGAAAACTGTGCACCGGTTGACATGCCTATGGCTACAGGAAATAGTTGAGTAAGGATGATGAATCGCCAAATGCAGATCAATCCCTCTACAGATCAATGATTGGCAGTTTTTGGTACATAACGGCATCCAAGCCGGATATCATGCAAGCAGTAGGCATGGTAGCACGCTATCAGGGAACTCTTAAAGAAACACATGTGCAAGTGGTGAAGGGGATATTCAAATATCTAAAGGGGAACCTGGACTATGGATTGTGGTGTCCTACAGGGAAGGATTTCACATTGGTAGCATATATACACTCAGACTGGGCAGGATGCCTAGATGACAGAAAATGCACAAATGGAGGAGCATTTTTCCTTGGAGATAGCCTAGTGTCTTGGCTAAGTAAAACGCAGAATTCAGTTTCCTTATCCACAGCAGAGACCAAGTACATAGCGACAATATTGTGTTGCATTTAGATTCTTTGGATGAAGCAAACCCTTAAAGACATCAAGGTAGAATATGATCATCCAATTTCAATATACTGTGACAATACCAGTGCTATCAGCATCTCACAAAATCCACTGATGCATTCCATAACAAAGCACATTCCAATCAGATACCATTTCCTGAGAGAGCAAGTTGCAAAACAACAATTAAAATTGGAATATATTTCCACCACAGAGCAGATAATTGACATTTTTACCAAGCCACTTCCAAAGGACACATTTAAATACCTATGTGAGAAGTTGGGAGTAATCTCTTTTGTTTCCTTCCACTGAAGGGAAGTATTGATTAAGGGGGAGCTAAGAATTGCATTATCTAGCTCCTGGGTAGTCCCTTGCCATTGATGTCAAAGAAGGAAAAGTGTAATGACCCTCACTAGTAGGATCACTAAAAACACTGATATTGCACTATGGAATTTTGTCAAACAGTTGGTAGGATCACCAAAAAACACTGATATTGCATTATGGACTTTTGTCAAACAGTTGGCAAGCAATCAAACTATACTGCTGTAAGTGTAAATTGAATATGAAACAAATCCACTCAACTCAATGACTCAAAAATTAGTGCCAATATATTTATTCAAGGGAGATATAGATCCTTTTACAATAGATTGCAACTTTCAGATTTCAACAAAACATGGACAGAATAATACCCTTTCTTATCATGAACAGAATACAAAGGCTTGGCACATGATTGAATCTCTATTATAGATATGCAAATGTAAATAGAACCTCACATGAGTTTGCTGATGACAATAATGAAACCTGGTCTGTATGTTGCGCCCAGGATGTTGTCCGTACACTGCTCAGCATGTTGTCCGTACTCTGCTGCAAGTACAGGTGTACTGTACGGACTGGTGCAATTTTGGTATTAATTCTTGTCTTCACTAGCAAGTGCCGATAATGCCCTGGACTGCGAATGCTGATGTCTGAATTGTTGTAGTCAATGATAAAACTGGAACAATCTGAGAATGCCAAACCCTGTCCGTACCTTGCTACAGGTATAGGCCGTCCCTGTACGGTACTATATAAAATATATATAAATTTTTATCTCCACTCAACACTGCCAAAAATGGTAAATTCAAAGACACCAGGGCTCTAGGGATGCAATGAAATTGGTGGCATGGATTTTGGACCAGTCTTGATGGCAAATTATGATCCCAGGTAGATTTTCGAAAATCACCAGTTGATATCAGATTTGCAATGAATCTCCTTGTGAAGCCCTCCAATTGAACAATTATGCAATCTCCTCACCAAATGACTCCAAAAATGTTAACTCTCAAACTAAGTCTGAATACTCAATGAAGCTCAACATGAAATGGCTGAATACCACTTCCAATGTGCAACCCTTTAGAAGATCTTTCACCTCCTCAGTTATGCAATCTCTTGAGAGGTATCGTTCTCAAGGATTATGCTGAATATTTGTAGACTATCAAGCTCCACAAATGCTCAAGAAGACTCAATGAGAAAATAGACTAGGATGCCAAATGAGAGACCCATGGGGTCTATTTATGCACTTTTTGGAAACTTCCTCTAGAAGCCCCCTTACTTTTCTAGAAGTATCCATAATATTCTTATAAAATCTCATTGCACTTTTTAGATAAAAAGTAACTTTATAAAATAAAAAGTGCACCTTAATTTAAAAATATAACATTTTGGCCCCATATAAAAAGTAATAATAAAATATAATGTCTCCAAGAGCATAATGAGCCATCTAATCACCAAATAAACACAAAAATGACTCTCGCATCACCACCATCTGCGTATGAGAGTCTGGAATAGGCAAATCTACGTAAAGTGTCATGTCGTACTAGAGAGGGGACATGACAAAAAGTGTGGAAAGAGAGAGTCATAGAAAGGGGGAGCTACAAAAAAGATCTCTGACAAAAGAAATAGTACAAGGGGGAGCAAATTCAGTGCGTGGTTGCCATCAATGACAAAGGGGGAGATTGTTGGAAATTTTGTCATTGTTTTCAAAGGGTAATCGTGAATCTGATTGATGGCAAAGTATTTCAATACAAGAATTAAATTAAATAAAGAATTTAATTTGATTGAGGCATTTAATCATGCAAATAACGGTCATGTCTTTGTGTGGAATCGAAGATAAATTGACCATGTCTAACGGGCTTAAAGAGATAATTATGGCGAAGGTTTCAAGGCAGTTTTTAAGGCTAAAATGGTCCCTAACCTTGGCAGACCTGATTTGAGGAGTTGTGACCGTTCGAATGGACCTTTTCGTTTGAAAAGTCACGACCTTAATTTGTGGCTTTTCGTGGGTTATAAATAAGTGCATGAGTGGCAAATTAAATTCGAAAGTGGAAGATATAAAAGTAGCGCATAAATATTTGAAAGCAGATTTTTGTGAGAATATTGAAAGGAAAAATACAAGTATAAGGCAGAGCATAGCAACGAAAACACTCAAGTGTAGATCGAATCAAAAGGAGATAAAGCAATGTTCTATCATCTGTTGTGTTGACAACAAATCAGAGATAGAAGAGTGGTTCTTGTGATAAGGTTGGTGCCTTCGTTTTGCAGAGATTGGTGTCTCTTGCTGAGTTGGTGCTTGGCGAAAGGGGTTGGTGCTCCAACAGGTTGGTGCCTACAAAATTGTTTTGGGGTTGGTGCTCCAGTAGGTTGGTGCGTACAAATATTTATATTGAGAGATTTTTCTGTGGTTTTCCCCAGAAAGGGTTTCCACGTATATCTAGTGTCACTTTGCATTGTGTTATCTTGTGTTGTGATTTGATTGCTTTGAATATCTTTATTGGAATAAGTAAGTGTTAGAAAAGAAAAGAATATATAATATTGATTCACCCCCCCTCAGTATTAGCCTGTGCTCAACATCTCTCTGACCTATGATGGAAAAAACGATCAAATTCACAACCCTTCATCTTGAAGGAACAACTCATGAATGGCAATATCATGGGTGGATTACACAAGGGCATGATCTCATTAAATCATATGACAAATTTACTCTAAGGTTGATTGAAAGATTCGATAGAATTGATCCCGAAATTCATTTTTGGGAATTGACACTATTAAAACAAAGTAGCAATGTGGAAGACTATGTAGCTGAATTTCAAAGGCTCGCCATAATGGTTCCAGACATTCCTGAAAGGAGGCTTGTAGTATTGTTCATGGAAGTATTGATTGAACCACTCAAAGGTTTATTTAAAGCCTTTAATCCTTCCTCGCTCCAAGAAGCCATCGAAAAGGCATTGGATTTGGAGACATCAACACCAAAAAATAAAATTGTGCCATTTATACAACCAAGAATAGCCAATAGCAGACAGCCATGGACCATGCTTCTAGGACAGCAAGGGACAACACCATATGGCCAACACAGAAGACCATTTCAATCAGGGGGATTCCAACCAAGAGATTTGCTTAAATCAGGTAAGGCGATGAAAACAAGAAATGAGCCGAGGAGGAAAAACTTGTGCTTCACTTGTAAGGAACCTTGGGTGCCAAGTCACCATTGCTTGGGAAAGGGGCAAGTCCATTACATCGAGGTTGTCCCAGATGATGAACCCGATGAAGTTGAAGCTGAAGAAACAGTTTATGAACCAAGAGGGGAAAAAACATTGGAGAGTACCCTTGCGACCTTATTAGGGGCTCCAAGATACCATCCCTTTAGAGTAAGGGGGAATCTTCAAGGACAAAAAATCACCATATTGATAACTAGTGGGGCCACCCACAATTTCATTGACGAGGAATTGGTAACAAAATTGGGTTTAAAAACAAAAAAATTTCAAGGTTCTAAGGTAATAGTTGCTGATGGTTATATCATTGTGTGCACTCAAAGAATTCTACTACTCCATCTCACATTGGGGAGACATCAAATAAACAATGATTAAAAATTTATGTGGTAGGCATTGGTGAAACATATTTGGTACTAGGTATTTAATGGCTACATTCTTTGAGAGAATTCACCCAAAACCATCAAACCATGGAATCAAAATTTAAAGTAGATGCGAAAGAAGTAGTTCTTCAGGGTATGGTTAATGGAGCCCCCCAAGTGATTACAATCGAGAGGATGGAAAGGACAATTAGGAAAGGCCACATTTCATGGGCGGCACAATGTTTTGTGAGCTCTACAAAACCAGAACACCAGATACACCATGAAGACATTCAACCCATAATTAATAAACATGCTAAGGTTTTTGAGAATATTCCATATGGGTTGCCACCAGACAGAGGGTTTCAACATATCGTTGAGTTAGAAACTGGTACCAAGTTGGTAATAATCACACCTTACTGCCACCCTAGAACCCGTGAGAAGAAGTTAAGAAATAAAAGTATCAAAGGATATTTAGTTCGTTGGAAGAATTTGCCAATAGAAAATGCCACGTGTGAAGGAGCAATAATTCTTGAACATCCCAATTTACAATTACTTGAGGACAAGCAATATGAGGAAGGGAGGTATGTAATATCCACAAACATCAACAAGGAAATCACCAATAAGGAAGTCGTCCCACATGCGTGGAGCGTCGCTATGAAGAAATAGCCATCTAGTCAAGTCGTCCTTGGGAAGTATCAAGGGACACCACCTCTTGGGAAGACACACCCATTGGGAAATGACATTTGGAGGGTATTACAGCAATTGGTAGGAAGGGAATCATTCAATCATGTATTCAAATATATAACCTTGTACAAGCATCATGCTTTACAATTGCTCTTAAGGATGAAACCCCTCAATTGTGTAACTCGATTTCAAGGACGAAAACCCTTGTCATCATAATAACTCAAGGACAAAACCCCTTGAGGATTCATATTATATTATTTGAGATGTAAAAACTCTGAATCTAATTTGATTTTATTATCTAAATTATTATTTCAAGTATAAAATCTATATTTATTTTAAACAGATTTCCAATGATTCCAAATGTTAGTATAATATTTTGATTAGAAATATTAGACAATAGCACTCTTTTCATCATAAGAGCTTCACCACATTCTTGTTCTTTTGTATGTGTTGTAGATCCAACACACTCTTCATATATATGAGCAATAACATTGCTTGGTTCATATCTCTTGTTGCTATTTTGAAATGATTTGGGACATTCAAATGGTGTATGTCCAATCTCTCCACATTCATAACACTTACCTATGAATCCTCTATCTCTTCCTCTTCCGAAGTATCCTCGTCCTCTAGAGGAATAACCTTCTCCTCTCCACATTCATAGCACTTACTCGTGAATCCTCTACCTCTTTCTCTTTTGAAGTATCATTTTTCTCATTGGGACTAATTTTGATTTTGCGAAGTACTTGCTTCACCTTCACGAGTATGTCTTTTCCACCATTATTTTGTCCTCTTCCTCAAGAAAACCTTTTTCTACTTGTAGAGTTCATTTGTCATCTTTTAGAAATCTTTTCCTCCACCTTCAATGCATATTGATAGGCTTCCTCAACCGACTTCAACTTAAACATTCCAATCTCATCTTGAATGGAAATACGATGTGCATGTACATACGTTGAAATTTTTTGTTTATCATCTTCCATATGACCAGCTCTAATGAAAAGTATATAAAACTATTTTATATATTCTTTTACACAACTCCTTTTGCCTTAATTCTAAAACTTCTTGAATAAACTAAGCTAATAGTCTGAAGGCACCTTCAGCTTTGTCACCATCCTCTCCTAAGTTTTGATTTTATCTTTGCCTCTTCTTTCTATTTCCAGTTGCACATGATCCCACTATAAGGATGCATGGCATTTCAGCATGCTACAAAAAAACTTGACCTTCTTGGGATCCTCCATTGACTCGTAGTCAAAATATGTCTCCATATCGATGATCCAATCTCTGGGTTCCTCAGGGCTCAAGCTTCCACTATAGCAAGGGGTAGCCAACTTTGGTTTACTACCCAATTTTGCTACAATTTTGAGACATCTCTCAAGTTTATCCAATATCTCTTTTACTTCATCCTTTTGAGCTTCTGCTTTTTCATCATCACTCACATTTTCAACAATGTTCCTCTTCTATGTGTTGTCTCCATGGCATCCAGTCTTATTGTGATTCCTCTCATCATATTTGCCAAATCTGCAACTCTAGGTGCTCTTGGTCTTACTACCCTTCCAACAAGATTACCTTTGTATGTTGTTTCTTCTCCAAACTTAAAGCTTCTCGTTCACAACTTGCCAATGACTGAACAAAAGTCTTCACACACGACCCAAGAAGGCAAACCTTGATCTGATACAAATTGGTGTAGACAGGCATGAGGGGACCAAGTGAATGGCTGCCTTACTCCCCGGTTGTGTTCCACTACTTCCACTCTTTCAAGGACACAAGATTTAGAATGGAAACAAAGACTTTTTATTGATGTTCAACTGTGTTACAAAGATTACACATGCACCTCAACATCTCCCTTCCCATAGACTATGAAGAAGACTCCCTCAGTCCAATTGTTGGGTTACAATAGAAATACATCACTCAGCAGGGTCATAGCTCTGTTATCACACTCTAAGCTTTTCTAAGCTCTCTCTCTACTTTGCTAAGCTCTGGAGCCGAACTCTTCTCTCCCCACTTGCTTGATCTCGCTTTATTTTGCCATGGATGATTGAGATGACTCTTCCATGCTCTTCCAAAACTAACCTTGAATATTGGTGGCCTGACACTAACATCTTGCCACACTTTTGAGTTTCCTTTGTCCTTGAAAAGGGTCTACATGTCACATTCACTTGATCTGGGCAAGTACTTAGCATATATTTTAAATGCAAGCAAAACCATTGGTTACTGCATAAATAGGCAGTTTCGAAACCACCCCTGCATGAAGCAGTAGTTTTGTCATGCTCTTAGGAAAAGGTCCTTCTTACCAATGGAACATGACTAAAACCATCATTCATGCATTTCCTTTCCTTGTGGGACTATTGATAATGTTCTTCAGCTTGACATTGCTCAAACAACGTAAAAGAAATATACACAAGTGCACACAAAAAACCGAACCTGTGTTTTTGGATGATACAAGATAGTTTCTGAACATGGATGCTCCTGTGTTATAGGTCTATATCAATGGTATACAACATAGTTCCATTCTACTTCATGTCACATAGACCAATGTTATTATCATCCCAATGGTAATACAAGGTAGGTCTATATCAATGGTGCACAATGTAGGCCTATCCTGAATCCCAAGGATACCACAAGATAGTAACTCATTATGTCCTAAAGAAATAACCTCAAGGATTACCACAATCTGGGATCTCAAGGGGACCCTATAAGTCAAGTTTACACCAATTTGCAATGTTTGCACTAACAACCCCCTTTAACCCAGACTTGATGGGCCTAAGGAAGATGGCACTACTCCTATTCCCTATTAATGATTGCTTCTTAAAGTCCAAGTGAATACTCTCATTCCTAGTTCGCGTACTCGTACTGAGAGAGTACTTGCCCAGTCAAAAAAAAGTTTACTCACCAAATACTCACCAATACTCGACAATACTTGGCAACATAATAAAATACTTAAATTTATTAAGAAAACATAAATTTTATACAAATTATAGTTACAAAATGTATCAAATGAGTCTGTAAAATGTTGGGGAAGTGTTTTCTATTATATTTGAATACAAATAGAGTACAAAATTGCATAATCATGCAAATACAACAACAAAGTGATACTTATTACATATGGATGCAAGATACAAATTACAAGAATCTACAATTTTCACTTTCCCATTTTAGTGAAAAATAAGGGAGACAGAGAGTCTAGTCCTCGCACTCAACTGCTCCTCGCTCTGCCTAGAATGCTGTGCTTGTGACTCCACCCTAATACCAAATGGTAGTGACTCCTTATCTGCCTCATGTTTGACAACATCTACAAGGATGTCATCCAATCCAATCTCTCCTGCTTTTGCTGTACCACTTCTACACCCTTAATATCTTGGCTCTTGAAATCAACAATCTCGTCCTTGGTAAACAAGGGGTCTCCTCATCCTATGCAGTCCAATCATTATAGGGATCGATCACATCCAAATCAATAGGCCCCTGTGATGTGTCCACCTTTTTTGTGGGAAGTCGAAAGTTGTATTGCACAAAACAAGGTCATTGAGGCATCGTTCAGTCAAATTACTATGCTTCTTCGTGTGAATGATGTCAAACATACTCCAGTTGCGCTCACATCCAGAAGCGCTGCAAGGTTGAAATAAAAACTCAAAGATTTGGGGCATTTCAACTCCAATCTTCTCATCATAAAGCTGCAAACAAGATATTTAAAAGTTTGTAAGTAATTAATAATTGTAAATTTATAACTTGTAAGGTATAAGTAAAGACTTAAGCTTTTATACCCTGGTAACTGGGTGGGTCTCCCTCAAATAGTTAATGCCGAAGAAAATAGCCTCCCCCTAGCTTGCTTGTAGTTTTGCAACTCTGAGATAATGAGGTCCCTCATCTTAACCTCAAGTGTCATACTTTCCATGCATGTTGAGAGGCTCTCCATAACCTTCCCATTAACATCTGTGAAACTGTCGAAGTAGAAAAACTTGGGATTAAGGTAGCACCCAAATACATGGATGGGTTGGTGGAGTTGTTTGTTTCACCTCCAATCAATTAACTCCCAAATGAGATCAAATCTGCCACTATCCCCCCTATAAAACTTTTGGATGGTCTCTTTGGCCTTATCCATGGTCTCATAAGTGTATCCCATTGGGTTTTGCTCCCCATCCACCAAGCACAATACCTGCACCAAAGGCGTCGACATCTGTTCGAACAAGCTCTTTCCTCTTGATGTGATTTCTCATCAAGCTAAGAACTTGTGGGTCACTATAAATAAATTTGGTGATGTTTCTAGCCTCTTCTACAATTGGTCTCAGCCAATCAATTTTTCTTATGCCCTCCAAAAGGTCTAGGCAATGGGTTGCTCATGGGGTCCAAAAGAGTGATCGATGCCTCTCCTTATGCAGTCTCCTAGCTGACACACATGATGTTGCATAGTCAGTGACAACTTGCACAACATTCTCGATGCCTACCTCTAAGACAACCTCCTCAAACATTAGGCTAAAAGTTTTTGCATTTTTTACTTTTCTAGAAGCATCAATTAACTTCAAAAAAACCATCTCACCATTTGAAGCCACCAAATAATTGATGAGGGTGCGGTTCTTTCCATCCATCCACTCATCTGAAAGAATGGTGCATCCGAACTTTCACCACTATCTTTTTTGATCTTCTAGAATTAACTTTGCATCTTCAATAGCTTCTTGGAACAACCTCCCACTTATGTTTTTTGGACAGGGTGCCTTGTACCGTTTCCTTGCAATTGTCAATGTTGTCACCAAATACTTCTAGTACGGGTTCTTCACCACATTGAAGGGAAGGTTGTTGAAGTACCAAAAAATTTGTACATGTCTTATTTGCTTACATGTGTGCTTCCTTGTTCCACCCTGTACCTTGAAACAAAGTTTGTGCCTTAGATATGTTTCTAGGTGTAAAAAGGCTATGTGACTGGCTTTTGCGCAAACTAGATGAGGTGTATGTGCCTCGCATATGTGGAATACGACTAGAGCCCACAATATCTGTCATAGTTGCCTTAGTTTCCGCTATCGATGTAGGAGCAATGGTTGTTGTTAAGGCTACTTGTACCTTTGCCCTCTTTACTTTCTTTTCATCCAACAATGCAAACTCTGCAATCATCTCTTGTTTTGCTTCTTTCGTTGTATTGGGACACGATGTGACATCTTGGCAAACAATGCATGCAGTATGATACTTGAGGTGATTGATGTCTCCAAAAATATTCTTCAATCAAAACATACAAATCACATTCCGCTGGGACAATACAATATGTACGACATATTTCCAAGCATAGTTACCATGTTCGAAAAGTTCGGATTGTTCAGAAGGGAAAAAAAGTTTGAAAGTTCGAGATTTTGAAAAAAGTTCGGTTCAGTAGTTTGATTAAGAAATTTTATAAATTATAAAAAATAAATATATCATACATATTTGTATAACATAAACATAAATAAATTGATAACATATGATAACAAAACCCAATAAAGTATTAAACTTCAATGTTCATTGTTCAACATCATACATATAAAATAACACAAATATAAAAATGATAAATATAGTCTTACTTTTTTTTTTTTTAAAAAAAAAAAATTAACAAAAATGAGAACATAGTCCATATTTGGGGAAAAAAGCGAATTTAACTGAATGAATTTTCTAGAATGATAAAACGAATACAGTCCATATTTGTTCGAAAGTTTGGGATTTAAATTCGTTTTGCTCAAAAACTTCGGTTTCGAACAATATATGGACTGTGTTCGGAAGAATATGGTACCTATGCTTCCAAGCAGTGGTACAACTTTTAGTGGGATGACTAGCACTCATTGATGTTGACCTTGATGCAACATTGGATGCAATTGTATGCTAACCATTACCCTGCAGCATGTTCAAATGAAAAAAAATAAAAAAACAACATTAAAAAAACAAAAATTAAACTGTAAAGTTGTAAATATAAACACTAAACCCTATGTATTGAAAAAATATAAAATCATCTAAAAACCTAAACCATAGATTTGTAAAACTTAACCCTATAAATAATAAAAAACCAAGAATTTTATTCAAGAATTATAAAACTTTAGCATAAATCGTGAATAACAATAATGGAATTGAATGGAATGCATGTACATTTGTCAAACATGTTTAAAAATGTAATATTAATGATTTACAAAGAATTTACATCATTGAAAAAAAATTTGCTCCGTCCAAGTCACTCCAAATATTGTGATGAGAGTGTGGGGGCATGTATGCTTAAAAAGGAGAAATTTGTGTTTTTTTGGAGTATTCTGTACATGTTTTTGACCTTCTGGATACATTTTTGACCGTTTGGACGCATTTCTAACCTTTTGGACATGTTTTTTACACAGTACTGCGTGTATGAAGACACGAGCGAGTATTTACATGGTAATCGCCGAGTATTCATGAGAGTATGTAAATACTCGCGAGTTTTTTTTTAAAAAAAACTTGCGAGTTTTAATAGTGAGTATTTGTCCTACCTATTTTTCATGTGAGTACTCGCCGAGTATGCATACTATGCTCTCATCGTTCACTATCTCTGCCACAAGACGTGCCTCAAAACTAGAGTCCTAACACACAAGATTCTCAAACTAGTGCCCATGATATACAAAGTGCTTCGTAACTTGAGTCACAGGATAACCACTCCAAAGAGATCGATAGGTGCCGAGATTAATGATCCATATAGGATGCTCACCACAAAGAACATGGATTAAAAGATCATCCTCAAGTGTCCAAAAAATGCCCAGTTACAAAGGGGCCAAGGTGCTCACTACAAAGGAGCCATCCGTGTATAGTCTACAAAGATGCCCAACCATAAAGGGAACAAAGTTGAATTGCCACAAGAGGAGTAATATGCTGAATCAACATAGACATGATGTTCAACCTCAAAGAGCCAAAGATTATCATGCCCACCTTTTTCCCATAAATTGAAAAATAATAAAGTTAATATTTTAAGTTGTCTAAGTGACTTACTTTTTATTTTATTAAAAAGTGACAACTTAATATTACTTTATTATTATTAGAATAAAAGAAAATGGAAAATTCAAAATAAAAATGTACTTTATAAAGTAAAGCAAGGCCAACTTGGGAAAAAGGGACAGAAAAAGTTATAAAATAGTGTCTTGGGGGTCATTTGGGATTGTTTTGTTTATTACATCTGTTTTGAGTTTGGGCATTTGCTTCCAATTTCTGCATATAAGGACGAAAACCCTCCATTGCATTTGGATCCAGAGGATGAAAACCTTCCAGGTTTCTATTGGGGATTAGCGGACATAAATCTTCCCATCCCATCATTGGTGATTTCATACAGAGATCACATTTGAGTAGACAATCAGGGTATTTCCAGATTTCAGTTGGTTGGAAGTTTTAGCAAAATTCAGAATTTTTGTGAAGGTCATTGGATCACCAAATCAGGTTTTCTTCTGCCGTTCAAGGGCTGTACCATTTGGGAACAGTTGCACCCCAAATAGCAGCTTGTGGGACTCCTACAGAGCCTTTGGGACTGTTCTGACTGCCTTGGTGAGGGTTTTGTTGGCGGTTGAAGACAAATCACCACCCTAGGAAGGAGCGACACACCTGGCTAGCCACCATCCTTCTTCCTCAGCTGCATGGATGCATTCCATGCTGCTGGACCATCATTCAGCTGTTGAAATCGGGTTGTAAAGATTTTTTTTATCACCAAAATTTATTATTCCAGCATAGTAGGATTTGGCTGTGATACATCTGTATTCTATGTGTATTTTGGCACTTGCAATAAGAATTTCAGTTTAATCAATATCATTGTGGGTATTGCTGTTTTAATGTTCAATTAATGCTCCATATTTGGGATAATTTAAAAAATCAGAATTCAGAACATTCCCCAAAAGGGACATTTCAAAGATGCCCACAATAAGGAATGAAAGCTGAATTTTCACATGAAAGAGTAATACACTGAATTCCCATAGAAAGGATTATTAATGAAAGAGCCCGAGATGCCCACTTCAAAGAGAAAAACATGAATCATCACATGTGAAGTAATAGTTGTATCAGCACATCAAGATCCATAAGAAGTGCTCGCTCAAGGGACAAAGGATCAGTCTCCAACATTTTGTCCTCATGACAACAACAATTATCACAGTCAGCAAAGGCTGCTCATCTAATGGCTAAGAACCAACTTCATGAACATAGATGAAATCAAAACAATATGTGAAGAATGCTTACACAAGAGCCAAGAATTTACTTCGATAACAGAGATGAGATCATCATCATATGTTCATCAAGAATCTCCAATGCCTTGGACTAATCCACTAAGAACAAATGGCCCAACAATGCTTCACCAATTGTAAGCCAATCAATCCATAGGAAACCATGAACATGCAAAGGAATTCAATTTACCTGCTCCAAAAGTTGATAATTACAATGCATATAAATCATTAAAGAGCAATACATATATGAATATCATTAGAATCAATGTAGATGCCTCAAACAATGCATGGTCAAGGATGGTCGTTCCACCATAGACTCATGCCACGAGGAAATCAATATACTAGAAGAAGTAAACAACAAAAGGCCCTCATAACAAGGCAATGGATTGTTGTCTCAACACCCCCATAGGTTCGAATCCTGACAGGAGTAGGGTATGTATGCCCCATATGACAGTAGCAGAGTTTAGTGCCTTCTTTCCTACGTACAATAGGCCCAAGGTGAGTACGGAGTGGTCTCATATGCATGTGTGCATCATGGACCTTAAAAAGGCCTTTCCTTTCCTTTCAAGCCAAAATCTTAGGCAAAGGGCACAAAAATAGAACCAACTTAATTTGAAGTCTTCAAATGCCCTCCCATGTCAATTATCGAATAAGTCTCCATTTAAAGTGGGGATTCTTCATAATAATGCATACCCAAGGTTGTGCAACAAGGCACCTAGAATATAAGGCCATAAAGGAATGCGTTCTATCTGTTGACAATTTTCGCTGATGTCTGTAATATTGTCATTGATGTCAAAGGAAGCTTGTGCTATCAGACATTAATGTCAAAAATTGAATTGCAGTGCAAATCGGACTTATGAAGAGCTTCTACTTATAAAATAAGTAAAGCAGTCTTGAGAACCCGAATAAGTCTTGTAAAGCAAATCGGGATTCCAGAACAACTTTACTTCTCTCAACTTTATAAGTTAATTTGTCCCGAGAACTTGAATGGGCCTAGCAGTGTTAATCGGGTTTATGCAACGACTTTGTCTCATTTTTATAAGTCAAGTTGTCTCAAGAACTCGAAAGGGTCTAGAAGAGTTGATCGGGGTTTCGGAAGCACTTTACTGCTTTCATGTTTATAAGATAAGCAATGTGGAAAACCTGAATGGGTCAAGTAAGAGGTAATCGGGATTTCGGAGGGACTTTGCTTCTCTCATGTTTATGAGTTAAGCAATGTGAAAAACCCGAATGGGTCTAGGTGAGTTGATCGGAGTTTTGCAACAACTTTACTTAGTTCATAAGTTAAGCAAAGTTGAAAATCCGAATGCGTTTGGAAAAGGTGATCGGGTTTCTAAGATGACTTTACTTCATCCAAGTCTATAAGTCATGCTGAATGAAGAACCCGAAATGGTCTTGAAGAATTTTTTTCGGAAAAATTGGCAAAGCCAATTCTTTCGAAAAAATTGGCAAGGATAAATCTTTCGGACAAAAAGCCTGCAGAAATTGTTTCGAAGGGCATGTAGATGCCTGCAAGAAAGCCAAAGGTCAAGTGGACCATTCAGAAAAGCCGAAGTGTACATTCAATAAAATCCGAAGGGTATGTGGACCCTTTCAAAAAAGCCGAAGGGCAATTTTCAAAAAGTCCGAAGGGTATGTGGACCTTTATAGAAAAGCCAAAGGGTACATTTGCAAAGACCCGAAGGCTATGTGTCCTGAACAAAAGTGCCGGAACTGGACCCAGACAAAAAGTCCATGGAAATTGTCCCGAAGGGGACATTTAAAGTTCGAGCAAGTCTAAAGAGATCGATGAAGGGGAAGCATCTCAAAGACGTCGAAAGAAGCAAGATGAAGTCAACATGTTGAAGGTTAATGATCTAGTCAACATAAAGAGCAAGCATCTTTGATGATCCAATGACACACGCAAGTTAGGATTAAGAAGGTCCAATGGAGCGAGTGAATCCAAAGCCTTAAAGGTGCTCGAAGGTTAATGCATAGTGGCAAAGTTAAAGATCGAGAATATTCAAATAAATCGAAAGGAGCGAAAGCGATCCTGATATATAGGAGGTAGCAAGATGCAAAGAGGAGCTTGATGGTTAGACTTGGCATGGATAAAGAAATCAAAGGCCCGCATTTAATATATTATCAACAAACAATTGAAGGAACAAACAAAACCTATAAATGATTGCACAGAGCTCAAGATTGATTGATCCAACCGATCAATCATCAATTAAGGAGGTTGTGCATTTAAGAGGTAAATCCAACAGCTGCCAAACATAGTAAAGAGCCCAGAACATTATGGCGTGATGCATGAACCAAGACACGAAAAGGAAACGGTGCAGTTATGACCATAATAGAGCAGTCGTCAAAGATAGAAAGGAGATATGAGCATTGAAGTGTAATGTATGAATCAACACACGGGGATTCGCATATGTCAAAGTCGCATTGAATGTGAGCAGATAACAGGAGTCAGTCAAGAGGAGCTGAAGTTTGAACACGTTGCATAAATGAAACCCTAAAACTCAATGTATAAACACATCTTATTCATTTGTAACGCTGTTGTTGTTGTTACAATCGAGAGTGTTGTAGAGCAACTCGAAGAGTGTCACTTTGAAATGTATGCAGACACAGAGTGAAAGACAGAGCAACAGAGAGTGAGGCAGAGAGGAAGAAAGAGCACACAGAGAGTGCAGAGATTGAGCAGAGACCAAGCAGTTACAGATTAGACTTGTAACAAAGAAACTGATCTAGATTCATAGTTCTGATTGGTTGGTGCCATCAGAAAACTGAGTTGGTGCTCAGTTAGGGGATTGGTGTCTCTTTAGGGAGTGGGTGCTTCCATAGAGAGGGTGCTCTTGAATGTAACCAGTGATGTTAGCCAGTGAGGCTAGATTAGAATAGTAGATTCTAGCAGCCATTTTCACCGTGTTTTTCCCTTTGGGTTTTCTATGTAAAAATCCTGAGTAATGTGTTTTGTGTCTATGTGTAATCTCTGCATTTCTTCTTTGACTTGCATATGAATTTGTATTTCCTCTAAAAGGTATAAAAGAACTAGTTTTAGCTAATTCACTGATTCACCCTCCGCCGCCCCCCTCTCAGTAGATAGTTGTGTTCAACACTATCATGCATCAACCAAAATAAGACAACATATCAAAGCTCCATGAAGTCAAAAGAGGTACTTCACACAATCATAGCTCTATTTTTCCAAGTTCTCATTTACTCATGCCGATCTCCAAAGTAGGAAAAAGTCGAGACCCCTCAAACAAGTACTAATATGTCGAACACTCATGGAAGCAAGGAAGATGCACCACTATCATACCTCCAATCAATCAACAAAAATACTCATTTACATGTATGTGTAGAGAGTAAATATGGCAAACCATTCATCAAGAATTCCCATCTCTCATTTAGACATAAGAAGTTCATAGCTTGAACCAATCATTAATAATGCTCAACTCTCCTACAAACATAAAACATACACACCTTGGATCAAAATCTCCCTCCATCAAGAAACATGAATGAAGTGGAATTATCAACACAAATGAATGTGGCTGAGAAGAGAGCAAAGAAATTCCCCTAGGACAAGAATCCTATCAGAATGACTCGCCAATATAAAATTCCTATTCCTCATCATTGGAAGTGTCATCATCTAAATCTTGTTGATCACCACAATAATTTGTTGTAGAAATCATCTCTAGATATCCAAGTCTTGTTCTCATTAGTTTGATTTCTAGATCACTCCTCTTGTATAGCCTATCTCCCGAAGCATCTTGGAACCAAGACCCTTAATATGTTTCTGAAGGTCAGCCAAACGAGCCTCTTCTTGTTCATTATCAACTGAACCATTGTCATGAAGACAACATTGTTAGAAATGCTAGCATCACCATCATCACAAGAATCACCATTATGAAAGGTGGATGCAACAACATGCCCTTTGAATTCCAACCTTATTTGTCATATTTTGCAAATTTTCAAGATCATCATACCCCTATATCAGTGGTTCACTCCGATGGATAACATCCTCATTTACCTTGGCAACACAAGAGAATGGTTTTTGAGGCTTGTCATGGGATATAGTGAACTTGTACAACTTATCACTTGATACAAGACGATTGGAGGGAACTATTCAGTGATTATCATTAATATCCATTCAAAATGAACTTATCAGGGCAAATTTCCACCTTTTTCCCAGTTTGAGTAATTTGATAAATCATAAGTAGGATAACATTAAGACCTAGAACATGATATACTTCATTGATAATTCTACTCTCAACAATATAAGAATTTATTTGCAACAAATATTTTCTCATTTTTTTCTTTTCCAAGAGAAGTAAATAGAGAACTTGCCTTGCCCATATGATGAGAGCATCCATAATCAACTATCCATTCAAGAGTAGGGGAATGGGCATGCAAAGCTTGATGTGACAAAAAGGCATTACCATGATTTTATTTGTTGGTGTACTTTTATGGCCAATCTTGCTTTGCTTACACTTCTAGGTACTTGAAATTTCTCAGGAGGTAGGTCCTTCAACTTTTGGAGGCACTTGCTTTCATGATTTCTTGGCTTGCCACAATATTTACATGATTTTTTATTCCCTTGGTCATCATTGCTAGATCCATCATAATTCTCCCACTTCCGTTGCATTTTTCATCCTTTTGATTCCCATTCTTGAACTTTTTCTTTCCCCTTTGCCTTTGGTTACATTTCCCAACTCCTTCATGCCAATGCTCCCATTTTGGATTAGCTTCAGCTGTTCAACTAAAATGGAGCAAAAGTCATCAAAGGTGAGCTTTATCTATTTTTCCTCATCAATGGAAAACATTATATGGAACCTTCACATTCGAAAAAATGATTTCAATCTTGAGGATTCTTCTTCTTATGTTCTACTCCACACTCTTCCACACAATTGGAGTTCCTTGATCTAGATTAGATATTCTCAAAATCAAGAAAACCCTAAAGAATTGAGGGTTACATGTTCTCATTGAATTTCAATAAATGAGCTTAATTCGGTTAGTTGAATGTTACTTGAGATCATCCCATGCCTTTTTTGGATTCTCTCACAAAAAATATTGAATCGTAACTAAACAATATCGGAGGCAATCACACCAAAACTTTCACTTTGTTGATTATGGAACTTGGGCAACTTATAACCCTTCTCTTTGTCAGTAGTTGTTGGTGCAACCCTTTAGTGTTCAACAATTGTTTCATGTATTTCTCCCAAAGACTATAATTGTGACCATTAAGCACAAAAGGGCATGGAACAAATGCCATTTTTCAAAGTATTCAACAAAACAATGTTTGTCCCAAAGCCTTACAATTCCATCAACAATGCTTAGTGGTTGAAGAGATCTTTCCAATGCTTCAAAAGAGAGAAAAATCAAAGTTTGTATGCCCAATTCTGAGGGTCATGATCTGTAAACTAAGTGGATATTCCACACTAAGTTTCACCAACACGGATTCTATACATTCCTAACAATTCCTTGATTGACTAAATCACTATTTGCTTGTTAATTCACATAAAATAGTCATTGATTGTACTTAGGATTGAATTGTAAGTATCGTATATTAAAAATGAATACTTGAAGAAGAATATAAAGCAAGGAACTAGCAAAACAAAATTGAAAGAGATACCTGTTGTCAACCTGGAGTTGCACCCTAAAACGAACACGTGTTGAAATGGCTAATCGTCTCTCCAGTTGAAACAATGGGATCTTCTCACGAGGGTGGGTGCCTCAATGGTGAGAAGAACCTCCAGAGAAGGCTGGTTCCTGTAAGATGTATCAATACGGATCTCTACTCTGTGCTGCGGAATACCATGGAAAAGGGAGAAAGAAACTTGAAAGGGAAATCCTATCTAATGATGGTGATACACCAGAATGTTGATCCACTCTACTTGGAACCTTGAACACTGAATCAAACAAGGGAAAAGGAAGACCTTTGATTTCAATTGATCACTATGCATAAGTATTTCATAAGAAGGTTCGATCCAATGACAAAAACGTGAGGGAAAACGATGGAGAGAGGTTTGATACAAGACACTTTGCAGCCACCTAACATCCATTTACAACTTCAGCAAAATACATAAAACACTGAACATGATTTGCATAACATGATGAGCTAGCAACTAGGTACGAATTAGAATTTGGGAAGGGAGAGAAATCTACCACGTATGCAAATTGCTGAATGAATGTACACTATGCCAACACTTGAATTTTGAAAGTACAGTCTTATTGATTAAAGAGGTTACACAACTCACCAATGACAGAGTCTGGTTTTACCAAGAGAGGGATAGATTTTACAAGGTTGAAAAGCCATTAATATAAAAAAATAAAAAAAACCAAGAGATTGGCGTTGGAAATATGAGAGGAATTTAACTCTTCATTAGCCCAAGTCCAAATTGCATTGCATGAGTCTTCCAAATTTGTCTTTCGTTGGCTTATACTTCGCTGTCTTGCATGAAGAATCCTTGGCATTGAAAAAGAAGAAGAAGAAGACAAGCTTTGAATGCATGACATCTACAAATAGATGTCTTGACTTGAAAACTAGTCAACTCCAAAACAAGAGTAGTCAAATTCACTCGAATTGCTGGAATGTTTGAAAGTCTCCCCTTTGCATGAAATCAATGCAAATGCCAAATTAAGAATTGCATTTGAACCGTAGAAACATTTCGAGCTTTGAGACAAACGAGAGTGCGTGCATGGAATTTCTGGCTGTTTGAAATGTTCAATGCTTGGCATGTTCATCATGCAAGACAACTCTATTTTCAAAACTGAAGCATGCTTGTTTTCTTAAACACATTCACTTCATTGGAGTCATGTTAGTTTGTGCATGATCTTTGTTCATCCTACCTTTGTCTTTATTCTGCGTTTGTTTTATTCGTTGTTCATGCTAAAATCCATGTTCAATTCTGCTCAGTCCTATTTGTATTTTCTCTAGCTTTTTCCATGTTCTGCTTTAATTCAGGATTCAGGCTTTATTTTAGTTTCGTCTTTCGGACAAATTGTCCGAAGGACTCTCTGTCTCTTCTCTTTCCCGGGCTTGGCATTTCCTTTTCTCTTTTTTGGCCTTAGCTTTATGCCCTTGTCTTTTCTATCGGGCTTTTTGTCTTCCCAAATTCCTTCGTACTTTTTGTCCGAAGGAATTCCTTCGAACAAAAAGTCCGAAAGAATTCGTTTCCTTGCCAATTTTCCCGAATTTAGTCTTTTAGGCTCTTATGTCTTGCCCTTTGGTTTTCTTCGAGCTTTTGTTGACTTCATATTTCATGCGGATTTCCTGTTTGACCATTATTCCGAAATATTTCCTTAAATTTTCTTGTTTCCTTCGTTGCATTTGTTTTTTTATTTCTATCGGGCTTTTTTCTCGGGTATATCCTCTGTCAGACCTTTTCCTTGAATTCCTTCGGAGGTTTTGTTCGAAGGAATTCCTTCGGACAAATAGTCCGAAGGAAATTCTTTTCCGTTTGAAGTGTCCCTTGTTTTATGAAGGTGCCTTCTGCAAGGGCTTCTGCTTCCCAAAATTGCCCTTCGGGCTTTTTGATTTGGTCCTGTTAGTCGCCTTGGTGCCTTCCGCAAGGGCAAGGTTCTTCCATAAGTGCCCTTTGGAAGAATTGTAAAGGTCCACTTTGCCGACCAAGTGCCCTCCGCAAGGGCTTTTTGTCCTCAAAAGTGCCTTTTGGAACTTTTGAAAGGGCCCTGACACCGACCAAGTGCCCTCCGCGAGAGCTTTTTTTGCCTTCAAAAGTGCCCTTCGAAGGAATTGTAGGGCACCTGGGCTTTTTGAAGGGCACCTAGGCTTTTTGAAACTGCCCTTCAGAATTTTTGTCTTGACTTGAAAACCATAAAGTGAACCAACCCAAAGGGTTACATACCCTTCGAGACTTTTGAATTGGACCTTTCCGAAGGGCAGGTGCCCTTCGGGTCTTCTCAACTGTGCTTTTCTCTTTTCTTTCGGACAAAAATTTCGAAGAAAATAAGCTTTGAACGACTGCCACTTAGTCATTTTTTCGGACTTTTACATAGTCCTTTGAGAGCTCTTTCTCTTGGACAGAATGTCCGAAGAAATAGTCCACCTTTTATAGCCCGAAAAAATTCCTTGGGAAGACAAAATAACTAAACTTATAGCTTGTATGTCTTGCTTGTATTTGCACATTTGGCTGTAATCAAGAAAGCTCCTTGGAAACCTCTGCATGACTAAAATTCACTTGGCTGTAGATGGCCACTTGGGTGGCTGTAAATGCTCATTTAAGGACCCCAAAACTGATTCACAAGACAAACTTGGCACCATAGCAAAGTTTTGAAGTGTAGGGATGACAATTTGCCCTGTGGGGGGCAAAATTGTCAACAATACCATATTACCTTGGAGAAACTCAAAACCGAGAAAACTCTAGTAAAAATAAAGGATATCCTCCTTGTTCCACTATCTCATGCTGCCATTACAAGTTTACTACCTTCCTAAGGCCTTAATGAACATACTCTGCATTACAATATGCTCAAACACTCACATGCTCTGCAACTTGCTCACTTCCTTCTCCTTTCCACACTCCAACTTAGAAAATCGCATACAACCAAGAAGAAAACTTGTTAAGAACATCTCTCCTGCATACAAAGACCCTCTACATACATATATACACTTTAGGCACCAAAGAGAGCTCGAAACAGAAGCCTAGAAGACTTAGAAGATGAAGAGGAACCATCTGCAACCATTTCTCGCCTTGTTCTGTGTCTCATTAGAAAACTACTGGTGTTTGTAGTCAAAAATTGTTGGGGTAGTTACGTAACCGCCACTAAAGCTTACAAAAATGTTGGGGCAGTTTCGTCATTAGGTAAATGCACTAGCTTCTGGAGGCCATAAATTTCGCTTATGAACTCAGATCGATGTGCCGTTTTATTTGAAATTGCACAATTTTTTGAGAGGAACACAAATATACAATCAAATTTTACTTTTGATAACATCTTCATATTGTTTTAGCCTTTGTACCAAAACCAATATGTTTTAGGTCTTAGGGTGTCGCAACTTTTTCTTGAACTCTATCAATGGTTACAACTAACAAAGAGCAATAGAAAGAGGGTTTCAAGTTACATCATTATACAATGAGAAGAGAGAATTAGTTAACCCATATGGCTAACATTTCGGATCCGAAATTCGGTCTCCAAAATCTTAGGAACTCATATGGTGAATAAATTTCTTTCCCCACTTCTTGAACCTCTCTTGTAGTTGGAGGTGCATATGCTAAATGAAATTATCAATTTTGTGAATTGCTAAGTCCACCTTTTCATGCCCTTTGTGTGGCTACTTTCCTTGCCGAGGAAGACCCCTACCTGGAAGAGGATATCTTGGTAGTAAATGCATCTCATGCTCGTTTTTAATGGACTTACTACGAGTATCCTTGAATTTTCGCTCATCTTTCAATATCAAAAAGGAAAACTTCCCACTAGCATTAAGCAACCAATTACCTTGAGTGGAACTTACCGAAGAGAGCTTAGATTTGGCCTTCATTGGAGTATATGGTGTAGCTTTTCCATTCCTTAAACCAAACGGTACTGATTAGACGTCCTTCTAAAAAAAGCATCTCTAACATACATATAGGGGCTGCCAAAAACTATACCACAAATGTTAATAGGTGCAACATATACGACTTCATCAATGAAATTCTCATTTATTGCAAACTTGACTCTGCATTGTTTGGAAATCCTTATCTCTACTTCTTGTTTCACCCATCCTAGAGCACAAGGGTTAGGATGATCATGCATTTCCAACCCAAGTCTATCTACCAGATCTTTGCTAATCAAATTTGATTGAGAGCAAGAATCAGAAAGAGCATCAACTTTTACCATCTTAATTTGAACCTTGATATGGAAAAGCTTAGAGGCTTCACCTTTGCCTTGAGCATTATTACTATCCAAACAAGCCTTTTTATGCATGGAGGTAAAACACAACTTCTCATCCACATCTCAGTTACATTCAATCTCTTCTCCTTGAATTGATGACATGGCCTTTTTCTTTTTCTTGTTTTTGAACAAATGCAATTATGGATGCAACTTCCAACACTTCTCGTTGGAGTGGCTATTAACATCACAATGACCACAATGTTGTTGAGTATCCTTCTTGGCAACCATAGAAGTAGCATTGACCCCAACTTTCTTCTTTGGAACATCAAAAGATTCTGAAGAAGAATATGGACTTTTATTCTCATCCATCTCAAGATAGTAGGCTTGAGAACAAGACTTATCCATGTCCTTTGGCTTGGCAAGTAAAACGGGCCTCCTTAAGTGACCATGCAGCCCTGAAACATACTTCATGAGGATATCACAATCAAATGTATCTTTTCCCCTTTGAATTGCCTTCTTTTGAAACTCACTTGTATAGACCTGCACACTTTGGCCTTCTTGTTACCTAAAAAATTGCCATTCAATAGACCTTTCCTCTTCATAACAAATAGGATAAAATTTCTTCTTAATCAAAGTTTTAAATTGCCATTCAATAGAGCTTTCCTTTGCACATTTACTAATTGGTGGTAGCTTCTTAACAACCAAAGAACTAAGATAACTCTCAAACCAAGTGAGAGCATGACTAGCTACCTTCAATCTTGCAAATGAAATTTGTTGCTTGTGACTAATTTGATGCAAATTAAAATATACTTCCAATTGGTTGTCACTAATTTGACGCAAATTAAAATATACTTCCAATTCGGCCAACCAATGATTAATCTTATCTGCATTTAGCTCACCTTCATATGGCTGAATGTTAATCTTTGCCTCTGCTTTGAATGGAGGTGGAGCTTGGCTAGATTGGGGCTTGTCTTTCTCATGGTCAGAAGTCTTAAGCTCCTCACTTGCTTAGAAAGCATCCATAGAAACTCCTAGCTTTGCCATGACAACCTTCATAATTTTCTAGAGCTCATTCATGGATTGAGATATTTTGGCAACATCCTCTTCCAATTTGTGAAATCTTCCTTCACCATCTTCAGGGATCCTCTCATCTTCAGAAGCCATACTTCTCACTTCTCTCTTCCACTTTCTTGTGGATATCTCTTGTTGTAAAGAGCACTAATCACTTTTTGCACTAGCAATTGCTCCTCTTATAATGGGCATATATCTACAAAATGGTCACCAAACTAACCACACACTATAGAACACTGACTTGTCTCTAATACCAATCTGATCCGTAAACTAGGTGGATATTCTACGCTAATTTTCACCAACACGGATCCTCTACATTCCTAACAATTCCTCGATTGACTAAATCACTATTTGCTTGTTAATTCGCATAAAATAGTCATTGAATGTGTTTAGGATTGAACTGTGAGTATTGTATACTGAAAATGAATATTTGAACAAAGAATATAGAGGAACTAGCAAAAACAAATTGAAAGAGACACCATTTTACCCTAGAGAAACTCAAAATCAAGAAAACTCCAACAAAAGTGAGGGATCTCCTCCTTGTTCCACTATCTCATGCTACCATCACAAGTTTACTGCCTTCTTGAGGCCTTTGTGAACATACTCTGCATTACAACATATTCAAACACTCACATGCTCTGCAACATGCTCACTCCCTTCTCCTTTCCACACTCCAACTCAGAAAAACACATACAACCAAGAATAAAAATTGCTAAGAACATCTCTCATGCTTACAAAGACCCTCTCCATACATATATATACACTTTTGGCACCAAAGAGAGCTCGAAACGGAAGTCCAAAAGACTCAAAAGATGAAGAGGAACTGTTTGCAATCGTTTCCGGCATCATTCTTTGTCTCCTTACAAAACCGCTAGTGTTTGTAGTCAAAAATCAATGCAAGAAGGACGTAACCGACAATGAAGCTTTGTCATGCCCCCTCTTTAGCTCGGTCTAGCAAAGACATGTGAGTCAGCTTATTATGGGGTCTTGAAGGTTGACAATGTTGAATAGAGACCCAGTATGGTTATACAGTGTTGGGGACTTGGTGTTTTGGCAGTCGTTGATCAGTTTGGAGACGTTCCTTATTTTTAAGAGGCAGTTCCTAAATTTATGGGGGTTATCCGTACTTTTTAGGAGGGTATGATCCTACCCAGGGTTGGGTCTCCATGAGATTATTCCTTGAGTTCAGTTTCAGAGGAATAGGGTTTGTTTCCTAGTTTCTAGGAGCATCCCTAGGTTTTAGGGATGAGATTGCCAGTGAATCCTTGATTTTCGACTTCAGTCACAGACAGGTGGCAGGGTGACTTTTTGGTTTGTGGTGTCATTGGAGCATTTTGTTGCTATTTGGGTTATATTTTTAATATTTCCTAAGTTAGCGTTCTTTTAATTAAATAAGGCGAAATTTATAGCCATTTTGGAGTAATAAGGATTTTTTGGCCTCATCTGGATGCGTATCCCATGGTGTAATAGCTTGTTGGAAAGGTCTTGGACTTTTTTAAATATTTCTCTTGACTCAAATCCTTTCGGTGAGCGGATTTCCTTTTATTTGAAAAAGGGTCATTTTCTATGTACTTGACCACTTAAAAATGAGAAATATAACATTTTATAACTCAACGCCACATTGAGTTGCTTTTAGGGTTTGAGCTAATTGTGAAGGGGTTATAAGGAGGTCAAGATCAAATTCTATTTTATCCTTGACATTTTATATCTTGGGATTTGCGATTTGGCTCTGGAAGAGCTTTTAGCATTTGGGACGCCAACCCCAATGCCTTGCCTGTTTGGGACGTAGCCCCCAATTCAGTGGTTGTTGATTTGGATTTGCTTGTTAGCATCTTGGAGATTGTTCAGTATTCCTTCTGGTGGGCGCAGTGATTGTGACAGAGTTCAGCGTGGATTTGGGAGTTCTTTTCAGTTGAGAGGACTTTGCAACTGTACGGCTGTACCTAGCAGCCATCTTCCTTCCCACGTGCAACACTTAGAGCGCTGGAACCTTGCCGCAGCTTCCTTCTGGGTTACATTTCTCCTTCGGCCTTCAAGTTGGGTTTATTTCTGATTGTAATCTTTCTGAAACTATTGGAAATTTGCATCTAGTTACATATTTGGTTTTATATCCAGAATTCTGCCTGGAAGCGAATTTGTTTGGCTATATTTGGTATTCAATTTCAGAAATTGTTCATGTTATTGTACTTTATTAATTATTTGCTGGAAAATCATCAAAACATAAAAACAATCAAACCCTTATGCAACTTCCATCTATTTCGGAAAGAAAATATTAATTAACAAGAAAAACCAATTTAAAACAACAAAAATTACAGCAGATCAGCAAAAGAGATCCATTAGGGATCTTTCAAGCTTACAAAACCTTTAGGGCGGTTTTGCCACTAAGCTAAATGCACTAACTTCTGAAGGCCATAACTTTTGCATACAAACTTAGATTGACACGCCATTTTTTTTGAAATTGCACAATTTTTTGAGAGGAACACAAATATGCAATCAAATTGTACTTTTGATAACATCTTCATATTGTTTTAGCCTTTGTACCAAAACCTATCTGTTTTAGGTCTTAGGTTGTCACAACTTCTTGAACTCTATCAATGGCTACAACTAACAAAGATCAATAGAAGGGTTTCAAGTTACATCATTATGCAATGAGAATAGAGAATTAGTTAACCCACGTGGCTAACATTACCGAACCGAAATTCATATCAAGTCAACTCTCTATAACCCTTTTCCTTATAAAATATAATTTTGAATATTAAAAAATAAAAAATAAAAAATAGTGCACATCCATGCACCATGTGGTGCATTCTGATTCGTAAGGATTCTTCCATATCACTTGCCACCTTAGAATTTGTCGCTTTGTTGTTGACTAGATTGATTGCATGTTGAATTTGCAATTGATATTGATTTGACGATGACAATGACTGTGTAGATGATTACACTGCTAACTCAATTGACAGTGCTGCCTCTCAAATTGCCATGTGTCACCATGAAATAAATTGGGGTTGCCACTCATCAAGGAAAGGGTTGAGGTCCACACCAAGAAGCTCTGCTGCCTAAGATAGTTGGCGCTAACAACTGCACTCCTTATGCAACTTTTCCTAACAAGTCAGCTGTGAAGGTTTTATTAATTTTTGCCGCAGTGTCCAAGAAAGGATGTTTTTATTTTTTCAGTGCCTCTAAAGGCAACCACTCTTCCCAGTCCACTCTACTTAACCCTTGTTGAGTTGCTTCTGGACCATTTTTGCCAATGGCAAACCACTTCTCAACACCAACCAAAATCTGCCATGTGGCATGTGGAGGATTAATCACCCCCGACTTTCAAATGTGTAATCGTTCATTTAAAGTGAAAAATTCTCATAGTAATTGGGGTCAAGATAGACGAATTTTCCAATAGACAAAAAAGTGATCTGAACTAATTTTTTACAGAAATTAAAAAGTGCACTCAGATCTAGAAAACTCTGCCATATGATAGAGATATTGAGAATTTGCTGAAAACCACTAACTTGGCCAAAAACAAAGGGCTGAGATCCATCGTTCACACCACAAGATCTTTTCACAAGCAATAATTTCTGGTACAAATAAACCTAGTTGAATTTGCAATGAAGAGAAGAAAAGAAAAGACAGATACCCTCCAAAACTTAGATCCAAGATTGAGAAAGTAAAAGCAAATTCTTCACACCATTGAAAGAACAACAAATACCTTAGGTACAACCTGTCGTGATCACCAACTTTCCTCACCCATTGCACAAGATAGGATCAAAAGTATGGATGCTTACCCCATAGGCTTTGATACCATGTTGGAATATATAGAGGATTGAATAAAATCAAACAAGCTCGACTATGCACAAAAGAACACGAGATTGATAAGTTGAGGTACCATGGGTACCAAGCTACTTGGCATAAAAGAATAGATGAAATAAAATGGATGGACAATGAGATGATAGACATTTGCCATCCATATACCAATGTTATTATCATTCCAATGGTAGCACACGGTTGGTCCATATGAATGTATTCAGCTAGGCCCAACTTGGGTCCCAAGGATAACACAACACAATAACTCATTGTGTCCTAAAGCAATAACCCCAAGAATTACCACAAACTGAAATGTGAAGTGGACATATTAAGTTGGGATTATGGAAATATTTTGGGGTCGATTGCATGATTTTTTTAATTTTTTTTGACATTTCAATTATCTCTACAAGATCCATCTTTAGGGTTACTCTTGAAGCCAATGCTTGAGTAAGAGGATAGGATATTCTTTCTTATTAGTACGCATGCGACAATGTCTAAGGGCATAGGTTGACCAAAAAAAGGTAAAAAGCTAAAAAGACACTGACAAGGAAAGGACAAGGCACTAAGGAAAAGGATGACAAAGAAAAAAAGAATCGGGGGAGAGGGGAAGGGGTTAAATAATACTTAATAAATTAAATGGATTAACAATAGTGCTAATCAATCGACCATTTAATCAATTAATCAAGTGTTTTGCTAGGCTAGTTAAGGTTTTGGCAAAGTCTTTGCAGCAATGGCTTCCAAGTCGGATTGAGCTTCCAACCACTGTCCTTGTTGATATTCCTTGGTCATCTTTCATTTTCTATGGCTTCCCTAATTCTTCTATCCTTTCACCAATTCTCTAATGCTAGAATGAGAATTTTTGAATCTTTGACGTGGATTGTGTAATTGGTGTGTTGTTCATGTTCGGCCAATACAAATTGTTTAACCCTACATCATTGAGTATCATTAGCATGTTTGATTCTAGTTTTGAAGGATTGTCTTGTTTATCCAATGCGCATGGAATATCATAAACACTTTTTCTCAAAATTGGTTCTTGATGATCTTTGGAATTTCTTAGGCTGTTTGTAAGGGTTTTGAAAGGTTTGAAACATGTTTTAATGCCCTTAGTTCTCAATAGTCTAGAAAGTATGTTTGTAGGACCTTGAACGTAAGGCAGGAAACCGTTTTTCTCTATGTTTTTCTCATTGGATCTAGGCTCCCTCCTACGACTTTTTACATTTTCCCACTTCTCTCTTGATTTTCTAGTCTCGATAACCATTTTTCCTTGGGGCTTTATGGAGATGTCTCTCTTATTTCATAAAATGCTCAGTGTCAGAGATTCTATGGGCTCGTGTGAATAGAGTGTTTATCACTTTGACTTTCTATGATGGATGGTGGTGAGAATCAGCCCTTATGTATAATATCTGCACATGTCTTTTTATGGTAGACTTGTCAAGGTAGAGAAACATCCTCTATGGGTGATCAAGATTTTTCCAAGAATGGGAGACAACGATTTTCTTCAACTTCCATAATGAACTGAATGTGCTCAAATTATGTGTTAAGGTGTGACAAGAAACTATGAATCATCTCCCTTCCATGCGGCCAGTTCACATTAGTGTCATCCACGAAATGGTACTGCCATTTTGTTTTCAGACAAGAGGATTCTAAAGCTTTATTTTCAAAAAAAAATCATGAATAAGTTTTCCACTACTGGAGATAGAGGTGAGCCCATGGCTACCCCTTTTGTTTGTTCAAAAACCTCCCTTGAGAAACTAAAATAGGTGGACCACAAGGAAAAATAAACTAACCTTGTAGTTTTGTTGTCCATAACCTTCTCAACGACTTTAATGACTTCATTCAAAGGAATCTTAGTGAAGAGTGAAACTATGTCGAATCTGACCATTAATTTTGTTTCTTCATGTTGGAATTACACCAATGTGCAATATTTGCATTGGTTTAAATTTTTTCGTTTAGATGTTAAGGAATAACTAAGTTGATGAACTTTAAAAAAATGAAGTTTGATCATGCAGTTAATAGGTGAGAATGGAAGACACCATGTGGTTGGTGAGAAATAGTCAAGAATTCTCCCATGAAAAATCAGTTTTACTTTGTTTTTTATGCTAACCTCCCTAATGGTTAAAAAATCATGGAATTGATGATGTCATATTGGAACCTAAGATTATGCACATGTTTTAAAGATCATGCTTACATTATAATGGAAATTTCATTGCTAAAAGGACAGCTAAGTACCACACTAATTCATTCCACCCCTACCACAGCCAGGGGAGTATGCCATTAAATATTCAAGTGGAACATTGGGAGCTTTCAACAACATCATCGATGCTTGAAAGCTGATAGCATGAAAGGCGTCACAAAATCTAAGAAATACTTGCAGAGTTATGGATATTTGGCTCAAAAACTTAACATCACAGGGAGTTGGTACGATGAGAGTGTTGAATCGGTAGTGAAAATTTATTTCAAGTAACAGAAAACATGGATGAAGAAACCCTCTCAAAAATCATGAATCCTAGGTGCAGTGTTATAGATATATTTAATGAGACTTCCATTATGCTAACTAGGAACTGTTGTCAACCTGGTGCGGCACCTTGAATCGAAGATGTGCTGAAATGGCCAAATGGAAAATTCCTGAACTCACTCCTTCCAAGAGATGGTACGAGTTCAAAGCAGGGTGTTTATTAATCATAACCTTTGATGAGGCATTTTTCTTGTCCACCAATTGCATTAGCATCTTCTCAAATGAGTCATTAACAACAAACCAGTCACCAACAAAGACAAACTCATCAAGTACTTCATGATATTTTTCGCACCGCTTGTCATCTACCACCTTGTCAAGTGATATCTCATCTATGCATTGTTCAAGTGGCCACACCCTTTTTTATTGACTGTTGCGTGTTCATACAGCTCTTCAAGGAGCTTTGGATAGGCAACCCAATCTGTATCATGATATTGAATAGGTGATTCTTGATCAAATTTCTCATAAACATGCTCTTCAATAGCCAACATATCCATACAAAGCTCTTCAATCTCTTGTAGAGATTCAAGGTACAGCTGCCAATCATCTTTTTGTTCCTCATTTTGATCTATTTGAACTGAATTCATTGTAAGGCTATCTGGATCCTTCTCAATAGGAGATCCCTGTAACTCATTTATAACTTCAATCTGTATCAGCTCCTCTTAAAGTTCCTCTACATCAAAATCAGTCTTCTCACTCTCAGCTATAATTGGATGCTCAATTACAACCTCAAGTGAAGTATCAATAGCAAATTCTTCCTCAAACACACGTGAAGATTCCTCTACACACTCTGCAAGAACTTGACCTATAGCTGCAACCTCTTTCTCAATACTCCAAAGAACAGGCTCCTCCTGAGGAAGGGGGATGGTGGGAGGGTGATGAAATTCATTTGTTTGAGAGGGAAAATGAAGCATGGGAGGTTGATCATGATCAGATTTTGGAATCTTGAAGGCAATGGAATTATCTAAGGAGTTTTGGAGATGAGGGAAAGAGAAACTCTTAAAGACCTCTGTATTTTATTCCTTCCACTTGGCCATTACCTCATTAAAGTCTGAAACTTGCTTGTCTTCTTGGACAACTTGAGCTTGAGGGATGATTGGTGAGGAAAGGGGACTATAGGAAGGTTTAGTCTCATGAATAGGCTCTTGAATACAATTAGGAAGCTCCCTTGTCACACACTGGGCATGATTAAAAACTTCATGAGAATAAGAAGCACAAGAACCCTTTGTAGACAATTAGTTTAACTCAATTTTCTGCCTCTCCCAAGCCTCCATCTTTTCCAATACAAGAATACATAGTCCATTTATCTCTTCTGGATCATTGGACACATTTTGAAATAGACCATTCACTTCCTCATACTAAGGGTTAAAACAAACCTTTCTTGCATATGCTAATATTTTGAGCTCTATTTCATTCATTCTTTTTTGAAGGCAAGACTGCTCATATGCAACATCATAACCATATGGGAAAGATGAAATCCGGCCCTGAGACTGATATGGCCCACAAGGAAGGTAAGATTCATGTTCTTGATAAGGCTGATTAGGCTCATAAAAAGGCTCAGAGGTATCATGACAAGGCTAGTATGATCCATCATTGGGTTGATAAGGAAACATAGCATAGGGATTCTCTTCATACACAATGATCAAAATTCATTCATGATAATGCAATAAAAATAGACTTACATGGAAACTGTCCCTGAACTATTAGAAGCAATTGCTTGAGATTGGAATCACCAAATGCTTCTTGAAGAACACTGCTACAACTACAATTTAATCAAGACCAGCTCCAATAGGTCCCATCGGACATGCCAAAAACTGTTGTCAACTTGGAGCTGCACCCTGAATCGAATACATGTTGAAATGGCCAATCCTCTCTCCGGTTGAAACAATGGGATCTTCTCATGAGGGTGGGTGCCTCAATGGTGAGAAGAACCTCTACAAAAGGCTGGTTCCTGTGAGATGTATCAATGGATCTCTACTCTGTGCTGCGAATCTACCATGGAAAAGGAAGAAAGAAACTTGAAAGGGAAATCCTACCTAATGATGGTGATACACCAAAATGTTGATCCACTCTACTTGGAACCTTGAACACTGAATCAAACAAGGGAAAAAGAAGACCTTTGATTTCAATTGATCACTATGCATAAATATTTCATGAGAAGGTTCGATCCAATGACCAAAACATGAGGGAAAACAATGGAGAGAGGTCTAATACAAGACACTTTGCAGCCACCTAACATCCACTTACAGCTTCAACAAAAGACATATAGAACATTGAACATGACCAGCATAATATGATGAGTTAGCAACTAGGTACGAATCAGAATTTGGGAAGGGAGAGAAATCTACCACATGCAAATTGTTGAATGAATGTACACTATGCCAGCACTTAAAATTTAAAAGTACAATCTTTCTATTGATTGAAGAGGTTACACAACTCACCAATGGCAGAGTCCGGTCTTACCAAGAGAGGGATAGATTTTACAAGGTTGAAAAGCCATTAATATAGAAATTCACAAGAAGCCAAGAGATTGGCTTTGAAAATAGAGAGGGAGTAAACTCAAACCAACTCAGCGTTTACAAAAAGTCTATTTTGTCTTCTTTCTCTTTGCATGAAAGCTTCTTGGCGCTAGAATTAGACAGTGAATTCATACATTCGACTTTGCTTGTACATGCTCAGCTAAGCCATGTCTAAAATTAGAAACTTCACTAGCTCTTTGGCGTTTGAGAATGGTAGGTGGGTCTGTCAAAACATCCACCTCTCTTTGCATGGAAGATTACGCCAAGTTTCCAAAATAGACTCCCCTTGAGCTGCTCATGTTTGCATGAAGGACAAAGAAAACGTGTAACGAATGTGTCCAGTCAACTCTACTTGGACTACCAGATCATTGAGAGCCTTGCAACGTGGAAGGAACGCCCAAATTTATAAGTCAAGCTTGAACTGAGCTGGAACGTTTGGATGCATGTGGTTGACTAGTCAAACTACAAAGAAGCGTGACTTTAACAGCGAGTCAACCCAAGATTTGACCATTCAGCCAAAAATAGTCTTTGCTTGCATGTATTTTCTCTTATTTTGCCTTGCCTGTGTCTTGTCTATTTTTGGCGAGATTCTATTTTTGTCTTCAACTTCCCATCGGGTTATCTATTTTCAACCCTTTTGCACAGTCATATTTCCCTTAGACTTTCCTTGGATATTCTGTTTCAACTTGGTCCATCCCTTCCATTACTTGTATTTGATTTGGATTATTTTGCTTGTCCCTTTGTTTCATTTCCTGCGGCTTTTTGTGGACTTTACTTATTTTGAAGGAATTCCTTCGAACAAAAAGTCAGAAGGAATTTGTTTCCTTGTTAACTTGCCCGAATTTATTCCTTTTAGGCTCTTATGTGTTGCCTTTGTCTTGTCTATTTTCCCTAGGTTTATTTATTCTCCCGAATTTCTTCGGACTTTTTGTCCGAAGGAATTCGTCTCCTTTGGCTATCTTTTCATGCCCTTCGGGAAATTTTGAAGGGTCCACTTTTATGTCTTTGCCCTCCGCAAGGGCTTCTGTCACTTCTCTGTGCCCTTCAGAACTTTTGAAGGGCCTGCCAGCGACCAAGTGCCCTCTGCAAGGGCTTCTTTCGCTCCTCTGTGCCCTTCGGAACTTTTGAAGGGTCCTACCACCTACCAAGTGCCCTTTGGGAAAATTGGAAAGGTCCACTTCACCGACCAAGTGCCCTCCGCAAGGGCTTCTGTCCTTCGGAACTGGTTTTCGGAAGAATTGAAGGGTACCTGGGCTTTTTGTAAGGCACCCGGGCTTTTTGTAAGTGTCCTTATTCCTTCAGACTTTTGTCTTGTCTTCTCAACTGTGCTCTTCCTCTTTTCTTTCAGACAAAAAACCCAAAGAAAAAAGCCTTGATTGACTACCACTTAGTCATTTTTTCAGACTTTTTGTCAGTCCTTTGAGAGCTCTCTCTCGGACAAAATGTCCGAAGAAATAGTCCACCTCTTATACCTGAAAAATTCCTTGGGAAGACAAAACAAATAAACTTACAGCTTGAATATCTTGGCTGTATTTGCACATTTGGCTGTAATCAAGCAAGCACCTTGGAAACCTCTGCAGAAAACCTCTGCATGACTAAACTTCACCTGGCTGTAGATGGCCACTTGGGTGGCTGTAAATGCTCATTTAAGGACCCCAAAACTGATTCACAAGACAAACTTGGCACCATAGCAAAGTTCCGAAGTGTAGGGGTGACAATTTGCCCTGTGGGGGCAAAATTGTCAACAGGAACCAAATCCACTTATACATCATAAAACATATTGATTGAAAATAGTATACACAGTTTTATCTAGAAACCTTTTCTCTCTAAATTCTTATGGTCTGTGGAATTTTTCTATCCCCATAACAAAGTTGTGCTAGGAATCGACAAAACTGGACAGAGATTGTGTTTGTAGGACGTTCAATAGATGGGCTGTGGTGATGTTGTCAGTTCAAAGCTGCCCCAGATTACACTAATGCTGATATAAAAATTGGCCTTTTTAGGGGAAACCATGGGGATGAGCAACTCTTCGATGGTGCTGTAGGGAATTTGGTGCATGCATTTTTCCCTCAAAATGGAAGACTCTATCTAAGATGCCGAGTGGTGTAATTTGAATTTAGAGAGATGAACCGACTGTCAATGCAATTGCCATGCACAAAATAAGACATATTTTGGGGCTAGGGTATTTTGCTCTCTAAAGGCACTACCATTTATATCAGCATCCCTCCTCGGACCAGGATCTGCAGCCCAGGGACTTTTTTTTTTTATTATTTGACTTTACAAAACTTCAAATGTGGACTTTAAAAAACAATTAAAATAAAAATAATATTTCCACTTGTGCTTCACATGCTCTGTTCAGCACCATTCATAACAGCGGAAAGAAATACATTCATTCTCAATGTCTTAAATCCAAGTTCTTTGAGATGATATAATGTTAATGGCCTTCAGCTCTCGAAAGATCTACTTGTGTACCAACCCTAGTATAGGTGGACAATTCTTGGGTAGAGGCTGCTTCCAATATGTAAACAAACCTACCAATCGTATTCCTTGGGGCATCCAAGCCTCCTTCACAATTACTTGACGATCCTTCTTTTTCATCACTGTTTGCAGGCTCATTTTCCAAATGAACCTCTTCCTCTGGATGCTCTGAAATTTCCTCCAGACCCTTGTCAAAACTCTCAATACATAGTGGTTCTTTCCCACATTCTTCTGGAAACTTGTCTCTTGCTTAATTATTGGAGGATTCTTTACTCTCTAATCGTTAATTCACACAAATAAACCCTATTGTGGATTTTCAATTGAATATCATGAAATTTGGCATTTAATTATTAGTATGTTTTGTGGTTATTTAACTTATTTTGTTTACTCTATGCATATTAAATAGTTAATTTTGTTTAGTTGGCTATATTTTTTATATTATATTTATTTTTGTGCGGCCATATCCAAAAATGTTTCCAGGCCCCCCAAAAAATGCCATATCCACATACCTGAATCATGTATCTGTATCTGTACCAGCACCAGGATCATTTACTTAGTGTGGAACTAATCTCAGTTATGATACCCTTTGGTTTCTTTTGCTGCAGCTATCCAATGTACTTAAAATAGTGGAGGGCCCAACATCAATAGATTAATTTCGTTCTTTTGTTTATTTTCATTGGCCATGACACTTGTAAATTATTGAAACCATCCGAGCATGAAATAAACAAGATAAATGATAAAAATTCATTCTGTTATTGCTTTCATTATATTGTTCTACCTTTTTTGTGTTTCACCATAATTTTTTTTTTCCAACATAAAAATGAAAATCACACTGTAAGAATACTCTTTCGAAAAATAAAAACGGATCTATTTTCAACACAAAATGCAATAGGATTCTTCCTCTTGAAAATGTTTAAATAATAAAAATACTATATTTTGAATGGTAAAAGTCCGTTATCACTCTTGAGAGTGATTTAAACCAGCTAAACAAGCTTCATTATACAACCCAAATAAATAATGATATGTATCTTGTACTTCAAGCGATGCTGGCTTGTAATAGTCTCTGACCGTAGCTACTAAATCGGTCCGCCAGGACATTCAATTAATAAGGGCTAATCCAACCAATAAGAATTATTTTAATTATTTAAAAAATAAATAGAACTCTATAGACTGTTAAATGAATTTGTATAAATTGAAAGATAAAAGGAAATTAAAAAAAATTGTTTACCACAAATTAATAAAAGAATCAAATTATTTCTTAGAATGTGGAGAAAAGAAGAATATAATCATTTACAATAAGTGTATAAATTAACTTTAAAACATCCTTACTGTTATATCCTTTGTAACTGAAGGTTCTAGTGCTGGTCAAGATACTTACAAACGAAAGTTGGATGTTGAGCAGCAATAAATTTAAGAGTCATTTGAAAGTAGAATGCGACTTCAAAACATTTGAAGGACTCCATACATACAGAAAACAATCTCGAAGTCATTTATTTGAATGCTAGATTCTCATATCTAGTGTAAAATAGGAGACATTTGCCGATTATAGCCAACATGATTGACCTGGCTTCACACAACTTATGGAGACTTCCCTCTCAATATAGGGCTCCAAGGTTCACAATTATGCCAAAGACTTAAGTGGACTCCACCACCATATCCCTTCTACAAACTTAACTTCAACGACGCAATGAAACAAAGACCAAGATCTGTGTGACTGAGGGGCTTAACCAAGGATCATAAGGGAATCTTAGCCAAGGCTTACCAGCATACATTGGACATGGGCCCCACAACATGGCTGAAGCATGGTTATTATTTCAAGGTCTTAACATTGCAGAAGACTTAAAAATTTAAAATGCTCTGCCCGATAGTTGAAGGGGAATCTATGTCAATCATAAGTTTGGTATGGCATTCATTGGACATGAGCTCAACAACATGGCTGAAGCTAGGTCATTACTTCAAGGTCTTAACATTGCAGAATACTTAAAAATAAAAAATACTCTGCTCAATGATTTAAGGGGTCTATGTCAATCCTTAGTTTGGTATCTAAATCTATGAAAAATCAAATACACACCACAATATATTCAAACCTAGTGTGGATACTTGATTATGTCATAAATAAAATTTTCCATGTGATATATTTCTACAAGAGTATAAAATTTTGCATGAAGGAAAAATCAGGCGATTGGCTTTCTTGCAAAGCGTGCATCTGAATTGGGATATGTCCAATACGAGAGTGATTTGCATTCAATCCGTCATCTGACAGCCTCAGCTGAGGTGGTTAATAGGATGGATTGTGGTGAAAAGAATGTTTAATGCTCTCTTATTTGCACCTCAAAAACCTGGGGGGAAGCAAATCTTGATTCTTGAAATCAAGCATTTTTTATGAACAGATCGAATCCTGTCTTTTTGTACCATCTTGTTGAGTCTATGTAGAACACAGGTCAGACATTTTTGTCCGACTGATAGAGGTTTTATGTAATAGCTTATGTCATAAGTGCCCTTTGATTTGAAGCATGGTCTATGCACTTATTAGCATATGAGCCTTTGAAAGACCAGCTCAAGCAGAATTTATGTTCACAGTTTTAGTATATTACCTCTATCTATAATACTCTCTTTCTTTGTAATTATAAAAAGCACACTTAAAACCTATTCCTTATATAAAAATTCATGCATTGTTTCACATAACCATGATTACCATCACCTCGTGTGAGCAATATAATACTTGATCACTGTCCTAAGGAAGTGCTGGATGTCTTTTAAAATGCATGATTGTAGCATTATTCACATAAACATAATTAAATTTCACTAACAATGACCCAACTTCACACTATTTTTAGTTCGGATGGGAATATGACGTCTATAACACAACTACATACAAACACAAGAGAAAGGATAGGGATGTAATCTGTTTTTTAATATGAGCATAAACGGATGGAAAAAGGTTTCTAAATGTAGGGAAATCTCCTTTTTCTCAGTTGAATTCCTATGTAGGAATCTTTCTATTGGGGGATTCCTTTATAATCCACAATAACTGCAACATGCACAAAGTAATCTATTCATCTTCATAATCTACTTTATTTTGAATATAAACGAAGGATTATTTAATCTCAAAATTACTGAAAATGGTTTCAAAAAACAAGATGCCTTCCTCTTAGGGGATTAGAAGTTTCCTTCTTACAATGAAATTTATCATTCCACTTACAATCTCTCTTAAAAAACTTATCTCTCCAGCGAATATATGAACAATTTCAATTTTCAAAAGTTTGAAGAGCAGACTAAGCAGTTACTATAATTGTTGTTTTAGTTTTATCTTCCTTTAGTTTGATTAACTTTACTGTTACCAATTACTGATCAAGAATACTCCTATAGCATATGCCAGTGTTTCAAAATTAACATATTAAAGCAAATGCTGCATTATATATTGTTCTCCTAACTGGAGAAATTTATTCTATCATTCTCTTTTCAATAGTGACCGGTATACAAAAGCAGGAATGTGGTAGATCTTAAATTATTTTTCATTTTGTAGAGTATGTGTCTCTCTTTCTTGCACATTGAATCTTGGTGCATTTTTACACTCATTTGGTCTTGTTTCTGAACTTGTTAAAGAAAATTTATTATGTATAATATTGCAGTTAGTTAATTAGTTTTCTGTCATGTAGCGTCTACTTGCTCGACATTTTGAGCTCGATCGACGTCTTATTGAGTACTTGTCAAATATATCTTCATTTGCAAATACTGAAGCAACAAAACCGTCATGAGGCATGTTGTGAAAATCACTTGGGCATCTATCAGTGTTGAGGACTAAGAATGCAATTTCAATCACAGTTCTTTGATTTATCTTTTATGCCATTAAATTTTATCACCTACACAGTTCTATTTGTAACATGCTGGTGTCCCTCGTGGAAAATTCGAAGGGATGGCAAATTTTAAACTGATGTTGAATAGTTGACCGGTCTCTCCATTTTGAAAAGTAAGAAATGTAGGTATTATAGGATAATATTTGAAAAAAATGCAGAATTTACCATTAATATTTATAAATTATGGCAAATTTAATAACATCATGGTCATTTTATGTAGAAGCTTGGCTACTGCTTTGTGGAAAGTTTGCTAATTGGCAAGTCTAATTTCAGAAAAGTCTGAAAAATAAGCCAATCTGTGAAAAATAGCCCATAAAAAATTCTGTGGTGTCACTATTTGATCTCATTCATTGATACTGAAATGGGATATTCATTGAGATTTTTTTAGTGAAGAGGATTACGGTCTTTTCTTTCATTCAAATGACAAATATGAACAATTGACACCTTTATTGATAGACTCTGATTTTCTTTTACCCTTGACTTTTTCTTGTGAACAAATTTCTTGAATTGATTGAACAACTGAATCACCCCTTAAAATTGAATTTATCTAAGTCTATTTTGGCATACCATGAAGGCACCAAGAGCCTTGATAAAGTAAAAACAAACCATACACAATTGCAACTTCAAAATCATATTTTATTGAAAACCTGTGTTTAGAAAGAAATGCTAGTAATGGTTAGTCACCATGTGACTCCCGGAGTGAAATTATTTATTTACATAACCACCGAGGGTAAAGATAAAATAAAAAATTACACCATGGTTGATAAAATAAAAAAGTAGAATAAAAAATTACGCCATGGGAAAGTACGTTATGAAATTTAAGAACAAAACAACACACTCCAGGGGATTTTTTTAAGATATATGGTACACTTGTATTATTTTATGAAAGTCAAATAACAATAACCAAATAAAAGAGTGAAAGACCAAGATATCAAGTCAACTTAAGGGAGAGATGCATGGTATCAGGCTCAGTGCATTAATCACCCTAGAAGGCTTATTTGAATAAGGGGGAAAATTTTCTCAAAAGAATGGTTACACTAATTAAATACTTTATCTGACAGAGTTCTACAGAAATTTGTAGGGGAAATATCCTCACTGGCCCTGCAGAAATAAGCCGATTATAGAATAAATTAAAAGCAGCCATGAATTTATTCTTATTTTGGGACAATTTCGTACTTAGTATATTGAATCTACGTCAAGTATAACAGTCCATTGTAAACATTACAAAGAAGACACATTAGATTGCATTCTCAGCTATGTGAATTTGACGTGTTATTCTTGTAGGCAAAATTCTCTGCAAAGGACAACACCTTCAGAAATAAATCAAAATTTTTTCAGCCACAAAGTATAGTGTGTTAGCTGTGCTTTTCATGAGTAACATTATTGTCGTTGCAGCCTTAAATAAAAAATAATCCCTCTTGCTCTCTCCCTCTCCCTCTCTCGACATACTCATGAAACGAACAATTTGGAATTATCATTTCTCTAATGCAGTATTAATGGCCAAAACAAACACAAGGACAATGGTGTAGCAGTGAATGGCCATAATGACCAAAAGGACGGATGCAGTTCAAATTCCTTAGGGGAAATTTTTGAGTGTAGACCCCTTTGGGGCCTCAGCATGTATATTGGCGAAATATTGTAATACAGGTTCAACTCTCTCGTTAAACTCATGCATAGAGTTTGACTGTAAACCTGCCAGCATGCATATTGCTGAATTTTTTTTCTACAGGGTTAAAGCTCCTGCCGAAAGCCTAATGGAAGCCAAAAAATGAATAACTGAAACACAGTTCTTTCAAAATTTAGACATAGTAACTAAAATATTGAATAAATTATCATTTTCAACATATAATTATGTTTTTCAAGCTCATGCAGAGATTTCAGGCGAGGGAATTGTGAGATGATGATGTAAACTCTTGCATATATGTAGACTTAAGAAATGATGTATACAATCCATGCAAATAATTTCCTCTATAAAGTGCTGTGTTTCTTTCCAGCCAAGAGGGCCGTTCAAGTGTTCCATAAAGAGAGAAATGTTACATCCAGTCAAGACGATGCTTTTAGTCCCTTGGAGATTTTTTCACATCATCCAACAGGGCCCTTCGTGTTCCCCTTGAAGAGATTCTTTCAGGAGTGTTCTTCAGTTTCCCTCTAGATTCTTGTTGCCTCCAATAAAGAGGGCTCTTCGGGTGACCGTTGGATACATTCTTGTTTACCTTGGTTCTAACAAGGTCTTCAGAATACTTCACAAAGAGGTTATTTCCCGTGGTGGGTTTGCTCGCATACCTCGTGATCTTAATTGTTTCTTAATATTTTTCAGTGCCAAGGAATCATTGTGTCTGTTGGTATGGTTGACCATGGAGGCTCTACCCTCGAATATAAATTTATTTGACTTTATTTTGCTTATTTTGCTGATTTTTGTTGCGGCATGTTGGTAATAGGTTTGGGTTAAATATTCAAGTGGGCCTTCAAGTGCCCCTTGAAGAGATTATATTTCTCTCTTCTCACGATGGCTCTTCGGGTTTCCTTTGAAGAGATTTTAATTCCCTCTTTTTACGAGGGTTCTTTGGGTTCCCCTTATATCTTTGTTGTTTCTAATCAAGAGTCCATCCTAAAGAAATTCTTATTTGTTTTTGCTCTAAGATATTATTTAGAATATTCATTGTGCGCATGTGTGTGTATTTCTCTTGCTTTTCACAATTCAAAATCTAAATATTTAAATGTCTGGCTTAAACTAATTACTAGTGGAAATTTGGCATGTACCCACATATTTAATAAAATACACAAAAGGCTATTTGGCTATTTGATCATTTTATTAAGGATAATATGTTGTAAAAATAAGTAATTCAAAAAAAAAACTTTAAGTAAGTTGGAAATTTTTTTGGTCCACTACACTTAGATCACATTAAATATTGGAACTCCCTGTCCCTAGCCTCCCCCATACAACTAAAAAAATGGGATGCTTTGTATGTAGAGTTACAATGAGACTTACAAAAATAATAAGAAAAGATAGGCAAATTTTAAGGATAAAATCTTCCTAATGCAGAAGAGAATAACTCAAGGTAAGAGAATTAAATTTAAAAACAAAAATATTTATTATATCACATGGGGATTAAGTTCATGTATGAACTATTGAGGATAACTCTTATTTTATTTGTAGCATACTATTGATAAAATGTATCCAAAAGGTATGCACAAATTAAGGTTGACTATCTTGTCAACAATTGGACAAAATTGAATGAAAGCATAGTTTTTCTTTAATAAGAAAAAAAATTACATTAAATTGAGAGAAACGTGGAGTGGATTAAGCCAAATCTTAAGTCAATGTTCTTCTAGGGCTTCACAATTTGTCATATTGCCATTAGTACACTTTACAAGTAGGTTTTTTTTAGAGGGTTACGCTTTTATTACACTACACCTGCCTAATCATTGCCCTGCGAGTGGCCATCCCATCTATTTAATGCCCTCATCCTTGGCTCTTGCAATAGTTGTTTTAGGAGTTACCAATGGTGTTGTGGTGTCCAATGGTGCTAGAGTGAGCGTAAAAGTTCATGTCAAAAGTCTTCCATGAGGTTCAACATATCTTTAAAAGTCTATTTGATGTTGCATTGGATTGCCCCATTAATAAGGCATGCAACTATTTTGAGCAATTTACATTAGTTGCCTATTTTGTTGGTCGAATCCCACTTGAAAGCACCTTGAAATCATGGGTACACAATGCGTCGACTGCCCCCCCTCTCCCCCCCCCATGCTGTTAAGCTTGACGGTGTGCATAATATAACTAAGGGTTTCTTTTTGTTAAAGTTTAACAATGTTGATCATTGTAGAGCCATTGTAATTCATGGTCCTTGGTTTATTTGTAGCATGTTTGTGGTGTTCTCCCATTGGACCCATGATTTTGTTCTTTGAGTATGACAAGCTAAAACTTCATGTTTGGATGGAGTTCTCTAGCCTCCCCTTGCCCCTTTGGAATTTTGTAAACCAGTTAATCAAAATGTTAGGGTTGTTTGTAGAGTTTGAGCAAGCCAAGTTTTACGTGGCTAGACCGAAAAAATGCATCTACATTGAGGTTGATTTGTCTAAAGAGCTCAAAGAGACTATTGATATACAGATACGGGGGAAATGATTCTTGGAATGCGTGTTGTATATTAATATGCTTAACACTTGTTTTCGTTGCCAACTCATGGACCATAAAATTCATGAATGCCCTTTGATGGCCAATTGACAACCTACTCCACCACTATATACCTCTACTAAAGCAAATAAGGGTGCGCAAACATCCTCATATGGATGGAGCATTGTGACCAATATAAAAAATGTCCAACAATCTCGCACAATGGGAAAGGATTTGGCCTCTGTGTATAAACCCATAGGGGGTTCAACAACATTTGGTAAACAACTGGTTCCTGCCAATCAGGAGATGACACCATGTATTATCCCTCACTTTGCAAGCTATGGTTTTTTTTTCCAGTTCCTTGGAGTCAAATAACAATTGTCAACTGACACAATGCCCTTTTGAGATGAAAGAATTGATCACAGCTGACAGTATTATGGTATTTGATTGTACTAAAGTAGTGTATGACGAGAGTGCAACCCCTCCCTACCACTCGAAAATGTTGAGTATGTATAAGATAAATTGTAGGAATTTCATTTAAGTAATTGTATGAGAGGTAATCATCAATCCTATATGTCTAACAACATTTTAGTTTTAGCGGAGTATGGTTACGAGTCTAATATGCAAATTAAGGTTAATCAATGATTGTGTACTCTTAGAATGTGCGAGGCCTCATTGACACAACTTAAAATTATAGTGCAAGGGATATGCATTACCAATTTGTTAGTAAAAAAACTCTTATGTTTACAAGAAGTTAAGATTTTTGGATTTACACATTAACATTGTCATCATATCAATTTTTTTGGGTGTTGTTTACTATATGTCAAAGCATGTAAGTGATCATGGGGGTTGTCAGGATCTTGCTCCTCAATTAGAGCACATATGATTACTTCTCGTATTAGCAACTAAACACGGAATTATACCAGAATCAATAAGTAACTAGAAATATGAAACAACACAGGATTTGAGAGACAATACACAATTGTATTAAATACTTAGAAGAAAATAAAATAAAGAAGATGCCATTTCTTCTTCCACCTCAAAGGTTCGCCACGCCTCAAGACCTTCTCTCTCTCTCTCGGTCCCAACAATCAACTCAAATATAGAATTGATGTTCACCTCTCCAACCAGTCAGTAACACGCTGCCAGGACACCAAGTACACAACCGTACTCCAAGTAGATCTCATGTTCTCTGCTGCTACTTGCAAATCACTAGACTTTACTGACCAATGTAAATATCTCTACACCCCTGAAGAACCCTTGTCCTTGCCTCACCAAGTCCTTATGATTCTTCAACCAGTACCCCGGTGGATCAGCTCCTAGACCTTGCAGACCCTGCAACTCTCTCTGATCATACACTCTTAGCACCCCTGTGGAACTAGGAGGAGCTACACAAGCTCTCTCTAAAAGCTCAATGGCTTTCTAGCACAGTTTTACAATACAGCCCATGAGTCTATATATAGATCTCATGCTTACAATAATTAGACGATCATAATTACAATAATTAGACACGCAACTCAAGACTAAGACTAGCCTTTGACATGCAAACAAACAGTCCAAAAATAGACTCTCCGGGATCAACATGCAAATTGCCTGTTCTTGCACAGGCTGCCGACGTCGGCTCCTCCATGACCGATGTGGCCGACTGGTAATCGACGCCGGTTGGTTCTTCGCTGCTATCAGACCGACGTCGGTTGATCAGACCGACGCCGATTTCCCTGCAACTGACTCTGCAACTCTGCATCCTCCGTAACTTCTCCTGTTTGCATTCTGGTGAAGCTTTTAGCTCCACAACCTAACAATCTCCCACTTGGAGATAAACAGGTGCACTTGTACCTATACCTGTACACCGTCTAAATTATTCTCTGGCTTGTATCCCTCTTCAAGATCAATCTTGAAGACCAACCACCACACAATTTGTGATGCTATACCTGTCATTCAAGTAACCTGCCATATCCGAACCTAAATATCCATGTAGTGAAGACCTTGACCCTGCATAACAAGAATCCCTACTGCTGATCCCACTGAACTGCCCTCCAGTACTCCTTCCCCGAATTGGCTCCATACTCTCTGACAACTCCCACTGATTGGGAAAACTCAGGTCTACACTAGACTTCATGTGATTTCGAACCCTGTTTCAAGCTAAGCTTGAACTATCCAGCCCTTGGTGTGCTTTCTGATTCTGCATCCTGCATCATGAACCCCGCCAACACCGTCTTCACATCAGCTCCCACTGGAGATAAAATCTCCATGTCTCTTATGCCAAAGAATTTCGCTGCTCCAAATTCCCTCTGACATACCTCTGAACTAACCTTACCTTTTAGCTCAGCAAATCCCTGTATGTACAAAACCTGCTAGCAAACCATCCACATACAGTAACTGGATAATGTCGCGACTCATCATCCACCTGGTAAGAACAAACACAATAGTTACACTGACGTTGACTAAAGCCATGCTTTGTCATCCTCCTGTCAAAACCTGTACCACTATCCTGCAGCTTCCTCAAGACCTTATACCTTGGCCTTCTGTCTCACGTATCTGTCCACTCTCTTCTTTAACTATGGGAATCCATCCGTCTCTCAGTGCTTTCTTCCAGCTGACAACTCTACCAACAAATCCCTGTTTGGTTCTTCTCCAAGGACTCACACTCTTCATCCATGCCAAACTCCCACTGTATCTGGATTATACCTGCATTGCCTCTTCACATCTTCCTGGTTCTCGACCATCAGTAAGCAATATAAAGAAGGTGAACAATGAATATGAGGTTCACTTACCCTTTCTGACCTCCATATGAGCGTTTGAGACTTGTTGACAGCTTGCTGTCCGCCCAATATCTGTTCTAGTGATCGATGTCAGCCATCTCCCAATCTGCTCCCGACCGACGTCGGTTCTTGATGATCGACGCCGGTATCTGTGTTCGCTTGTGAGTGATAACTTTTTACCCGCGAGCTCTCCATGGATCAAAATTCTGTTCAAATTAGCACAACCCTGCTCAGAATAATTCAGTCCACTTCGCTGATCTCTGTCCGTCATCTCTTCCATGAACACCAAGGCTTTTCAGTTCTTTAACTTGTAAAAAACATCTGTCTTTCGCTTCAGAACATGCATTCCCCTCCTACATATGTAACCAAGCCTACAAAGCCACATCTCTGTAACAGAAGGTGAATCAGTAATATAAGTAGATAGATAAAGGATACCTACTTTCTTACCACCATATAATTCAAGTGTATCTACTGTGAGAGTTATTGTGCATCTCTCATCACCCAAATTTTTTGAAGAAATTAGACTCATCTCCAAGACTGGTACCTGCATGACTTCCTTCAACCACTGTGTGTCATCCGTCTGCGATTTCAGCGTCACTTTCTCTTTGCCAATCATTTGACAAGGCTCTGCAGCTCCTAAATAAATCTCTCCAAGGTCTCCAAAGACATACCCATGAAAAGATGCTCTATTTCGAACTGCATGGAAAGAGACAAAAGAATCTGTGAATCAAGATTCCACTTTATCCAGAACATCATGTGCAACATCCCCTGCAACATCTGTTCCTCTCTGTTGATCTGCAACCAACCAACAATCTTTCTTTACCTGCTCTTTCTTTCCATCAATCAGAGCATTCGTGCAATTCAGTTTCTCCATTCGTAGCTTACTTCCTTCTACCATTGCTATACTCTCACTCAATCAGAAACCCCTGTGAGTAACCTGTAATCAACAAACACTACCAGATCTGAAACCACCTGTTAGTAACCCAACCAAAAGCTCTGATACCAACTTGTCAGGATCTTGCTTCTCAATTAGAGCACATATGATTACTTCTTGTATTAGCAACTAAACACGGAATTATACCAGAATCAATAAGTAACTAGAAATATGAAACAACACAGGATTTGAGAGACAATACACAATTGTATTAAATACTTAGAAGAAAATACAATAAAGAAGATGCCACTTCTTCTTCCACCTCAAAGGTTCGCCACGCCTCAAGACCTTCTCTCTCTCTCTCGGTCCCAACAATCAACTCAAATATAGAATTGATGTTCACCTCTCCAACCAGTCAGTAACACGCTGCCAGTACACCAAGTACACAATCGTACTCCAAGTAGATCTCCTACTCTCTGTTGCTACCTGCAAATCACTAGACCTTACTCACCAATGTAGATATCTCTACACCCCTGAATAACCCTTGTCCTTGCCTCACCAAGTCCTTATGATTCTTCAACCAGTACTCTGGTGGATCAGCGCATAGACCTTGCAGACCCTGCAACTCTCCCTGATCATACACTCTCAGCACCCCTGTGGAACTAGGAGCTACACTAGCTCTCTCTAAAAGCTCAATGGCTTTCTAGCACAGTTTTACAATACAACCCATGAGTCCATATATAGATCTCATGCTTACAATAATTAGACTATCATAATTACAATAATTAGACACGCAACTCAAGACTAAGACTAGCCTTTGACATGCAAACAGTCCAAAAATAGACTCTCTGAGATCAACATGCAAACTGCCTGTTCTCGCACATGTTGTCGACGTCAGCTCCTCCATGATCGATGTCGGCCGACTGGTAACCGACGCCGGTTGGTTTTTCGTTGCTATCTGACCGATGTCGGTTGATCAAACTGATGCCGGTTTCTCTGCAACTGACTCTGCAACTCTGCATCCTCCGTAACTTCTCCTGTTTGCATCCTGGTGAAGCTTTTAGCTCCACAACCTAACATGGGTGTGGTTACGTTAATCTCCCTTTCTTTTTCACCAAATATTGTTACTTGGGGTTCAAACCCCATGCATCATGTTGTGTAAGTTTAGTTGGCACCCACTAGAAACCCTTATCTATATATGAGGGTGATAGAATATATTTGTTGGGGAGCACCTAGCGCTGAGCTATATACACTGGGGTCGGGGTAGTATTTGGAGATGCCCTTATCCCCTATCTATGTGGAAAGGTGAAAGGCAGACTAGGAAAATGACATTCAACATGGTGTTGGTTCTCCAAATGTTTTCAGCCCTAAGTGTCATACTAGGATGGGTAGCTACATAAGGCTCCCCATATATAGATAGATATTGCCCCCACAACTGGGGTCTTTCCTCTCCTACACATTACTACATACTTAGGGTAACCTTCTCTTTCATGAGTCCCTCATGTGTAGGAATCCCTACAAAATTGTCACCTAGACTAGCCCCTACATATCTACACTTACCAATGCATTTAAATCCTCAACCTCACTAGTTTTCTATCCAACTCACTACCTCTATCTCCTCCATCGATGCTAAGGAAACCTTTGAGGCCTCAAATCTTGGACCCAAAATTGTGGTCCCTCTCCCTCACAACTCTCTCACATGTCTTGCCCTATACTAGGGTAACTCCATTGGTGTTACTGGATGTGGTAAACAAAATGGGATTGGAAACTTCTCGCATGAATTTGGCTTCACTCACCACAAAGAAATGTCATGTAAGCTCTATCAAACCCCAAGCTTGCACTGTAGATGGCCAACAGGCCCACCAATCCAATGTATTGATGTTTGGTATCCATATTATATCCTCTCTCCTCACTATATCCTATCTCAATTAATCAATATAAGATATTACTAAATGTCCTTGAACCCAATATCTGACTTGGGGCAAGCTTGTTATAATATGTAAGGGTGTCACTATATGATTGCACATTAGGAACTTATCATAAATCTAAGATGAAAAAAATTCACCTACCCAATTGCCAGATGTTATTGTGCCAATATGTTATAAATATCATGACACAACTTTACCAATATGTTAACCCTTATTATTGTGTCAAAATGTGGCTTCTGCAATAACATAATCCTCTAAATAGGGAAAAGGTAGAAAAACATTTTAGATCCAACATGTACAAGAAACCAAGCCACAAAGTGGTTTGGCACTATAAACAAGGTCCATATGAAAAAGAGGTTGTAATGGGTCTATAAGGAGAGCCTACACATACAATCTCTAAAGAGATAGAGGTTGAATGATGTTATTAGATTTAAGGTGGCTTTAGACATTGAAACAAGAGGTATGTAGACTAAGGGTGGTAAAAAAGCGCTGTAAAGACCAAAATTAAATCAGATGGTAAGAAAGATCTTTTAAAAGGTAAGAATGCCACTAGGTGGCAGGGAAGATCTATGAGTTCTAAAATGCCATTAGGTAGTAATCAAGATCGGAGTAAAAATAACATAATAGATATAAATAAACTAACAAGTATGTTCTAAACTATAATGTCTAATACATGAGGCAAACAAACATCTATAATATCAACAAAAGTACCAAAGAAAGATTAGGGTTAGGGATAGTTAGATTTGGTTGACTTGCCACACACTTTTTGGTGCATTAATCTCCTCCCCGGCTTATGGAAATTCATAAGAGATGGTTATATGTGAAGTCAATATGGATAGAAGAAACCCTAAGAAGACCGAAGTTGGAGACTCCAAAGACTTAGTAATCTTGGTAGGTGTAGCTCCTATTCTTGATATCATCAAGGTCTTTAACTAACTTGTATTCCTTGGTGTAAGATCCTCGCAGCCTTAAGCCCTTTTCTTCTTCCTAAGGTGGATTTATGAGGGCAAGAAGAGAAAAATGTCTATTTCTATATTGATAACTGATAAAAGGGAACCTCATAAATATGGATCAAATCCTTAAAAGTTATAACTTAATTTTAGTTGACAACATTGGCCTGATTGCAGATGTAGAAATTATATGTTAACAATATAAGGATCCTATAATATAAGAAAAGGTAGATGATCATACTAGATCCAACAAACATAAGAGATGGTGTTTCATAAAGTGTTATGGGGATATATACAAGGTTCGTGCACAATGAAGATCACAAGGACTCTACTAGGAATACATACATGAAACCAACAATGATAAACATATCTAGATCCAACATGTAAAAGGGTTAAGTAATAAAAAAGAAGATAATGTCATTAGGCGGTAACCAAGAGGTATCTAATCTAAGAGTTGCAAGGGTGCTATTTTGTGGTAACCATAAAGTGTAAATAAAGGAATAAAGCATGGGGAAAAAAACTACACTAACAAGCATATGGTAATTGTTATAACCAAATTTTGCACCCAAGGAGAAGGTTGTTCATACCTCTCCAAATTTGGTTAAACATGGGATTATCCCTAGACCTGTGGGTTGTCTATAGTACAAATAAACCTTTAGATTGAACGGCTAGCTCCCTTTGATGAATCACTCAAGCTCACTTTCACTATTCTATCACTTGCTTGCTCTGAAAAGGGCTAAGAAAGAACTGAATTAAACTTAACTATATTGGTGATGCACCAAATTTTGTTGACCACTACCACACATTGTAGAATACACTAAGAATTACAAGACAACATGAACATACACACATCCTAGAATGAATCTATTGCATCAATGTTTTGTAGAAGGGTAAGGCATTGTAAGGCCAAGAGGGAAGAATAATGCCACTTCAAAACCCACAAGAGATACCTGATGACACCAACTACAACCTGCAATAGAGAAACAACCACATGAGGCAAGATAAATATGACATAAACAAGGTGATATACATCTATACTTGATAAAATCAACCATTTAAAGATTTATCACTACATGTAGTCATAGAATGAGGTAAAACATTAGTTGTTTTATTGATCAGAGGCAAAACAAATGAATAGGGCTTTGTCATACCCAGGTGGAGGATTCAAGCAAAAAGTGGTTGCTTATATAGAGAAAGTGAAGGAGAAGAGAAGAAGTGTGTAGGAGAGAGAGAGTAGACAAGTGTCAATGAGTTACAAACAAGAGAGGAGTTAGGGAACTGCCTCAACAAGTCCTAGATGACACATATTGCTCCTCTTCAGATGCTCCAGCTCTTCAAGTGGTGTGGGAGTTGAAAAGCTTGTTTGACACCTTGACTAGCTCTTGAAAACCTCCCTTCTTCTTGACATGTTGAAGGACAAGTGGCCTTCTTGGTGGTCAGATCAGTTTCTCTTGCATGTTTTCTTTGTCTTGACACCTCTCAACTGACCCCAACAAGCTCTATTTGACGCATCACGTCTTTGTCTTGCAAGTTGTCTAGAGGGCTCTTCATCTTCTTTAGCCTATTTTGCACACAAGTGTCAAAACTTGGTTTTAGTTACTTTAGCTCATCCAAACTTCATGGATGGCCTATTGGACTCATATTAGATCTGCAACAATCCATTTTGAGGTCCCAAACTAGCCCCAACAAGTTGTTGTCTACCAAAAGCCCTAATTAGTCCTCATTCCTTATAGCCTTTTTTCTTGTAAATCTCCTTGTGTGGGAGTTTTACGAATGATCTTGACAAACCAAAGGCACATTCTAGGATCCTCTTTGTCTTTACAGTTTCATACTAAATTTCATGAGTTGAAGTCAAGTAGAAATCTACTTTTTCTGCCTATCTCTTCTGTGAATTAGCCTTGATTAGGCCTCTAGGCCTAGAAAGTGGATTTTGGCTCTACACTCCGTCTGCACTTGTGAAACCTCTTATAAATGTCTGATTCACTTTACCCATGCCAAGACCAACCTCCATGTCAAGTTTGGGCTTCTAGAACATTGTGCTTATAGTCAAATCATGAAATGACAAAAAAAAGCCCATCACAACCTTGTTTGGACTGCCTTGCAAAATGGAGTTTGTTTAATCACTTCCATGGGTTCCTGAGCAGATTTGTTGATTTGAGGAGATGAAATAAGTCTCAGAGGACCTCTTCCAATGATTGGCAAGTGTCCATCTCTCCAAAATCCTTGTAAAACACCAAAAAAGACACAAAACAAGGCATTTTTGGCAATTCGTACAACAATCCGTAAAAATTAAGTACATGTGAAGAACCTCCTTGGAGTCGTCAACAGCATCCAAGAGGTTTCAGGAGCAAGTTGTGGCATTTGATGTGCTTTTGAGGTCTTTCTCTACAAACTGATCACAACTGGGGTTTAAGAGAGGTTTAAGCCTTGTTTGGGGTCTTAACGATTGTTCATAAAGAACAACCCCTCATTCTCTCTCCTAATGCCACAAGACAGAATTTTGGGGACACCTCCAAACACCACTGCATCCCATGCATTTTGTCATGAAAGTACTGAGCACAAGAATATGTTCTTTGGGTGACAAACATGCATTTTGAGCACTCTTTGAGCAATTTGAGGTCAATGGATCATTCTAGATTTCCTTTTGCAAACTAATGTCTCCCACACCTCTGAAACTGCCATAGGCACCCTTCCATGGTGACTTTAGGTTTATTCAACTCTTTCCTGATTCCCACCTCAGCTTCCAAGTAATTTTGCCCTTGAGAAAGGTATTAGCCTAATAGGCCTAATGACATTTCTCTTTGTTTTGCCCTTTAAGGAGATGATTCAGGAATTTGGTTATCTCTACAAGCATGGAACTCACTCTTTTAACCTCCTAGGTCACTCATATTGGCTTGGTGGGCCACTTAGTCCTTCCATCTCCCCTATGCACAATCAACTGCCTTGATGTTTAGATATGGTTGTAGGTTATGATCATGCATGAAGGCCTCTGTCAGCAATCATTATGTTTTGAATCGCTTGTGTTTCACATTCTTTCATGTTCTTCATTCATCTACGAACCATTAATATTAGGTGAAGACCAATTCTACTCATAGAACCCCAAATTCCTCTTAACTCTTGAGGTTGGTTATAGGTGGTGTTTTCTTTGTTCTAGGTCTGTGTCTTGTGAGTTTAGAACCTTGGAACAAGTCATTGGATATGATAACCACCCTACTGAAGGTTCATAACTATTCACTGACCCTTTCATAGCTAAGACCATCTACATACTGATTGAAGAAACCTCTGCCTTAAGATCAATCCTCAAGAGGTGGTTGTAAGTGTATTCTTGAAGTTTTAGGCTTCACTTGACATTTGACCTTATGAATTCAGAGTGAATTCATCAGGGGTTTGGATCTATTGGACATTCATCCAACTATCAATGTTCCTTATCGTAGTGACCCTTTTCCTCATACTGAGGTATTGTCCTTAAGTCCATGAATTGTAAAATGAGGCTCTTAGGCTTGTCAAGGCCTTTTGGCATTCTTCATTACATTCTACTATAGAGGCCAATTCCTTATTCAGAGAGATTAAGGTAATCTCTCTCATTTTTAAACATTCACCCAACTTACCTAACCAAACCTTGAAGCATTTCATTGCTCATTGACTCTGCTTAGAATTACATACTTCCAAATGGGCTTGTAGTTCTCTCTTAGGGGATTAAGTGCATTTGAAACCCTTTTGGCTATCCACTACCACTCTTCACGAACCTATTGATGGATCTACCTCAAATGATGTTATTCTGAGAACCTATCTAAAATTTGAAGTTTACAAACCTTCATCAACCTTACTCTCAAGATCCATTTCGATGTACGATGGCTGTAGATGATGCTTTGAGCATTTGTCTGAGCTTTGAATAATTCCTTTAAACCAAAACAAATCTTAATAATTTTCATTGGCTCTGTCCATTGTGACTGATGTCCTTGTGCACTTATCAATACCCTAGAAATTCCACGGTCTTTGGAACATCACTGTCATAAGACTAATTCTTTCAATGGTGGATGTAGGTAGTTGTCTAAGGCAAAGTTGATTGTGTATAGGACTTTTTAGGATTCAAACCAAATAGGTTATGAAATTGTAGCATTCAATCTTTATTAGGATTTCATTCTCATTTCCTTCAAGCTTCATACAAGATCGTCAAGGTGTCTCAAAACCTCTGTGTTCATTTGGCCATGTCTATAGTCATGTAGGTATCTATTCAAGACAACTAGCCTGCCATCAACACTTTTTAGCTTCAGTGATTGGAAGCCTTCATCAGTGCACTGATCTCAAATTGAAAATATCATAATGTTTCCATCCCTGAGATAATTTTCATTAGACACCATTGATTTCTCTTGAATAGCATACCTACAAGTTTGTGGGTGATCATTGAAGGGAATTCTGAGAATGAGAGATTTGAAATCTTGAAAAGTGCAAAACATGACTAGTATGGACTCAAATATGATTGTTTCCCTCCATGAACATATCAAGCATGAAGACACAACTTTCAATCTCTCAGAAAACATATTCAAACTCATAAAAAAAATGAACTTGTAGACACAGAGAGCACACAATCCACAAAAGGGTGAATGAAGAAATGGCCTCTTGGGACTTGTACGGAATACCTAGCTAGTCAGGGAGCCATGAATGAATTAAGAGGGAGTTAGAAGACAATGGAGAAACATTACAATGCACCAAAACACCTGAAGATCTCAAAAACTCAAAAAATATGAGTCACTTGCAAACTGCTCACAAGAACCATTTTGCTTGCCAAAGGACATTCACACGTGCCAAGAAGATAAGTGAATTTATGTGAGGTATCTGCAGACATCTGAGAAGCTACTCCATTTGATTTCAAGCAACCATGAATTCGTAGTTTATTCTGGAGTTGCTCTCAACTCAGCATGTGGGGATTTTCTCCTTCAAAAAGTAGTTTGGGCTCGTAGCGATTGGTCATAAATATAATAGCACTAATTCAATGACCAATGCCACAAATTGGAAGCCCATAGGGGTCCCAAACTTTGTCCAAAATCTTAGCCTCCAACTCTACATGTACGACCTGTACCATCTGCTTGAAGTTGACCTTCACTAACTTGTGAAGGAGATGATGAGAGAGATAAGGATATATTTGCAACAATTGAGCTCCAAACTTCCTCCCAAGCTTGTTCCTGACCTATAGAAGTTGAAAGGACACTCTGCAACTATTTTCACTTGCACATGACTTCCAAAAGTTTGCATAACTTCTTCTAACTCCTCAAACTAGCGTCAAAGTCAAAGATTTTGACATTTTATGATCCCTATGATAGGTGTGACAGTTAAGTAACTGCTCCCAATTCATTGGAAAGTGTGTGGTATGAATTTTTTCTTTAGGGAACTTGGACACACATAAAGCTAGCTAAAAATCCACTTTTTATGCACATTCAACACCTTAGAGTTAGTAAATGGTCTTCAAACTTTACCAAATTTCATGAAATGTTGTGAAAAAATATTTAGGACATAAAATAACATTAATCAACCTCTAATCACATATGATACAACTTGACCATGACCTATTTCCTTACGACATGCCTAAACCACTAGTGACCAAAATATGAATTTACCTTAATCTTTCCAAACTTGCCTTAATAAATGCTAATAAGGTATTTTGGATTCAACTAGGACCTCCTATATCATCTAATGTTCAAGTTTTTTACTATAGGGATCCTATTTTGACCTTGGGGATCAAAATTGGATAACAGTTTTATAAACATGAAAGATAATCACATACAAATATATTATATTCATCAAAATAAAGAAGAAATAATATAGAGTTAAAAATACTTATCTTGGGTTGACTTGTCAGTGCATCAATCTCTTCCTGGGTTCTAGTGGCACTTTTTTTAGAGATGTAGACGAAGCTCAAAATTGAAAGAACAAGACCTAACAATCCTTAGTTGGGGACTCCAAATACTAGGTATATCTAACATGTTTAACATATTTCTTTGATATCTTCAAATACCTTGTGCAAACAAGTATTCCTCAAGTGTAAGCTCCTAAACCTAATTTCTATTCTTCTTACTAAGGTGGATTTGTGTGCCCCAACATAGTGGATTGTGTTGGGTGAATATTTTGTCACCAGCTGACTGACGGCAAAATGGTTACATCAACCACAGTATAAGGAGATATATGCGGTAAAATGGGTGTGGTGACCACAACCAGAATGAGATAAATCTATCCTCTCAGCAAGGGGAGGTTCCCTATAATTTATAGTATATATATATAAGCTGAAAATACACACATGGGTGAAATCATACCATCTCTTTTTTTTAGAGATGATGTTCACAGAACATGAGAGAATTCCTGGGTAATTGTTGAACGCAGTTCTCTTCTTTCAGAAATAATGTTCAGAAAACCAGAGGAAGACTTTCTAGGTTAGTAATAGGGTCCACAAGAAACCCATGAAAGTACAAAGTCTTTCGTTGTTTCTCCCACTAATTAGGACAAAGAACACTGTAGGATTAAGCGTAGCCCAAAGTCTCCACCTAAAACTACAACAGAGTAAAGGTATTATGAAGGATAAAGAGAGCTCAAAGTCTCTCTAGTATCCTTTACACAAAACACAGACTGAAGATAATTATGGTAGCACAAAGTCTCCCACAGTTGGCTTTAGGACATCTTCTAGCTTATTTCCACTTATTCTGCTTGTTTGATTAAATAGACAAGATTGTATTTAGGAAAAATACATAAGAACAATTTTCGAGATGACACAAGCTTATTCTAACACAAAGTCTGAAAGGTCGCTTGTTTTCTCATTCATTTGATAAAATATGATTAACAGTCTGAGCTCAAAGTCTCAAGAATGCCTTTCAATTTGGGTAGAGCTTCGATTCCGATAACAGAGAGATCTCCCTTATACAAAATGAGAGATTACAATATATAACATCACAAGAAAGACTTGGGCACTTCTTTTCATTAAAATGACCCATATTGAATTGAATGCATTGAATATCTGTGAAAGGGAGATGCTGGAAAAGGTCATCGGCCTTGACTTTGGCGTTCTGAATCATCTCAAATGCCTCATCCTAAGCATGGGTTGTCTGGTCTTCTTTATTATGCTTACATGGCTGTCTATTCGCCTTTACTTAATGTAGAAAATAGGCCGCACCTTTGAATGTTCGCTCCCTCTGATGTCCATCTAGTGGATTGTTCCACCTACTGGAAATAACTCCCCTGCTTGCCACGTTGTCTTTGCTTGGCGATTTGAGCTCTCGGGGCTATCTTCTCGCTTTCTGCTGCTCTTTCAGCTCCTTTTTGGGCTGGTCACTAAGCTTGTTCTCAGGTCTTTTGAAAATCAACGGTTATTCTATCACCCTAAATTTGACGTCTGCGGGGACGTCACCGGTCACTTGAACCTTATTGAACCTTGAACTCTTTTGGTTCGAAGGCTCAATGGTTCAATGGTTCGTCGATTCAATGTTTTTGTAAAGGGCCGCGTTCGCTCTCTTTTTCTTCTTCGGTTGAACCATTTCTTTGAATCATTTGTGTGAACTTCTTTCTGAAATCTTCTGCTTCTTTCATTCGCTCAAAGCTTCTTTTTGAACTTTGAACTCTTTGAACCCTTTGAACGTTTTTTAGTTCAACGGTTCATTCTCTTTCTTTAAATCCTTTGAAGGTTCGAACTCTCTGGATCCTTTCATTTTCTAAGTCCGTCGAACTTATTGAATTCATTGAACCTTTGAACTCTTTTTGATTCAAAGTTCAACGGTTCAATCTTCACTCTTCGAATCCTTTTATTCTCTAAGTCTTTTGAACTTGTTGAACTCGTTGAACCTTTGAACTTTTCGAAGTTCAAGGTTCAATGGTTCAACGATTCAATGTTAACTCTTCGAAGCCTTCTTTTCTTTAAGTCTGTCAAAGTCATTGAACCTTTGAACTTGTTGAAGCTTTGAACCTTTTGGAGGCGGGGTTCAATGGTTCATTCCAATTGTTTGAAGCCCGTTGTTAAGTCTTTTGATTGAACCTCAGCGTTGAACCATCCTCAAAACACTAAGGAAAAGCCTTAAGTGTTTTGAACTTCCTTTGAATAAAGCCTGCCTATTGAACCTGCGACTTCTTTAGCTGAAAAGGCTTGAATATTTGAAAAATTTAATTGCTCAAAATATTTTTGAGAAAGAAAAGAGAGTTTTGGTCTGCAGGACCAAAATGGTCAGTATGTTGTCCTCAAAAGCAAGTGACAGATTTTGAGAACAACAGCCGGCTCCAGTTGGAGAACTTCTATCAATTGAAAAAGAAGCAATCGAAAGGAGTAGAAACTAGAATCTCAGTGCCTTCATCTATGCCATTGGGCTATGGAGTCATGCTTACCCAAAAAGAAAGGCGTCAAAAACAAACGAAAAATACAAAATAAAGAAAGACTATACATATATACAAATTTACAACTGGACTTATCTGATACTTCAAGGATTGAAGTGCTTCAGATGCTGCCCACTGTGATGCAGAGTAAAAGACGTTCTATCTTGATATCTCAGCAAGAAACTATTTTCACTATTTAAACGATAAATGGCAAATAGGCCTCTCCATAGGGAATCCAATTTTTCATGCATTCATTTTGGTTCTATCCTCTTGTTCCACAACAAGACTTGATCTCCAACCTGAAAATCACGAATCTTTGCTTTCTGGTCGAAGAGTCTCTTCACCAGACTTTGATGCGCAGCAATTCGGTCCACCACCATAGTTCATTGCTCATTAAGTTCAGTCAAGCACATAATCCTCTTGTCGATGGAACTTTCATAAGTTGAATCTTCCACTGCCTTTGCTAACTTTAATGCTGGTAATTTTAGGGTGATTGGTATCTCTGCATTGAGACCATACAGAAGTTGGAATGGGGACATACCAATTGCCCTTTTGGGTGTAATTTTGTCTGCCCATAAAGCGTCAAGCAATGTTTTATGTCAGGTTATCTGATTGTCATCTACCAGCTTCTTGACAATGGTCCCCAGATTCTTGTTGTTTGATTCTGCTTGACCATTTCCTTGCGGATAATAGTCAGAAGAGTGGGAGAGGATAATCTCATAATAGTAGCAGAATTGAGTAATCTCATGAGAAGAAAAACAGGCTACATTATCTGTTACAATTTTGGTTGGGACTCTAAACTTGAAAATGATGTTTTCTTTAAGGAAATTACATACTACTTCTGAAGTAGCATGCTTGACTGGAATGGCTTCCACCCACTTGGTAAAGTAGTCAGTGGCTGTAAGGACATAATTATGTCCAACACTCGAGAACGGATTTACAATGCCAATGAAATCAATCCCCCATTGTTGAAACGACTCTTCTATCACCACAGGCTTGAGAGGTAACGCAGCCAACTTGGGTTTGCCAACGAACTGTTGACACAGCTCGTATCTACGCACCCAAACGTATGAATCTCGAAACAGAGTAGGCCAATAGTATCTAGCTCGTAGAATCTTATGGGCAGTCACAGACGCATAAAAATGCCCTCCACAAGTTAAATTGTGAAAAGACTCTAAAAGTTTGTTCTGCTGCACTTTGTCTATGTAGCGAAGGAATACCCCATCAAGGTTCCTCTTATACAGACCGTTGTCTCACAAGACAAAGTTGACGGCTTTTAATTTAACAGTCTTTTTTTTTTACGAGACAAGTGAGCTAGACACTCACCATAAGTAAAGAAATGAGCAATATTCGAATACCACTCATTCGTAGTGGTGACAAAAAGAACTGTTAGTGTGTCTTTAACTTCTGTTTTTTCTGGTATGTTATCAACAATTAATTGGCAAAGACCCCTTTCCCTGCACAAGCTTCGTTGGTTTGATAACAAGATCAAACTCCTGGATTTTAGCAATTCAATTGCTCATTTTAGTTCCAAACTCCTATTGAGTTAGAATGGATTTGACTGTTGTATCAGGAACCAAAGCAACAGTGTGTGAGTTCAAGATGTAAAAATAGAAGTGTTTTACCGCTTTTACCACAGCATAAACATGCTTCTCTATGTTTGAGTACTTCAGCTCATGAGCTTTAACAGGACAACTCATAAAGGAGATGTGAGATTCCACACTTCCTTTGTTTTGCTGAACTAAGATGGCTGAAAGCGTATGTTCAGAAGCATAGCTATACATCACAAAGTCTTTGGTGTAATCAAGACAAATCGGATGGGGGCATGGGCGATAGCTTCCTTGATGTCTTGAAATGTTGATTTTCCTTTTTCAGTCCAACTGAAAGCGGCTTTACCTTTCATCATGTTGACAATGTGACGAGTTTTCTCTGTGAATTCAGGGATGAACTTTCGCAGAAAATTCACTTTTCTAAAGAAAGAGTGAACTGCAGTCTTACTGACAGGAAGAACAAGCTCTTGAATGGATTTGACCCTTTTTGAGTCGATCTTTATGTCTTTTCAAGATACAGTGTGACCGAGAAATCTACCTTCTGTAATCCAAAAATTGATTTCTTGGGATTAAGAGAAATACCATTCTGCCTACATCGTTTCAGCACTTGTTGTAGATGATGCACATGATAAGGACGATGTTTAGAAAACACTGTCAAATCGTCAAGGTATACCACAATGAACTTACCCATTTTATTTCTGAAAGTAAGATCCATTACTCTTTGAAAGGTGGCGCCAACATTGATCAAGCCAAAAGGCATTCTACGATATGCAAAGGTGCCCTAAGGTGTTGTGAAGGCGGTCTTATGTTGGTCTGCTTTGCCAACTTCTACTTGATTATATCTCGAAAAACCATCTAGCATTGATAACATCTCAGCGCCAGTCACTGTTTGTAGTAGCTGATCCATGATGTGCAGGGGATAGTTGTCTTTTAAAGATGACTTATTCAAATTTTTGAAATCAACACATAGGTGAATTTCTCCATTCTTCTTTTTCACATGGACTATGTTCACAATCCAGGTGGAATGATGGATTGGAAAAATAATCCTTGCATTCAGCATTTTCTGTATTCAGACAAAATAATACCTAATATCTTGGGGTTGTACTGCGTTTGCTTCTACTTGTGAGGCAACAACCCAATCTTGAGAGGAATTTCATGCTTGATTTCTTCAAATTTGAGAGATTTCAGATCATCATATGAATATGCCAAAACATCAATGTAATGGCGAAACAGAATGATAAATTTGAGTTTTTCATCAGGGGTATAATGATTTCTAATGTTGACCATTTTTGAATTGTCTTTTGTACTCAAATTTATTTGATTAAAATCTTTGGAGGATTTTGAATCTATTTGTTGTTCTTTGATAAACCTATCATGCTTGTCAAAAAGTTTCTCAAGAGAAACTAATCATTTGAAAATTTTATTCCCTTTGAGCTGAAAGAACTTTTCATCAGCTTTTGAATTTGTTTGCGGCGCTGATTCCCGCGGTGGAGATTCACTGCCTTCAAATTAAAGCTTTTAAAGCTTTCCATCTATTCCAGAAAAGCAATGATTTGGTTGTCACCATTGAACACCTGCCAATGGTCGACATTATCAGGGACACTTGGTCGAAAGACCAGCTCGATAGTGTACTTGTCTTTTTTAAAAATCTTAGTGAGGGACCAAGAAAGTTGCAGAGACGGCCAATGCATATGCACAACTATTGAATTCTCTAGGCACGACAGAAATACTGAAAGTATCAAAGCTTTCAATGCAGTCTCACACCAGATTACGATAATGTCGCAATCTTTCATTCTTGGTTTGATACAGGTTCCTTACCTAACAAACCACCAGCTCACTGTCTCCTTTGGCATGAAAGATTTTAACACCTTTACCTTGAGCAACCTTTAAACTGAGCAACAGTGATTCATATTCAGAAGTGTTGGTGTTGTTGAACTGCAACTTATATGCATAGGAAAAAATATCTCCTTGAGGAGATATTAAAACTCCAGCTCCAGGACCAGTTGAAGCATTGTTGCCATCGAATTCCAAAATCCAAACATCATTAGAATCTGATCTTTCAGATTTTTCTTCATTAGGAAGGGAATATCTCTCTTCATGTGTACTGCGCCCTACCAATTCTTCTGATGTTTCATCTAAATTTTTTGGATTGTCACTTATAGAGCTTTCATCTGTTGAAACATGAACGTCTTTAGTAGACAAAAATTAATTACCCATGCCTGAAGATTCAAACGGAATTTGAGCTTCAGGGACTGATGTTTGGGTGACAATGTACTTAGATTTTTTTCAGGAAGTAGCTTTTGGATGATGCCCTTAACAGGGATCCTCGTCCAAACATGTTCATGCTCAATTCTCCACCAACGTCCTTGCAAAAATTTTGCCCAAGAAGAATGTCGTAGGAGGCTAAGACGTTGGCCACCAGGTTGTCATTTTGATTCTTTTATCTGGGAAGGCTGCAAATGCAAATTGAACATCTTTGATTTGTCCCAGTAGAGGCACTTGTTTGTTTTCCATGGAGAAACATCTCTCAAAAGTTTTAGTCAGCATGAAACCAAAAGATTCTGCCACCTTGGCAGGCTTGACATTGTCAGATGTGCCAGAATCAATTATGTAATTATTTAGCTAATGACTGTTTATCAACAGGGAGACATAAAACAATTATGTCTTCCCAGGGGCAGTTGGAGGAGTAATCACAAGATTATTTCGGGTGGATGTGTTCTTTGGGGGAATAGGGTTACTTTCAAAAAAAATTGTCCTGCAGGGACGGTATTATTTTTTACTAATTGAACTAACCTATCCAACTACTCAGGGTTGGATTGCAAGAATTCAAATTTAGACATTTGAATTTTGGTCTTCTTAGTATGGTCAATTATATCAAATGACTGAAATGAATTCGAAACGGAGGAAGACAGTCCCTCAATCTAGTTTTTACTGGGTGTAGGACTCGTCTGCGAATTTGAAGCAGAAGGTGAAGGAATATTTGAGGTACTTACTTTTTTGTTGCTCACCGGGTCCTTTGATTGGAAAGGCAGTGAAGTTCCTCATTTAACAATTGAAATTGCTGGTCGAGATTCTTCCCCTATTTTTTCTTTATCTGCTTGTTGAGCTGACTAGTTCTGGGACCTGGGAAATACAGCGTATGATCCATCAAACGCTTCTCCTTTACTTTTGGGTTCATCTTGATAATTAAGGAAACCAATGTTGGAGTTGCCAGTTGATTCTTTTTGGCTTTCTGCAAAGAAATCAACGTCATCTTCTTGGTTCAACTCAGGTTGGAAAGAAAAATCATGTTCAGCTTCATGATAACCAACTGTTGAGTTAGCTGGTGCTGCTTCAATGGCAAGCTTCCCTAATGGGGGAGGAAGGCAATTTGGTTGCCCTTGATTTCTGGTAGCATTGCCCTGATACGACTGGTTGGAAAACGTCTTCCTTGGTATATCCTGATAAGAAAGAGGAGCAGACATCCCTTGTGCCATTTGCTTTTTCAGAGCTAGCAATTCATTTGCTAGCTTTTGCACCATAGGATCAGTGGTGCCTCTAGAAGAATATTCAGAAGATGAAGAAGATTTACCTTTGTTATGATCTTTTCTTTTCTTTTCTGCCAAGATAAGATCATCTTCAACCTCAGTGGTCAAAATCTAAGCTGCAGCAAGGTCTATGTGGCCAGCTTGCCTCAATAAGAAACTTACTTCAGGAAGCTGAGAACTGATGAAGAAGCACTTGAGATTCTCAAGTGTCAGCTGAGCAATAATGGAAATCCTATTCCTCAGCTTGTTGAATTTAGCAATGAAGTCTCTCATGAGTTCATGAGGCTTTTTCTTCATTTGTGTAAGCTGGGCTAACAGGGCATGTGCATCTTCTGCAAGTTTGAATTTGGTCTTCAAATTTGGCTTTGAGAGTGTTCTAATCAGTCACTGTTTGTGCTTGCAGATGATAAAACCAATCTGCAGCAACGCCTTGCAATGTCTCCACAAACACTCTGACTACAATATCTTCATATTCAACACCTATTACACCATAGGCTATGCAAAACGCTGCTATATGTTCATCAGAATGAACCTTCCCATCACCATAGAACTTGAAAAAAAAATTCTTGAGCTACGGGGTAGCTCATGTAAAGGTGGGGTCAGATTTAGGACACCAAAAGTATTACCCCAGGGGCCTCTAGCTGCCATGATATGGCTGTTGAAAGGAGGGATAATAAATCTCTGTGTGATCTGAGAAACAATTTGGGTGACCATTCGGGTGACAGTTAATTCTTCGAGGTGACCATTCGGGTGATAGTTAATTCCTCAAATTTTGTATTGTTTTCATTTTGTATTGTTGGACAGTTATTTCCTCGAGCCATTATGTCCTCAAGTATTTCCTCGAGCCACTATGTCCTTGAGCGCTGTATTGTTTTAATGTTGGGATGTCAAATCGTCACCCGTTATTTCCTTTCATTTTGTATTATCAGACAGTTAATTCCTCGAGCCACTCAATCTCCCGATGTTTTTTCAAAAATTTGTATAAATGCATTGTAACCCGAAATGGGAAGGGGACATCTCTTTCTGGAGATAAGCCTATATTTGTATTGCGATTTTTAAGTAATACGACGTCTCTTCTCACAAAATTCATTGTTATTGTGTTATTTCTGTGCTATTGAAATATTTGTCAACCAGAACTTCTGAGTTTTGGATTAGTGGTATCAGAGCGGTTTGTCTTGAGAGTGTATGATCCCAAGGATGAGGTCAAGATACAGGGAACTTGGGTGGGAAGTGACAGAGCTTCCAAACGTTCCACTTGTGCGCCCCAAATGACTTCAAATCGCAGATGACACCGAGACATCCGATCCTTTCAAGGAAATGGTGAATGAAGCCCTCCAACGGCAAAAAACGCAGATGCTCCAACAATTTGCTCAAATTCTTCAAACACTTCCGATGGGGAACTCTGGCTCCGCAGCGACACATCCTAGCTCCTCATTGAAGGAACTTCCTTTCAATGCCCCAACACCCTTCAAGGTTCAGGTAAATTTTGATATCCCCACATTTGAAGGCAAAATCAATGCTGATGCAATGGAAAATTGGCTGGATCAACTGTTTTCCTACTTCTCTGTAAATAAGTTCACTGATGGAGAAAAGATCACTTTTACTCTTTTGAAATCATCATTGCCCGTCAAAAACTGGTGGGAAGTGTACAAAAAGAGGTTCAGTACGGATATCATTGGCCTTGGGGTGGAACCTACCTGGGATGATTTTATGAAAGCAGTAAAAGAAGAATACTATCCCATTAGAGCGTATGATGATTTGTACATACAGTGGCAACAACTTCGCCAAGGCAAGGACCAATCTGTTCAAGATTACATAGACACTTTTCATTCTTTGTCTGCAAGACTAGGCATTCAAAAAAGTGAGAAACATAAAACTCTCAAATATCGTGGTGGACTACAATGGTACATACGGGGGGAAATGGAACTCTTCAATCTGGAAACCCTCGGTGAGGCATATAAATTTGCAGTGAAGATTGAACATAAGCATGGCAGGAAGAATACGAAGAGTCAACCTTCAAAATGGAAAAGTGACAAGGTCAAACACGAGGCCAAAATTGGAAGCAGAAGGAGTTTCAAGATAAGAAATTCCATAAGGGGAAGGCTGGAAAATGGTGTGATTACCACAAAACTGGAACTCACTCAAAATAAGAATGTCGAGCCATTAAGTTACAGCGCTCTGAGTCACAATACTCGACGTCTATTACTCTGCCTCATACACAACCCACAGTGGAAGAGGACAAGGAAGAAATCATAGATGCTGACCCTGACACCATCGTCGCTTCATCACAGACCCGTGAGGAAAGACCAGATGACAAAGAAAGATTGTTTCACTCCAAATTATGGGTAAAAGGTAAGCCTCTGCATTTCATTCTTGATAGTGGGAGTCAAAAGAATTTAATCTCTGCTAAAGTTGTGAAAAGTCTCGATCTATCCATGAAGCCTCATCCAAAGCCCTATAGTATTGGGTGGTTGAGCCCAGGGAGAGACCTTCGTGTCACCCATCAGTGTCTTCTTTCATATGTTATAAAACCATTCCAAGATGAAGTCTTGTGTGATGTGGTCAATCTAGATGTTTGTGATGTACTCCTTGGTTAGCCGTTCATGTATGAGTGACATGGTATCTATGAATCCCAAACCCGAAGGATCACCCTCACTCTTGGAACACGACACTATAAGGTACCAGAGGTACCACCTCCCACATCTGTCTCCCTGATCAGTGCTAAGCAATGCAAGAGATTGGTGGAGAAGACAAAGCAATTTGTTCTCATGGCAGTCAAACCACATAAATCCAAGGAGGCCGATGTTGCGGTCCTAACTACACAATCAACACAACAACAAAAGCAGATAAGACGAATCACAGGAGAATATGTGACTTATTCAAGTCACCCACGGGAGTTATACTGCATTGCCAGGTAAAACCTTCTATCGATTTAATCCCATGATCACCTTTGCCTAACAGTCCTGTGTATCGCAGATCAGTTTTGGAGAATGATGAGATAAAAAGACAGATTCAAAAATTGATCCAAAGGGGTCACATTAGGCCAAGCTCTTCACCTTGTGGTAGCCCAATCGTCTTGGCACCGAAGAAAGATGGAACATGGAGGCTTTGCATTGACTACCGAGCCCTGAATAAAATCTCTGTGAGGAATCGCTACCCTCTCCCCATAATCGATGACCTGTTAGACCAGCTCCGTGGTGCGAAGTTCTTCACCAAAATTGATCTCAAATTTGGTTATCACCAAATTCCCATCGATCCCACTGATGTCTAGAAAACTGCATTCAAATCTAAGGAGGGGCTCTTTGAATGGTTGGTTATGCCTTTTGGCCTAACGCACCTGCAACCTTCATGAGGATGATGGATGACATCCTACGACCCTTCACCAACTCATTCGTGGTTGTCTACTTAGATGACATACTCATCTATAGCAAAACATGGGAAGAACATTTGCAACATGTCCGTAAGGTGCTTCAAACTCTTCGAGAGCACAAGTTGTACGCAAATCTTGACAAGTGCACATTTGGAATGACAACAATTTAGTACCTCGGGTACATTGTGAATGAGGAAGGGGTCCATGTTGATCCAGAAAAAATTTGGGTTATTCGAGAATGGCCCACACCAAGGACCCTCACAGAGCTTCGCAACTTTTTGGGCCTTGCAAATTTCTACCGCAAGTTTGTTCTTGGATTTTCACATGTTGCTTGGTCACTAACCCGAGTGACTAAAGGAGGAGCTAAAGCTACATTTCAGTGGGGTGAAATATAGCAAAGGGCATTTGAGAATTTGAAAAACAGACTCTGCTCAGCCCCTGTTCTTGCCTTGCCAGATTTGCATCAACTGTTTGAGTTGATGATAGACACATCTGAATATGCCATGGTAGCTGTCATCATGCAACATGGCCATCTTGTTGCATACCACAGTGAAACTTTCACTGATACAGTCAGGAAATATCCAACATATGATAAGGAACTCTATGCCATTGTACAAGCCTGCAAACACTGGAAACACTACATCTTGGGGAAAGAGACTGTCATCCACACTAACCACAGACCATTGGAATTCATCCAGACGCAAAGCAAACTACGAAATGAGAGGCACCAAAAGTGGGCCACGTATCTTCAGCAATTCCACCTAATAATTAAACACAAAAAGGAGAGCTCAAATACAGCTGCAGATTGTCTGAGCCGCCCACCAATTACTGCACTCACAATAGTTCTTGACCTGTGCAGACATGAGACTGCCACTTGGGGTGCTCTATATGAAGCTGACCCTACCTTTGCTGACACATATCAAGCGTTCCAAAAAAGGTGAACATGTTTCTAACTTCTATTTGCAAGATAATGTCCTCTGCCATATGGGGCACATCTGTGTAACTATTGCAGAACAACAAAAGATGATATGGGAAGCACACTTCATTAGGATAGCTAGACACTTTGGTATCGAAAAAACATTGGCATTTCTTCAAAAACACTTCTACTGGCCCCATATGCGGAAAGATGTGGAAAGATATCTCAAATCTCGCACCCCATGTGCAATATCCAAGCCAACAAATAAGAAGCAAGGATTGTACACGCCATTGCCAGAACCAACCAGGTCTTGGGAATCCGTCTCAATGGATTTTCTCTCAAGTTTGCCCACTTCCAAACATGGCAAGGACTGTATTTTTGTGGTAGTTGATCGTTCTTCAAAAATGGCTATCATGCTTACTTGTAAGAAAAAGATATCTGCTGAGGAAATTGCTCAACTATATTTTAGTCATGTATGGCTCCATTTTGGTCTCCCCAAGTCCATTGTCTCAGATTGAGATAGTAGGTTCCTGAGCATCTTCTGGTCCACTCTATGGAAGATGATGGATACTAAGCTAATGAAGTCCATAGCTTTCCATCCACAAACGGATGGCCAGACAGAGGTGGTAAACCACTTGATTGTTTACATGATTCAGATGTATCACTCCAAACATCCATGCACATGGGATGAGGGACTTCCTTTCGTACAACATGGATACAATCGAGCGCTGCATAGCTCAACCAAGCACAGTCCATTCCAAGTATGTTTTGAGTTTCAACCCATGGCACCAATTGATATAGCTGTTCCCTTTTCCACCATGGAATACACACCTCATGGAAGCGCTGAGGCAGCAAAAGCAACAAAGTTTATTGAACAAATGCAACATATCCAGCAACAAGTTCACGACATCCTAGAGAAGATGAATCAGAAGTATAAGCAACGCCATGACAAACATATGATTGCACACCATTTTGTTGTGGGTGACAAGGTTTGGTTACGGCTTTAGAAGGAACAGATTGCAGGCCCACACAGAAAGATTCGGCCTTTGCGATATGGTCCATACACCATCACCAAAAAAGTTGCAGAAAATGCTTTTGAGTTGAACCTACTAGCCTACCTTGGTTTGCATCCAATATTCAATGTGGAGCTCCTCAAACCATATCACCCACCTCTATTGGACACTTAAGTTGTCGCAGAACAACTAGACATTGATGAGCTTGATCCACAGAGTTTTGCTCCAGTAGAAGAGGATCAGATTGTGGATACTCAGATGAAGACAATAAGAGGACGCTTTATTACGCTGTATCGAGTGGTCATAAGAGGCCAGCTTAGCCACCAAGGTGAGTGGCTCACAGAGAATCAAATCAAGACACAACTACCCCACCTGACGGGGAATATTGACGCAATGGGGACCATTGCTTTTCAAGGAGGGAGGAATGATCTGGGCAACAATTTGGGTGACCATTCGGGTGATAGTTAATTCCTCGAATTTTGTATTGTTTTCAGTTTGTATTGTCGGACAGTTATTTCCTCGAGCCATTATGTCCTCGAGTATTTCCTCGAGCCATTATGTCCTCAAGCGCTATATTGTTTTAATGCTGGGATGTCAAATCGTCACCCGTTATTTCCTTTCATTTTGTATTGTCGGACAGTTAATTCCTCGAGCCACTCAATCTCCCGATGTTTTTTCAAAAATATGCATAAATACATTGTAACCCAAAATGGGAAGGGGACATCTCTTTCTGGAGACAAGCCTATATTTGTATTGCGATTGTTAAGTAATACGTCTCTTCTTAGAGAATTCATTGTTATGGTGTTATTTCTGTGATATTGAAATATTTGCCAACCAGAACTTATGAGTTCTGGATCACTGTGAGATATGTATGGACAAAACAATAATATCAGAGGAAAGAGTAGCTTTGCCTAGTATTGGGGACCTGATGTTTGTAGGAGGAAAACTCCTAGTTCGCTGAAGGTGAGTTTTTGGAGGGGAAAGATCAAAATTATTTTGCTGCACAAGCTCAAATACAGGGTCAACAATACCTTGAGCTCTCTGGCTTCGTGTGTACGGTGGATCTGCCAGAGTATAAAATGGATATAGAAAAGAACTGAAACTGCTTCAATTTGAAGCTTGAGGCTTCAAACTGCACGTTCTTTCCCAGCCGAGTCGTCAAAAACTATTGGGTGAATATTTTGTCACCAGCTGACTGACGGCAAAATAGTTAAATCAACCACAACATAAGGGGATTTATGCGGCAAAATGGGTGTGGTGACCATAGACAGAGTGAGATAAATCTCTCCTCTCAACAAGGAGAGGTTCCCTATTTTATATATATATATATATATATATATATATATATATATATATATATATATATATATATAAGCTGAAAATACATGGGTGAAATCATACCATCCATCTCTCCTTTTTCAGAGATGATATTCACAGAACATGGAAAAATTCCTGGGTAATTGCTGAAGGCATTGCTCTTCTTTCAGAAATGATGTTCAGAAAACCAGAGGAAGACTTTCTAGGTTAGTAACAGGATCCGCAAGAGACCCACGAAAGCACAAAGTCTTTCGTTGTTTCTCCCACTGATTATGACAAAGAACACCATAGGATTAAGCGTAGCTCAAAGTCTCCACCTAAACCTACAACAGAGTAAAGGGATTACGAAGGATAAAGAAAGCTCAAAGTATCTCTAGTAGCACAGACTGAAGACAATCATGGTAGCACAAAGTCTCTCACAATCGAATTCAGGGCATCTTCTAGCTTATTTCCACTTGTTCTACTTGTTTGATTAAATGGACAAGACTGTATTTAAGAAAAATAAATAAGAATAATTTCCTAGATGACACAAGCTTATTCCAACACAAAGTCTGAAAGGTCACTTGCTTTATATCATTCATTTAACAAAATATGATCAATAGTCTGAGCTCAAAGTCTCAAGAATGCCTTTCAATTTGGGCAGAGCTTCGCTTCTGATAACAGAGAGATCTCTTTTATATAAAATGAGAGATTACAATATATAGCATCACAAGAAAGACTTGGGCACTTTTTTCATGAAAACGGCTCATGCTGAATTGAATGCATTGAATATATGTGAAAGGGCTATGCTGGAAAAGGTCATCGGCCTTGACTTTGGCATTCTGAATCATCTCAAATGTCTCCTAAGCATGGGTTGTCTGGTCTTCTTTATGACGCTTACACGGCCGTCTATTTGCCTTTACTTAATGCAAAAAAACAGGTTGCGCCTTTGAATGTTTGCTCCCTCTGATGTCCATTTGGTGGACTGTTCCACCTACTGGAAATAACTCTTCTGCAGCGATTTTTGGATTTCTTGTAGTTGTTTTCTCTTTGCTTACCACGTTTTGTCTTTTCTTGGCGATCTGAGCTCTCGAGGCTATCTTCTCACTTTCTGCTGGTCTTTCGGCTCCTTTCTAGGCTAGTCGCTGAGCTTGTTCTCAGGGCTTTTCAAAACCAACGGTTATTCCATCACCCTAAATTTGACCTCCGTGGGGACGTCACCGGTCGCTTGAACCTTATTGAACCTTGAACCTTGAACTCTTTTGGTTCGAAGGTTCAATGGTTCAACGGTTCGTCGATTCAATGTTTTTGTAAAGGGCTACATTCGCTCTCTTTTTCTTCTTCGATTGAACCATTTCTTTGAACCATTTGTTTGAACTGCTTTCTAGAATCTTCCGCTTCCTTCATTTGCTTGAAGCTTCCTTTTGCACTTTTAACTCTTTGAACCCTTTGAACCTTTTGAACCTTTTCCAGTTCAAGGTTCAATGATTCATTCTCTTTCTTTAAATCCTTTTGAAGCTTCGAACTCTCTAGATCCTTTCATTTTTTAAGTCTGTCAAACTTATTGAACTCGTTGAACCTTTGAACTCTTTTTGGTTTAAAGTTCAACAGTTCAACGGTTCAATCTTCACTCTTCGAATCTTTTTATTCTCTAAGTTTTTTGAACTTGTTGAACCCATTGAACCTTTGTACTTTTGAACCTTTCAAAGTTCAAGGTTCAATGATTCAATGTTAACTCTTTGAATCCTTCTTTTCTTTAAGTCCGTCGAAATCGTTGAACCTTTGAACTCGTTGAACCTTTGAACCTTTCGGAGGCGGTGTTCAATGGTTCATTTCAATTGTTTGAAGCTCGCCATTAAGTCTTTTGATTGAATCTCGGTTTTGAACCATCCTCAAAACACTAAGGAAAAGCCTTAAGTGTTTTGAACTTCCTTTGAAGAAAGCCCGCATATTGAACCTGCGACTTCCTTAGCTGAAAAGGCTTGAATATTTGAAAAATTTAACTGCTCAAAACATTTTTGAGAAAGAAAATAGAGAGTTTTGGTCTGCAGGACCAAAATAGTCAGTATGTTGTCCTCAAAAGCAAGTGACGGATTTTGGGAACAACAGATTGATAAATGACAAAAGGGATTTTGTATAAATATGAATCAAAACCTAAAAAATCACTACTCAAAATTAACTAACGTCATTGTCCTGGTTGATGTAGTGGAAAAAGTGTTAGGAGAAACAATAATATGTCGACCTAGTTGACAATGTTGTTCAAGGGAAACATTATAGGATGTCATCGGTTGGGTTGATGATGTCATCTGGAAACACAAAAACATGAAAAATAGGAGGGCAAAGAGGGAATGGGAACAATCAAGGGTTAAGGAAGCATATTCTATGTCATGGATAAAGGCATATATAACATATGGTCATTAGAGAATCTTTCACAAAATAACATGAAACGACCCACCTCAATCTCACTGTACTCCTCTAGATGTGCATTCAGAGAGATCAATGCATTGAAGAGTCTTGCAAGAGAAAATTGATATTAAGTAAAAAATATTGTGTATACATGTGCCTCACCCAAAGCTCATCACATGTCACAATAGTGTAACAAAGATGGCGCTTTGGAAAAAAAACATAGAAGCATGAAATATAAGAGTTACAAATAAAAGATGATAAATGAATGAAATATATGAAAGCAACATCTACATACCTTAACTCACTTTTAGCTTAAATAGAATGCATACAAATAGCCTAGTCTTAATCATAATGGGTGCATAAAGTGTATATGGTAACCCTAGTGATACAAGACTAAATGGATAAAAGTAATTCAAGTGTATACAAATGAGTCTAGGAATGGAATCATATGAAGCTCTCAAGGAAGATGGGAAAATTGAAGAGAATTTTGAATATGCATAATTGTAGTGGCTATATTAGGTCTGGAAGACCCAAAATGATGCAAAGATAGTGTGAGGTACGGTGCTAAAAAGGATAAAAAGGTGCTAGATAGCCATGAATTAAATGATATATTAGATCCAAATGATCCAAAGAAAAAATAAAATGAAACAAGAGAGATGATAATGGGGTTGGATACCCACAAGGTAAATGATAGATTATGTCCATATGACCCAAGGAAAGATAAAGTGAAACAAGAGGGAGAGAAGGAAAGCTCATGATCCCAAACACAAGTAAGAGAAATCTGAGAAAAAAAGGCAATGACCAAGAAAGTATCCCAAAATAGCTCAAAGATATACCTTTATATTCAAGAATGGAAATTTCAAATGTGAACCTTTGAACGCTAATATTTTCATTATGCTAACATGTCTAAAATATATTGAGAAAATCAAATACAAAAAATGGGAGAGATTTGGAAACAAGTGTGTCCATTGGTGTGAAGGGAGGGAAAATAGGGCACCACCAAGGAAAAAACATGTTCTTTGCTGAAAATATGACACTAATCAATTTGGAAGTTTTGACATCAATGGCTTAAAAACCCAACCCAACAAGAATAGACCCTAGGCTAACTAGTGAAGCATATAAATTATTCCATGAAGGCTATGCATGTAAATGTAAAGGTGCATACCTTCCCATGAGAAATTCCTCATTCATTAAGACCCCTAAAAGGCTATCAATCAATACAACGATTGGGTACTTTCATGAAAAGGCATGCGGCATTAATAGATATGAAACCTCGTATCCCATCTACTAGCCTACCATACTCCAATGGACCTCTAGTTCTACTATGAGGTCAATTGTGGAGTTTGAGCTTCAACTAGGATAAAGGCATTCCAATTAGATGATCATGTCTTTTGTTGATTTTGACTTTTGAGATTTTATTTTGTGTTTTGATTTTTTTCTATGATAATTTGTAGTTTGACTTTTTATTTTTTATTTTCTTTCTCTATACATATTTAGATGACCAATAATGTGTGTTTAAGATGACTAAAACATTAGATCTTACATCTACCCACTAAAGAGAATAACCTAGAAACCAATAAGCTTCGATACTTATAGAATTTCACCTTATACAAGAGTGTGATCTTGAAATTGACATTAGTGTGCCCAAAATGGAGGTGAAAATAGGAGAGAGAGAGATGGATATGAGAAAAATAATATTTCTTTGATCATAAAAGGCGTATAAGGGAGATGATAGAATGATAGATAAATTTGAGACTTTCATCATAAGAAAGGGGGAAATGTGGATGAGGGACATATAGGTAAAATACAATAGTTGTGCCACAAAAATATATAACTCACTTTAAGAGATAAAACACCACTTTCAAACATTCCCTTATCTTTCTAAGAAAACAATTGAATAGGGTTGGTAATAAGAGAAAAATAAATTAGGTAATAAATGAGGTGGGTTCTTGTGATGAAGGCCTAGTTGTAAAAACAAGGCCTTATAATGAAACTCATAAACTAAAAGCTAGGCTGTGTAAAGACAATTGGCATAAAGCCACAAGATGTGCAAAATAAGATGGAGCCCATAGGTGCAATAAAGTGGCAATAAAAAGAGGTGAAGATCCATAGTGTATGAAAACAAGTTTAAAGGAAAAGCTAAGAGGTAAAATAAAGTGAGGGATATTTCAGAGGTGTAAAAAATAGAAGGCAACCATTTGTGAGGAGGGCCTAGTTGTATTTTCAAAGGTTTTACTATGAAACTCACAAATTGAAAGCCAAGATGTGTAAAATAAGAAGAAAGAGCAAAGCATAGGGAATCGATAAACCCAAATGTTATGCTAAAGTAGGTGAGGAGAAAACTCAAAGTTGTGATAAATTAATAAAATAAGTTGAGTTCTAACATGAGAGTTAGAAGAAACCTGCAAATAGTACTAACATGAAATGTAAAATATACTAAATTTATAAGTGCAATAAATTTAAAATATGGAAAAAAATAAAAAACTACGAAGAACATACCCCATGCATAATAATTTTTCAAAATTTGAGCCTTGGTTGACTCTTTGAAAAAGTGTCCATTAATTTATATCATGCCCAAAAATTACATCTTAAACACACAAGAACTACATTTTTTTTCGTTTTTTTTACATCACCTCACTCTAACACTCAACCATAACAACAATCACTTATGGTAACTGCGAGGTCGACAATTAGTAAGCAACACTTACTGCAAATGAGTCTAAGTTCACAATACATCACCACCATAATACACAACGTCACATCATCCTAATGCAATAAATGGGGCACAATATTAAATAGGATTGTAATATCCCAAAGTAGGATATTTGCTAAAAATATAAAACTATAACAAATCCCAACTATAACACTAAGCTCTAATACCCCTGTAATATCATGGACAAAGATATTTACTAAAAATGCCTAAAAGTATAATTATCTAGACTCAAACACTAAAGCTCTAATACCACTGTCATATCCCTTTTAGGAGATATTTGCTAAAACACATAAAACTACAACAATATGACTTCTTAAAATCTTTGACACTATAAATTTTCAGATTTCAATATATGATCAACAATGATAAAACACATACAACATTGATACTCCAAGGAATACATTCATAGACAACATTGAATAACACCAAAATCTCAACTTGACATATTCTTTAGATTATAAAGATGGTTACACATATAACAATGGTGGATACAAGAAGACACTACTCTCAACACTAACTACAACAATAGATTGGAACAACTTTTACCACTCTTACATGAATTATAAACACAAATTACAATAGCTACTTAAAACCATTACAACACCAAATGAGGCATGCTCCAATGAAGCCCAAATTGTGGTTCCTGAATTCAACCACCATGACCAGCTAGGAAGGAATCATTTACCATTGAAATTAGTTATCTTAAGAGGGTTTCCGTCCTCTAAGATGATCAACACTCCAAGGATTTTCATCTTTATGAGAGGCTATGAGTTGAACCAAGTTCAAACTTCACAAATGCGGAGGGGGTTAATAATAGTCAACTTATTTTACAAATGGATAAGCTATCTATATATATAAATAATGAAGGGAGAACAATGAGAGGAGCAAAATTTAAGAGCAAGGAAGAAATGCACCATCCTCAAAGTGGGGGTACTATTCATCAATAGTGTCATTTGTGTCATCCATGTGCAAGGTCTCCCACATGTGCCTTAGTCTCCCACATAACAAATGATCTTCATGATTTGCTTTTGACCTTTCCCATGTGCCCTCATGTGATTTTCAATCAATTTGTCTCTCACACATGCAAAGCATCTTTATGATTTGCTTTTGACTTTTCCCATGTTCCTCATGTGATTCTTAGTCAATATGGCTCTCACATGCTTTCACTATTTTTTCCATGTGGCCAAGTGGAGATTTGTGCCCCATTTCTTTCCTCTATTTTCAACAATTAAAAATTCATATGTGGACCAAGCCAAATCACCTAAGACACCTCATCACTATGCCACTTCAATTCTATGCCACATCATCGTGAATAGTGACAATTAAATAGTGATTTGTGAATAGTACTTTGTGAATAGTGATTGTCATACAAAAAATCTCTTACAACACTCAAAATAGCCCACATGAATAAAATAAACTACTAGTATTCTTAAAATGTCACATTTGGGAAAAAGGGGACATTACAAATCCTCTCTTCTCAAAGATTGCTTGTCTTCAAGCAACCAAATTAACTTCATGGATCCGAATACTTAGATCCCATATCCTCTAATTGTCACCGACTATGACACTGAAATCAGAAAGTGTTTCATCCTCCATCACAAAGAGTGGATTATCAAAAGTGGATGTTGTATCCAACTCAAAAGGAGGATTTTTGACAAATTGAAAAAATCTTCTATTTTCTCGGCCCCTCAATCCTCCCTGATGTTCTGACTCTACACCTACAAATTTGGAAAAATATTCTATAATAGCAGGTTGAATTTATTCTTCTTGAAGAGTCGTTTGGATACTCTCCAAAAAATCCTTAATAGGCATAAGGTCAAAGGTTAGCTTGTCAACTTGTCCCTATTTTCCCTGCAAATCTATAAGAGAGGATCCTCCAAAATTTTCTGGGACTTGAGCAAAATCTGCAAAGTGAATTTTCTCTCCACAAAACTCCACAACACTCATGGATGATTTATCCTCCACCAAATCTTGGATTCCAGACTCTACATATAGTTGGACCTCTTCAATAATCTCCTTGTGTGCACTTGCATGCACATCCTCCGCGTCCAATGCTTCCACTATGGAGACTTTCTCTTTCACTTGGTTGCTCTCTTCACAAGTCTACGAATATTCCTTCTGTGACATGGGTGCTCCTTGAATAGGAACATCTTCTTCAGCTTCCTCTAGAATGGTAGACTCCTTCATGGGATGCTTCCTTTCAATCCTGGTTCAAATCTTTCTTTCTACAAGAAAGTTGGCACCTCAACATCTTTTCTTTGTTGTTCTTGAATTGGTGGTTAGGATCCCAAGATTCTTTCCATAGAAAGCAAAGATTATTTCTTCTTAGATTGTTTCTGCTACTCTCTTCTTCCCTTGCATAAACTTCTTTTAATTTGTCTTTCTTCATAATCTTTTTATTTTCCTCCAATTTCTTGGAGACCTTTGGCTTCTCTTTGTTCCTAATTGACCTTCTTATTTAATTTGTAAGGCCCTTTTTGTTAGGATTCACTATCTCAAAATATTTTATAAATTCATCAAAGGAAACTTGACATTTTGAAACTAGCAGGTGATTCATGATACAAATCTAGAACCTTTGGTGGTCTTTGGTTCATAGTTCACCTTCTCCTTCTGTACTTCTTGTCTTGTTTTTTTGTTTATTTCTTCAAGTTGATCCATAACTCTTTGTTGCTTTTTCTCTATTTGCATCAAAATCTCTTGGAGAGGATCTATGCATTCCTTCTCTGGTAAGAACTTGGGAAGCTGTCTCCACTCCATGATCCTTGTACCACTACATCAACAAACAAAACTACAACACGAATCTGCATAGACTGACATGATACATATCTTTGATACCACTGAAATATCCCAAAGTGTGATATTTGCTAAAAACTTAAAACTATAACAAATCCAAACTATAACACAAAGCTCTGATACCTCTATAATATTCCAGACAAGAATATTTACTAAAAACACCTAAAACTATAATTATCTAAACTCAAAACACTAAAACTCTGATACCACTATAATATCCCTTTTAAGAGATATTTGCTAAAACACATAAAACTACAACAATGACTTCCTAAAACCTATGACACTATAAAATTTTAGATTTCAATATATGATCAACGATGATAAAACACATACAACATTACTACTCTAGGTAATACATTCATAGAAAGCACTGAATAACACCAAAATGCCAACTTAACATATTCTTTCAGATTATAAGGATGATTACACATATAAAAATGGTGGATGCAAGAAGACACTACTCTCAACACTAATTACAATAATAGATTTGAACAACTCTTACCACTCTTACATCAATTAAAAACAAAAATTACAATAGCTACTTACAACCTTTACAACACCAAATGAAACATGCTCCAATGAAGCTCAAATTGTGGTTCTTGAATGCGACCACCATGACCGATTAGGGAGGAATCTTTCACCATCGTAACCAATTATCTTGAGAGATTTTCCATCCTCTAAGATTATCAACACTCCAAGGGTTTTCATCTTTGGGAGAGGCTATGAATTGAACCAAGCTCAAACTTCAAAAATGTTAAGGGGGTTAGTAATATTCAACTTGTTTTACAAATGGAGATGCTCTCTCTCTCTCTATAAAAGTATTGAAGGGAGAGATGAGAGGAGGAAACTTCAAGATCAAGAAATAAATGCACCATCCTTGAAGTGGGGGTACTATTCATCAATAATGTCATTTGGCTCACCCATGTGCAAGGTCTCACACATGTGCATTGGTCTCCCACATGTGCTAAAGGATCTTCATGATTTCCTTTTGACCTTTCCCATGTGCCCTCATGTGATTCTCAATCAATTTGTCTCTCACATGTGCAATTCATCTTCATTATTTGATTTTGACCTTTCCCATGTGCCCTCATGTGATTATCAACCAATTTGTCTTTCACATGCTTTCGTTATTCCTTCCATGTAGCCAAGTGAAGAATTGTGCCCCACTTCTCTTTTTTGTTTTCAACAATTAAATTTTTTATGTGAGCCAAGCCACATCACCTAAGAAACTTCATCACTGTGCCACCTCAATACTATGGCACATCACCATGAATAGTGACACATGAATAATACTTTGTGAATAGTGACTATCATACAAAAAATTCCTTACAACACCCAAAATAGCGTATGAGAATATGTTGGGTGAATATTTTGTCATCAACTAACTGATGGGCAAAATATGGGGTTTCAACCACAACATAAGGAGATTTATCGGCCAAAATGTGCAGGTCTACCACATCAAAATGAGACAAATCTCTCCTCTCATCAAGGGGAGGTTCCCTATAACTATGAGGTGTTATATACTATATATATAAGATGAAAATAACACTCAGGGGTAGGACAACACCATTCAGCTCTCTTTTTTCAGAGATGATGTTCACAGACAAAGTTGAAATCCTGAGTGATTGCTAGAGGTACTTCTCTTTTTTTAAAAGTAATACTCAGTCAACAGCTAGATTCCTTTCTAGATAGTAAAAGTAACTGGACGCAGTAACACATCAGAATGAAGTGTAGCACAAAGTCTCCACTTCAACTGCCAAAGAGTGAAATATATGAAGGACAATGGGGGCACAAAGTTGTCCCAAGATTTTTTACACAGAAATAAAAAACACACACTAAAGACAATTGTAGCAGCACAAAGTCTCTCACAGTTGGCTTCAGACCACCTTCCTAATTACTTCCACTAGTTGTACTTATTTAATTAAATGGACAAGAATGCATTTAGGAAACAGACAAAGAAAAATTTCCTCAACAACATAAGCTATTCCAGCACAAAGTCTGAAAGGTCACTTGCTTTCTCATTTAAATAACGAAATATGATTAACAATCTAAGCTCAAAGTCTCAGTAATGCCTTTCAATTTGGGCAGAGTTTTGCTTCTAATAAAAAAAAGATCTTTTTACATAAAATAAGAGATTACATTATATAGCGCTCTAAAAAAGACTTGGGTGCTTTGTTTCATGGAATGGCCCATGTTGCATTCAATGCCTTGAATGCATTTTTAGTTCTGTGAAGGGGCCATGCTAGAACAGGGCATCAGCCTTGACTTTGGTGTACAGAAGCATCTCAAATGTCTTCTCCTCAGCATGGGTCATTTGGTCTATTTCCAGATATGTACACCGCTGTCCACTCACTTTTATTCAAAGGAAGAAAAACAGACCACGCCTTTGAATGTTTGCGCGCTCAGAGGTCTACTTGGTGGACTGTTCCACCTACTGAAATAACTCCCCTGTAGATATTTCAGTATCTCTTGTAGCTTTCCCTCTTAACGCATTTTGTCTCTTCCCCATGATCTGAGCTCTTGGGCTATCTCTTCCCTTTCTACTGGCTCTTTCGGCTTCTTCTTCAGTTGGTCACTGAGTTTGTTCTTCAAGTTCCGCACCATATTTGAAAATAAACAGGCATTTTATTACCTTGAATTTGACGTCTACAGGGACATCATTGGTCACTTGGTCGCTTGAACCACGTTGAACCTTGAACATTTGAACCATGAGAGTGCATTAGTTCAATGGGTTCAGACGGTCTTATCAGCGCCTTGGTTCAATTGCTTCTTTGGTTCAATCGCTTCCTTGGTTCATTCGCTTCCTTGGTTCAATCGCTTTCTTTCCTCTTCGGTTGAACCATCTCTTCGAACTTGTCTCTGGAATCTTTCGCTTCCTTCACTCGAAGCTTCCTTGAACGTTTGAACTTCTTGAACTGGTTGAACCCTTTGAACCATTTGAACCTATGAACCATTTCAGTTCAAAATTCAATGGTTCAACAGTTCATTTCTTTTTTTGAATCTTTTGTTCCTTTGAACTTTTTGAATCCTTTCCTTTTCTATTGAACTCATTTAACTTTAAACTTTGAAGTCTTTTGGTTCAAGGTTCAACGGTTCAACAATTCATTCTTTGCTCTTCGAATCCTTTGTTCTTCTAAGTCTCTCGAACTTTATTAAACTCGTTGAACCTTTGAACTTTGAAATCTTTTGATTCAAGGTTCAATGGTTCAATCTTTCTCCTTCAAAGTCTTCTTTTGTTTAAGTCTTTTGATCTTATTGAACTCATTGAACCTTGCCAAAGAGCTTAACTCTTTAAGTCTGCCGATGTCGTTGAACTTTTGAACCTTTGGAGGTGGAGTTCAATGGTTCAATCTTTTGTTTGAAACCCGTTGATAAGTCTTTTGATTGAACTTCAGCATTGAACTAGCCTTGAAATGCCTAAGTGTTAGGAACTTATTTCTTTGTTAGAGCTCGCTTGTTGAAGTTGTTGAACCTATTGAACCTGCGAGTCTCTTAGCTGAAAAAACTTGAATAATTGAAGAGTTGGAGCGCTCAAAATATTTTTTGAGAAAATAAGAGAGAATTTTGGCCTGTAGGACCAAAATAGTTGATATGTTGTCCCCAAAAATGAGTGACGAATTTTGAGAACAACAGTTGGCTCCAGTTGGGGAACTTACATCAATTGTAAAAATAATCAGAGTAAAAACCAAAATCTCTAGTGCCTTCAAGTATGTCATTGGGCTACGGAGTCATGCTACCCAAAAAAAAAGTACCAAAAATAAATGAAAACAAACAACACAAAATAGAACTAAAGACTATACAAATATACATATGTACAATTGATGTCACTTGATACTTCAAGGATTAAAGTGCTTCAGATGTTGCCTACTATAAGGTAGTGAAAAGGACATGCCATCTTGATACTTTAACAGAAAACTATTTTTACTATTGATCTGATGAATAGCAAACGGGCCTCTCCATAAGGAATCGAATTTCCCATGCATTTCTTTTGGTTCTCTTCTCTTGTCCCATAACAAAACTTGATCACCAATCTGAAAATCATGGGTTTTTACTTTTTGGTCGAAGAGCTTCTTCACCAAACTTTGATGCATAGCAATTCAGTCCACCACCATAGTTCGCTGCTCATTCAGCTCAGTCAAGCACATGATCCTTTTGTTGATGGAGCTTTTATATGTCTGATCTTCGACTGCCTTTGCCAATTTTAGTGCTAGCAATTCTAAGGTGATTGGTATCTCTACATTGAGACCATACAAAAGTTGGAGTGGCGACATACCTATTGCTCTGTTGGGTGTAATTCTATCTGACCATAAAGCATCAGCCAATATTTTATGCCAGGTTATTTGATTGTCATCAACCAACTTTCTGATGATGGTCACCAGGTTTTTGTTGCTCGATTCTGCTTAGCCATTTTTTTGTGAAAAATAATCAGAGAAATGGGAGAGGGTAATCCCATAATAAAAAAAGCACTGAAAGATCTCATGAGAAGAGAAACAGGTTGCATTGTCTGTTACAATCTTGGTTGGGACCCCAAACCTAGAAATAATGTTTTCTTTGAAAAAATTGCATACTACTTCTGAAGTAGCATGCTTAGCTGGAATAGCTTCCACCTATTTGGTGAAGTCATTTGTGGCTATGAGGACATAATCATGTCCAGTGCTTGAAGACGAGTTTACAGCACCAATGAAATCAATTCCCTATTGATGAAAGGGCTCTTCTATTACCACTGACTTAAGAGGCAAAACAACTAACTTGGGTCTTCTAACGAACTGTTGGCACAGTTCACATTTACGTACCTATTTGTATGCATCTTAAAATAGAGTAGGCTAGTAATATTTAGCTCGTAAAATCGTATGGGAAATTACATGCGCATAAAAATGTCCTCCATAGGCCAGATTATGGAAGGACTCTAAAAATTAGTTCTGTTGCTCTTTATTCACGCAGCGAAAGAACACCCCATCGAGGTTCCTCTTATACAGGCCGTTGTCCTATAAGACAAAATTGGCAACTTTTAACTTGACAGTCCTCTTTTCTTTATGAGATAGCGGAGCATGACACTCACCATAAATAAAGAAATGAGCAATACTCGAATACCACTCATTCGTGGTAGAGACAAAGAGGGTTGTTGGCATGTCTTCATTTTTTTATTCTTCATGCCCTGTTTCTTCTGGTCTGTTATTAGCAATCAATTGATAGAGACCTATTCCCAGCACAAGCTTCGTTAGTTTGATAACAAGATCAAACTCTTGAATTTTAGCAATTCAATTGCCCCTTTTAGTTCTAAACTCCTGCTGAGTTAATATAGATTTGACTATAGTATGAGGAACCAGGGCAATAATGTGTGCATTCATGATGTAAAAATGAAAGTGCTTTACTGTCTTTACCACTGCATAAACATGCTTCTTTAGATTTGAATATTTCAGTTCATGAGCTTTGAGAGGACAGCTCATGAAGGATATGGGAGATTTCACACCTTTGTTCTATTGAACCAAAATTGCTGAAAGTGTGTGCTCAGAAGCATAACTGTACATTGTGAAATCTTTGGTATAATCTAGACAAATCAAAATCGAGGAACGGACGATAGCTATTTTGATGTCTCGAAATGTCAATTTGCCTTTTTCAGTCCAGTTGAAAGTGGCCTTTCCCTTCATCATGTTCACAATGTGGCGAGTCTTCTCGGCGAACTCAGGAATGAACTTTCTTAAAAAATTCACCTTTTCGAAGAAAGAGTGAACTGCAGTCTTACTTGTGGGCAGAGTAAGCTCCTAGATAGATTTGACTCTTTCTGAGTCAATCTTTATGCCTTCTCGAGATACAATGTGTCTGAGAAGTTTTCCTTTTGTTACCCCAAAAATAGACTTTTTGGAATTTAGAGAAATGCCATCCTGGCGACACTGTTTCAACACTTGATGCAGATGGCACATATGATCAGGGCGATGCTTGGAAAAGACTGTTAAATCATCAAGGTACACCACAATGAACTTACCCATTTCATCTTTGAAAGCAAGGTTCATTGCTCTTTGAAAAGTGGCCCCAACATTTATTAGGTCAAATGGCATTCTTCGATACGCAAAGGTGCCCCAAGGTGTGGTGAAGATAGTCTTATGTTGGTCTGCTTCGCCAACTTCCACTTGATTGTACTCTGAGAAGCCGTCCCGCATTGATAACATCTCTAACCAGTCACCCTCTGAAGGACTTAATCCATGATGGGCAGAGGGTAATTATCTTTTAAGGAGGATTGATTCAAATTCCTAAAATCCATGCAGAGACAAATTTTTCCATTCTTTTTTCTCATAGGAACTATGCTCGCAATCCATGTATAATGATGAATTAGAAAAATTATTTTTGTGTTCAATATTTTTTGTATTTCAGACAGAATAGTAGCTGATATCTTTGGGTTATACTGCCTAGATTTTTGTTTGTGAGGCACTGAATCACTCTTGAGAGGAATTTTATGGCGAATTCTTCAAGGCTGAGCAACTTCAGATCATCATAGGAGTACACTAAAACATCAATGTAATGGTGAAGCATGGTAGTAAATTTGAGCTTCTCCTCAGGAGTGCAACACTTCCCAATGTTCACCATCATGGGATTTTTCTTAGTACCCAAATTTATTTGATCAAACTCCTGAGAGGAGCTTGAATCCATTTGTTGCTATTTGATGAACCTATCGTGCTTGTCAAACATTTTCTCAAGGGAAACCAATCTTTTAAAAAAATTATTCCCTTTTAGCTGTAGGAATTCTTCACCTGCGTCTGAACTTGTTTTAAGAGCTGATTCAAGTTTTTGAGGCTCACTACCTTCGAAGTGAAGCTGTTTAAAGCTATCTTTTTATTCTAAAAAGGCGATGATTTAGTTGTCGCCATTGAACACTTACCAATGATTGACATTGTCAGGCACACTTGGTCAAAAGACCAATTCGATATTATACCTGTCTCCCTTAAAATCTGAGTGAAGAACCAAAAGAGTTGTAAAAACAGCTAATGCATCAGCTCGGTCATTGAATTCTCTATGTACTGCAGAAATACTAAAAGCATCAAAGCTTTCAATTTGATCCCAAAATAGATTGCGATAATGGCACAATCTCTCATTTTTGGTTTGGTACAGGTTTTTGACCTAGCAAACCACCAGTTCAGCATCTCCTTTTGCGTGAAGGAGTTTGATGCCTTTGTTTTGAGCAGCCTTCAACTCGAGTAACAGAGATTCGTACTCAGTAGTGTTGTTGGTGTTGCTGAACTGCAACTTATAAAAATAGGAAAAATATCTCCTTGAGGAGATATCAACACAATCCCAGCTCCTGAGCTAGTAGAAGAATAGTTGCCATCGAATTCAAGAATCTACACATTATTAGAAACTGACCTTTCCTTAAAATTTTTCTTCGTTTGGAGGGGAGGATTCTTCTGGGCTTGCACTGTGCTTTATTAAGTCTTCTGATATTTTGTTTGAACTAATTTTTAGATTATCATCTTCAAAAGTTTCATTAGTTAAGACAGGAACATCCTCTGTAGTTAGGTTGTAATTACCCATATCTGAAGACTCAAACAAAATTTGAGCTTCAGACGCTGATGTTTGAGTGACAACGTATTTTGCCTCCTTCTCAGGGAGCAATCTCTTCATGACACCTTTGAATGGAATCCTCACTTTAGAGAGGTCTATACTTAACTCGCCACCAACATCCTTGCAGAAATTTCACTCAAGAACAATACCGTATGAGGTTGGGATGTCAGGCACCATGACTGTCATCTTAATTCGCTTGTCTGGGAATACTGCAAATGCAAATTAGGCATCCTTGATTTGTCCCAATAGTGACACTTGTTTATTCTCCATGGAGAAACATCTCCCAAAGGTCTCGGTTAATGTGAGTCCAAGAGATTCTACCACTTTGGCAGGGATGACATTGTCAGATGCACCTGAGTCTATGATACAATTGTTCAATTGGTATCCATTTATCAGTAGGGCGACATAAAATGGTTGTCTTCTCGAGAGCAGGAGTAATGACAAGTTTATTTCAGGTGGATGTGTTCTTGGGAGGACCAGGGGTTACTTTCAAAATTTCTTGCCCTGTAGGGATGGATTTATCTTTTACATATTGAACCAACTTATCCAATTACTCAGGGTTGGATTGCAGAAATTCAAATTCAAACATTTAAATTTTGGTTTTTTTGACATGGTCGATTATATCAAATGTCTGAAATGAATTAGGAACAGGGGAAGGCAGTTCATCTTTTTAGTTTTTAGGAGAGGGGTATTGATCTACGAAATTGAAGTTGAAGGTGAAGGTGTACTTGAGGTACTTTTTTAGGGATCACTGGGTCCTTTGATTGAAAAGGCAGAGTGGTTCTCCGCTTAGCAATTGAAATTGTTGGTTGAAATCGCTCCTCTATTTTTATTTTATCAGCTTGCTGCACTGACTGGTTCTGGGACAGGGTGAATACAACGTATGATCCATCAAACGCTTCACCTTTACTTCTGGGTTCATCCTAGTAACTTATGAAACTAATGTTGGAGTCGCCAGCGAATTTTTTTTCTCCCTCTGTGAAGAGATTAACATCATCTTCTGGGTTCAACTCAGGCTAGAAGGAGAAATCATATTCTGTTTTGAGATATCCAACTGTTCAATTGGTTGGAGGTGCTTCAATGGTATGTTTCCCCTGTGGGGAAGGAAGACGATTTGGTTGCCCTTGATTCTTGGCAGCATTGCCTTGGTATCACTGATTGGGGAATGTCCTCCTTGTTATATCTCAGTACGAAAGAGCAGAAGACATCTCTTGCGCCATTTACTTTCTGAGAGCTAGCAACTCATTTACTAGCTTCTATACCATAGGATCAGTGGTGCCTATAGATGGATATTCAGATGATGATGAAGTTTTACCTCTGTTAGGATCTCTCCTTATCTTTCTCGTCAAGATGAGATCATCTTCCACCTCAGTAGCCAAATCTTGAGCTGCAGTAAGGTCTATGTGACCAGCATGTCTCAACAAGAAACTCACTTCTGGAAGCTGAGAGTTGATGAAGCATTTAAAATTCTCAGTTGTTCGCTGAGCAATGGTAGGAATCATGTTCTTCAGCTTGTCGAACTTAGCTATGAAGTCCCTCATAGGTTCATGAGGTTCTTTCTTCATTTATGTGCATTGGGCCAGCAAGACATGCACATCTTTTGCAGGCTTGAAGCTGGCTTCAAATTTGGCTTTGAGGGTATTTTCATTCAGTCACAATTTGTGCTTGCAGATGATAAAACCAGTCTGCAATAGCACCTTGTAATGTCTCTACGAACAACGTGATTGCTACGTATTCATACTCCATGCCTATCACACCGTAGGCTATGCTGAAGGCTACAATATGTTCAGTAGGATGAACTCTCCCATCACCAAAAAACTTGAAAAAATTCTTTCTTGAACTACGCGGTAGCTCATGTAGAGGTGGAGTTAAATTGAGTGGGCCAAAAGAGTTACTCTAGAGGCCTTGAACTGTCATGATTTGACTACTGAAGGGAGGGATAACAAATGTCTGAAGGGTATGTATTGACAAAGCTCTGCTAATAGTAGAAATAGACGCTTTGCTTGGTAATGGAGACCTGATTTTGGTAGGAGGAAAACCCCTGGTTTGTTGAAGATGAGATGGTGAAGGGAAAGGATCAAAATCACTTTGTTGTACCAACTTGAATACAGGGTCAACAATACCTTTAGATTTCTAGCTTCGTGTATACCATGGATTTACCAGATTGTAAAGTAAAAATAGAAAAAAACTGGCACTGCTTCAATTTGAAGCTTTAGGCTTCAAACTGCGCGTTCTTCTCCAACAGAGTTGCCAAAAACTGTTGGGTGAATATTTTGTCACCAGCTAACTGATGGGCAAAATAGGTGTTTCAACCACAACATAAGGAGATTTATCAACTAAAACGTGTGAGTCTACCACATCAAAATGGGACAAATCTCTCCTCTCATCGAGGAGAGGTTCCCTATAACTATGAGGTGCTATTACTATATATATAAGCTGAAAATAAAACTTAGGGGTAGGACAACACCATCCATCTCTATTTTTTCAGAGATGATGTTCACAGATAAGAGAAATCTTGAGTGATTGTTAGAGGTACTTTTTTTTTTTCAAAAGTAATACTCAGTCAACAGCTAGATTACTTCTTGAATAGTAAAAATAACTGGACACAGTAACATAGCAAGATCAAGTGTAGCACAAAGTCTCCACCTCAAATGCCAAAGAGTGAAATATACGAAGGACAATGGGGGCACAAAGTCATCTCAAAATCTTTTACACAGAGGCAAAAAACACACACTAAAGACAATTGTAGCAGCACAAAGTCTCTCACAGTTGGCTTCAAGACACTTTCCTGATTACTTACACTAGTTCTATTTATTTAATTAAATGGAAAACTCATTCAAAAAACAAATATAAGAACAATTTCCTCAACAACACAAGCTATTCCAGCACCAAGTCTGAAAGGTCACTTACTTTCTCATTCAAATAATGAAACATGATTAACAATCTGAGCTCAAAGTCTCAGTAATGCCTTTCAATTTGGGCAGAGTTTTGCTTCTGATAACAAAAAGATCTTTTTTGCATAAAATAAGAATTTATAATATATAGCACTCCAAGAAAGACTTGGGCACTTTGTTTCATGGAATGGCCCATGCTGCATTCAATGCCTTGAATGCATTTTCAGTTCTGTGAAGGGGCCATGCTGGAACATGTCATCGACCTTGACTTTGGTGTACAGAAACATCTCGAATGTCTTCTCCTTAGCATGGGTCATTTGGTCTGTTTTCAGATATGTACGCGGCTGTCCACTCACTTTTATTCAAAGGGAGAAAAACAGGGCGCGCCTTTGAATGTTTGCGCGCTCAGATGTCTACTTGGTGGACTATTCCACCTATTGAAATAACTCCCCTATAGATATTTTCGTATCTCCTATAGCTTTCCCTCTTTCCTTAACGCATTTTGTCTCTTCCTCATGATCTGAGCTCTCGGGCTATCTCTTCCCTTTCTACTGACTCTTTTGGCTTTTTCTTCAGCTGGTCGCTAAGTTTGTTCTTCAGGTTTTGTGTCATATTTAAAAATAAATAGGCATTTTATTACCTTGAATTTGACATCCGCGGGGACATCATTGGTCACTTGGTCGCTTGAACCACGTTGAACCTCGAACATTTGAACCATGAGAGTGCATCAGTTCAATGGTTCAACGGTTCAGGCGGTCCTATCAGCTCCTTGGTTTAATCGCTTATTTGGTTCAATCACTTCCTTGGTTCAATCGCTTTTTTGGTTCAATCGCTTTCTTTTCTTTTCAATTGAACCATCTCTTCGAACTTGTCTTTGGAATCTTCCGCTTCCTTCGATCGAAGCTTCCTTGAACCTTTGAACTTCTTGAACTAGTTGAACCCTTTGAGCCATTTGAACCTATGAACTATTTTGGTTCAAATTTCAACGGTTCAACAGTTCATTCTTTCTTTGAATCTTTTGTTCCTTCGAACTTTCTGGATCCTTTTCTTTTCTATTGAACTCGTTGAACCTTTGAAATTTGAACTATTTTGGTTCAAGGTTCAACGGTTCAACGTTTCATTCTTTGCTCTTTGAATCCTTTGTTCTTCTAAGTCTCTCGAACTTTATTGAACTCGTTGAACCTTTGAACTTTGAACTCTTTTGGTTCAAGGTTCAACGGTTCAATGATTCAATCTTTCTCCTTCGAAGTCTTCTTTTGTTTAAGTCTTTTGATCTTATTGAACTCGTTGAACCTTACCAAAGCGCTTAACTCTTTAAGTCTGCCGATGTCGTTGAACCTTTGAACCCATTGAACCTTTGAACCTTTGGAGGCAGGGTTCAATGGTTCAATAGTTCAATGGTTCAATCTATTGTTTGAAGCCTGCCGAATAGACTTTTGATTGAACTTCAACGTTGAACCAGCCTTGAAATGCCTAAGTGTTAGGAACTTGTTTCTTTGTGAGAGCTCGCCTGTTGAAGTTGTTGAACTTGTTGAACTTGCGAGTCCCTTAGCTGAAAAAGCTTGAATAATTGAAGAATTGGAGCGCGCAGAACATTTTTTGAGAAGGGAAGAGAGAATTTTGGCCTATAGGACCAAAATAGTTGATATGTTGTCCCCAAAAATGAGTGACAGATTTTAGGAACAACAAAACAAATTAGGCTATTAGTATTCTTGAAATGTCACAGTTGGGAAAAAATAAACATTACAAGGACTCATGTCTAGTCAAGTTGAATGATCTACAAAATCAACATTAAAGGGCCATTACAGAATTTACGTAATCAAGAAGATTGGTCAAACTAGGTGATACTAGACTACACTTTTAACGAACCCACTGGTCTACCTAAGACACTACAAACATAAACTAATTTTATCAACTTGAAAGTCAACTCAAAATATGACATGACGATCGGAACAACGAAGAGTTAATTAAGTGAAGAGTAACAAGCTAAAAACTACAAAAGCACAAACTCACCAACAACTCACAAAATAGTTCTAGATAAAATATATCGCAAATAGGGGGTACTAATTTGAAGTCATAAAAAAATTATTTATATACAAAAAAACTCATATGAATAATAAAAATAGACCTAAGATGAAGACAACTCAAAACAAATTGTCAAATCCATATGACACTAATCAACATTTTCTACAATACACAGAAAAATGACATCAAATAGGGAGCATGACGATCTTGTTAAAAAATATATAAAGACATGGTAAAACAAATATAAAAAGTTTTACATGAATATGAAACTCAAATAAACAGGTTAAATATTTTAGTTTTCACAAAAGCTAAACTGGGTAAAAAATTTGACACCCTTTCCAGAGTGACTTTGCAAACAAAAATTTAGAATCAACATAGATTTTTGGGTAAACTAAATTTGAAAAAGAGTTACTAAAAATATTAAACATTTCCTACAGAATAAATAAAAGATCCCATGCTAATTTAAAGGTATAAAAAATCATTTCCAACTTTCGGTTTGAAGTACTACTATTAGCTATGTTTGGTTCGTCAATTCCAAATTGACTCTATGAACTACAAAAGAACAACAGGGGACAATTTCAATGAATGCCTCCATTATGTGGCCACTGAAAAATGACCACACAAAGAGTTAATAAATGTTGTTAATTCTTGTAGGATATATAATTTGATTTCAGGTCTTAGTAGCTTTAAATTATGAGTTTAAGCAATTAGTTAAGCCTACTAAATAGACTGTTTTGGGTTGATTTTTTTAGCAGATAAATCAACATTCAATTAGCTCTGATGCTAATTGAGGAAAATTTATATGTTTATCTATTTGTCTAAAGGTCCAGATAGGAATAAAACCCAATAATCCATACTATATTGGTGCCACATAAACTGAGCATGATATTTAATGAGCATTTTTGCTTGAGACAAGTTCATCTATGGTTAACTTTTAGGTAAGACCCTTAGATAGAAAAACAACTTAACTAAGAACTCACATCATTCATTATAAATGACTCCTAAATATATTACATTTAGACCAAAATAATGTGATTTTCATACTTTTTGCTCACATAGACTTAGCTTGAGTAAACTTTAGTCAGTTAACTAGAACATTCTTACACAAGGTATTGATTTCTCCATGCAAACAAATCAAAAATTAAAATTCTCATTCAAATGTATGAATACTCCTTAAGACAAAATGCAACTAATTCATCTCTGTTTTGTGCCTTTCAAAACAAACTTTAATGACAATGAATGAATTAAAGTACATTATAGAATCAACTTTTCAACAAGACAAAAAAAATGAGAATTTACAACTCGATTATATTTTCAACAGAGAAGATGATGACCAAATAAAAATATGATGATCCAGTACATAAATCACTCTATGATTTTGATCAATAAATATATTGTGGACTCCTGACTTCACATGTGCTACAAAAGCACATAGCAAGTATCAGCATACGCCAAGCAAGTGAACTCCTATCACAATCTTCATGTTAACCGAATAATGAACATATCAAAAAAGACATAACTGTAATGATTTCTATTTTTTTCTACATCAATAGCTCATAAAAACTTGAGATTAACAATAAGGTTAGACATATCCACACATAAATACGAATTTATATCAAATATACACATCCATTCAATTACATCTAAGACAAAATGATTCACTCTTCCTAATCGAAGATGGAATACAATCTAAAATATGTACGGCATAAGAAGTAACTTTGAGGTACAAGTGAATCTAGACAAATTACACTACATTCCAACCAGAAACTATCTCAATCGAAATATTGAAATAAAAGACACATTCAGATTTCATCATGTAAGTAATGGCGCAAAAGTTCTATTTGAATTATATATTCCACTAGTTAATGCACCTATCACAATGTGATCTAGATATACTTACCATAATATTTGGATATTTCTAGATGTTTATTACACACCTAAACTAGTATAACGCCTTCCTATAACAAGCCTAAAATATAAATAATCATCATGCACAAAATACTAACGGTTACTAGTTATATCCCCAACCATTAAGTGACACAACCACCTTCCATGTCAATTAAAAGAATATGGATAAAAATAAAATAAAATAAACAAAAATAGATTTTGTCTCATCCTTTTCACCTAATGGTGTTTCAACTATAAATCTAAAATGTGTAATTTTATACCTTGTTTCACTTTAAAATGAAGTCCACATTTAATTGTTTACTCCCAGTTCCATAAAAAATTTAGGATGACATTATTAACAAGGGAAGGGAAGTAAAATACTAACCAAATAAAATATATTTAAATATATAAAAAAATGTCCATTCAACCTACAACACAACCATCTAAACTTCAACTTTTGCCCTCCTTGACACAATATTAGCAAGGATGCCACTCACCTATCCTAGTTAGAATTAAGTTTATGGTATAAAGCTATAGGTCGGAACTAAATAAAATATGCATAATAATATATTTAGTTCATTAACAACAAATTTAACTACTGTTGTGCCATACCAAGCCACCAATGAATGAAATTTAATTCAATTTTGCTATTTCACCGTATCCATCAGATGATAATTATATCATTTATACTCTATTGTTGCACCCTTTCTAGGTCCCTAGCAATTGAATATTATTCCCCATTCTCTTCAAGTGTGACACCATAACCAAACACCAACAATTAAATTTTTCTTCAATTCTTTTCCAATTGATTAAATGATACTGGTAAAGGCAAAATAAATATATGTATTTAATATTTATCTTTATGCACCAACAGTTGTGTCCCTTCCAGATAATATCAAAATGCTATTAAATAAATTATCCTATTGTGGTGACATTTGCAATTGCAGTTGCTATTATGTTTTATGTATATATGTAGAAAAGGTGGATATTTATATTCTATATTACTGTAGCACCATACCAGGGCATTCACAACAAAATATATCTCTATTTCTTCTTTACCACTACACCATTCTCAAAAAATAAAAAGGAATGAATCCAATGTTATAGACCTGAAGTTATATACAGTGTGAGCAAAATACAATGTACAATTGAGACCTGGAATGTAGCAGATGATAGGAGTAAGGATGAAGGAGAATCCCCTGTCTCATCCTTCTCACCTTCTTGCCATCTCACCATGTGTGTGTGTGTGTGTACATGTGTCTCTCTCTCTCTCTCTCTCTCTCTCTCTCTCTCTCTCTCTCTCTCACACACACACACACACACACACACACACACACACACACACACACACACACACACACATTATTACAGGAAACAAAAGGGAACTAATGTTTGTTTTTTGTTATGGCATTAGAGATCTAAATATAACCCAAATCAATAAAAAAAATATTGACCAAAAAGTTGTGGCTAAAGAGTGGTGGAAGAAAGAATAATAATTCAATAAGTCATTTACCCGAACTTGATTTATTTTAAATAAGAACAAAGATTTTCCCTCCTCTTATGGCATTTGAGGTAACCATGTACTTGAATAAAGGAACTCGTTGAGACTATGATACCCTAATGAATATACTCAAGTTCAAAGAGATATATCTAACGAAATAAAATAACCAGCGTTATTATTAACATACATAAATCTAATGCCAGGTAAATATGTTACTATCAATTTATCATCAGGGTCTGCACTAATCAATTTATGCAAAACAAAGATCAACACAAAAACCAAGACCTCTAGGGTATATATTTTCCACAATTCATTACCCTGATTACAAGGGAAGATTGATAACAGAAAGGCACTTGCTTGGATGATTCGTTGGCGACCTCCTTTTCTTCTCTTACTTACTCCAACTCTTTTCCTCATGCTCCAAGCTCGCTCAAATTGAAAACTTCCTCCTCTTCTCAAATGGCCTTTGAAAATCTGATTCCTTTGGCTTTTTTGCACTAGAAATCTTTAGTATGAAACAAGGAATATGTAGGTAAGCTAATAAATGGGCTAGGTGAGATAAGACATAAATCTCCTCCTCCACACTCCATATCATATCAAATAAGACATAACAATAATGATTTCCACTTTTGTCTACATTAATAACTCATAAAAACTCAAGATTAACAACATGGTTAGACATATACACACATAAATACAAATTTATATTAAATATACACATCCATTCAATTACCTCTGAGACGAAATGTTTCACTCTTTCTAAGTGAAGATGGAAATACAATCTAAAATATATACAACATAAGAAGTAACTTTGAGATACAAATGAATCTATGCGAGTTACACTACATTCCAATCAGAAACTATCTCAACTGAAATACTAGAATAAAAGACATTAATCACATTTCATCATGTAACTAATGGTGCAAAGGAACTATTTGAATGTGTGTGTGTGTGTGTGTGTGCGCACGTGTGTGTCCATTCTAGGTTCAACAACCATAAGAGCAAATAGATACCATCCCACACCAAATGCCTCAAAAGGAAAGCAACGATCTTAATTTTTTAATTCAAAAGTTGTAAAAAAAAATTTCAACCAATTAATGCACCTATCACAAGGTGATCTAGATACACTTACAATAATATTTGGATATTTATATATGTTTATTACACACCTATATAGTATAAAGCCTTCTTATAACAAGCCTAAACATATAAATAATCATCATCTACAAAATACTACCAGTTATTGGTTATATCCGAACCATTAAATGACACAAAATCCTTCCACATCAGTTAAAGGAATAAGGATAACAATAAAATTAAAAAAAACAAAAATATATTTTATCTCATCCTTTTTGCCTAATGGTATTTCAATTATAAATCTAAAATGTGCAATTTTGTACCTTGTATCACTTTAAAATGAAGTCCATATTTAATTGTTTACCCCCAGTTCCATTGAAAATTTAGGATGGCATTATTAACAAGGAAAGGGAAGTAAAATACTAACCAAATAAAATATATTTAAATATATAAAACAATGCCCATTCAACCTACAACACAACCATCTAAACTTCAAATTTTGCCCTTCTTGACACAAAATTAGCAAGGATGCCATTCACCTATCCTAGATGGAATTAAATTTACGATAAAACGCTACAGGTCAGAATTACGTCGGCGCCTCTAAACTGACCGACGTCGGTCGCTCCTGACCGACGCCGGCGTCTGTGTAGAAACCTGTTTTAGTATGCTCCTTGGTGAAGCTTTTAGCTATGTATAATAATATATTTAGCTCAATAACAACAAATTTAACTTTTGTTGTGCCATACCAGGCCACCAATAAATGAAATTTAATTCAATTTTACTATTGTGTTGTATCTATTAGATGATAATTATAGCATTTATACTCTGTTTTTGCACCCTGCTTAGGTCACCAATAATTGAATATTATTTCCCATTCTCTTCTAGTGTGGTACCATAACCAGACACTAGCAATTAAATTTTCCTTCAATTATATTCCAGTTGATTAAAATGCTACTAGTAAGGGGCAAAATAAATATATACATTTAATATTTATCTTTATGTACCAACAATTACATCGCTTCTAGATAATATCGAAATGCCATTAAAGCAATTCTCCTACCATGGCAACATTTGCAACTGTAGGTGTTATTCTATTTTATGTATATATATAAAAATAGGTGGATACTTCTATTCTATATTACTGTAGCGTCATACTAGGATATTCACAATGAAATTTGTCTCTATTTCTTCTTTACGATTGCACCATTCTCAAAAAATAAAAAGGATTGATTGTAACATAACTTGAATCTATATATAGTTTGAACAAAATACAATGTACAATTGAGACCTAGAATGCAATAGATGACAGGGGCAAGGATGAAGGAGAATCACACCCATCTCATCATTCTCACCTTCTCACCATCTAACCACGTGTGTGTGTGTGTGTGTGTGTGTGTGTGTGTGTGTGTGTGTGTGTGTGTGTGTGTGTGTGTGTGTGTGTGTGTGTGTGTGTGCGCGCAATAAAAGGGAATTGATGTTTGTTTTATGTTATTGCATTAGAGATATGAAGATAACTCAAATCACTAAAAATCAAAAGGATTGATGAACGAGTCATGACTAAAGAGTGGTGGAAAAAAGAATAATAATTTAATAGGCCATTTGCCTAAATTTGATTAATTTTAAACAAGAACAAAGATTTTCCCTCCTCCTACGACATTTGAGGTAACCATGTACTTGAACAAATCAGATGGCTAAGACTAAGATACCCTAATGAATATATTCAAGTTCAAAGAGATATATCTAGTGAAATAAAATAACCAATGTTATCATTAACATACATATATCTAACACCAAGTAATTATGTTACTAGGAATTTATCATCAGGTTCTGCACTAATAATTTTATGTAAAACAAAGATCGACACAAAAACCAAGACCTCTATTGTATATCTTTTCAATGATTCATTATCCTGATTACAAGGGAACATTGATAACAGAAAGGCACTTGCCTAGATAATTGGTTGGCGACCTCCTTTTCTTCAACTACTCACTCCAACTCTTTCCCTCCTACTCCAAGTTCACTCAAAGCCAACACTTCCTCTTCCTCTTCTCAAATGGCCTTTCACAATCTAATTCATTTGACTTATTTGCTCTATAAACATTTAGTATGAAACAAGGAGTAGGTAGGTTAGCTAATAAATGGGCTAGGTGAGATAATATAGAAATCTCCTCCTCCATACTCCATATAAAATCATAATTTACTACCCTAAAACTTTGTCTCATCATGCCACCCTTCCTATCCACCTTCACCAATTCTATGTATTTCATAATTAAAACAATGTTTTGGTCTTTGTTTACTTAGTTCTATAAAAATTTATTTGTTTGAAATTTATCCCTACTTATAATTTGAGTACGAAAATGAATCTCTAATTGCATTTAAAATTTCTATTCTTGAATATTATTTACTGTTGTTTCCACACACACACACACACACACACACACACACACACACGAAAGGCTATTTTGATGTAGATAAGGAGTTAGAGAAAGTATATTTACTATTCTACTTAAATATTCTTGGTTGTGACCTCTAACTCTTGTATTAGTTAACCCATGCAATGATTTTAGGTGTGAGCTCCTACCACTTAAGAATTGTGGTATCTTATTGACATGTTGATTCAAGGCCTCTCCTAAGGGTTATCCGTCTGTGATAATCAGGGGTGAGCTAAGATCTTTTATTTTCTCTCAACCTAGTCATTGGATAAACCCCTGACTAGGTTGAGAGAAAATAAAAGATCTTAGCTCACCCCTGATTATCACAGACGGATAACCCTTAGGAGAGGCCTTGAATCAACATGTCAATAAGATACCACAATTCTTAAGTGGTAAAAGCTCACACCTAAAATCATTGCATGGGTTAACTAATACAAGAGTTAGAGGTCACAACCAAGAATGTTTAAGTAGAATATTAACTATACTTTCTCTAACTCCTTATCTACATCAAAATAGCCTTCCGTATTTAATAGTAAACTCAACACGAAGACAAGTTGATAGAACAAGAAGTCCTAGAGTTGGTGGGAAGGTAGCATGGTTCACAACAAGATATAACATGTGAAATTTTAAACTAATTTAAATATTTGTATCACAGCGTTTGATCAAAACACAATCATGACATCAAAGCCTCCACCAATAGGGATAAAAGCACCTATTGTTCTATAATGACCAAGTCCAAAAACCGTGCACACACAATATGCACTACGGGCTCAAAGGGAATAATGACCCAATCAAGATCAACAAGGACATTGTGGCACAACAAGGGTGTTACAATTTGTATTCGATAGGATATCTTGACACCCCCTTCTTCCCCTCCACACACACACACACACACACATTGGGCACTCATATAGATAGAGGGGAGTTGAGGACGTGGATATAGATAGATCACCTCCCATAGATAGGGTCAATCACTTGATTGTCCCCATACCCCATTTAGAGTATACATTAGATTAAAATCCCATCGATAATTACATGAATATGGACCCTATTTGAATTTAATGGCCTTTCCCTTGGTATTTACAACATTTATGCTTCCAATAATGCTATTGAGAGGAAGATGTTTTGGCGTTGGCTTGCTAATTCACTCCTAGATGCCAATTAGGTTTTATGTGGAGATTAACATGATTGAGTCTAAAGAATAAAAAAAGGGTATAACTCCAATGGGTGGTGCGCCAACAAAATAAAGGCATGGTTTTACATATGTAATAATCTTTCTATGTCATATCTCAACCACCATCACTTCCCAATTGCCACCCCACCATGGTTTGCATGGTCCATCTTCCGTCAAGATGGCAAAAAATATAGATAGAGCTTTATTTGTAGAGCAAAATATTATTACCTTTGCCAATAATTTTGACCAACCTATGTCGGTCATCCTAGATGCTCTACTTTCATACCACCTTCCTATCAAGGTTGCAATTGAATGGAATACCCCCTAAGTTAGGAATGTCAATTCATAGTTTTATCTTAATACTACTCACCTACATCACTCTTGGACTAAGAAGCATATCAATATAATTTGGAACCTTACCCCTAGGCCTTCTATATATTTTAGATGGATAGAGAGGTGGGATAATTCCATCAATTGGAGAGCTACCTTTTTAGGCATCTATGGAAGGCAAACAACCATCTTCTATCATAATTCTCATGATGTTTCAGACTGAATTTCTTTAGGTTTCCTAGGAATCAGAACAATATCCTTTTAATGAGGATGTGAAAAACAAGTTTCCCTATGGAGGCACAATCTCAAGTTGGAGGAGCACTATCAAGATCAAGGAGCTCAGATTCATATGCATATGCATTGGTTAAAAATTAGAGATAGAACTTCCAAGGGGTTATTTACTCTCCTCTTTTCTAGGCAATCAATTGATCATGTTACAACTATTAAACAAACTGATACTCACCTTATTCTCCTTCTTGATATCTTAAAATCTTTTGTATCCCATTATTATGGTGTTTTTTTTTTGCTTAGCCTTCCATGCCTGAGTGAGAACATGTTGTGTTCCAATGTCTTCAAGTGGTACCTTTTAAGCTCATTAAAGGACAAAGGGTGGCTTGTGATTGGCTACTTTCCATCGAGGAGCTCCAAGATGTCATTATGCAAATGGCTATTGATAAATCCCTTCATATTGATGGATTTCCATGTGAATTATACCAAGATTTATGGGGTATATGCACAAAGTGTACCTTGAATTTGTTCAAACCATCACCTTTAGCAAACTTATTAATCAAGACAATATTAAAAATTCATTCCAATACTTGGGAACCTAAATTTAATTACAAGTTACAGACCTATTGTCCTTCTTAATGTCTCCTATAAAATCATTGATAAAGCTCTTGCTCTTGTGGTTAGGTATTTGCTAACTCTTATTGTTTCCCTATAAAAATTGGTTTTTATTCATAACTGATATATCCTTGACAACATTATTGATTTTTGGGATGGAACGGAGTAGCTAGAACATCTCAACAAAAGGTAATGCTCATCAAAATTGACTTTGAAAAAATATGATAGGATTGAATGGCCTTTTATCTTGGCAATGCTCAGGGCTCTAGGGTTTTGCTTTAGATTTGTTAGTACTATCAAAATGTTTTTCCAGGATGCAGTTTCATGTATCACAATCAATTGAGTCCAATTTAAGTTGTTCGGGTTATTGTAATATATTTTCCAAGGGGGATCACTTGCTCCTTCTATATATGTGTTGGTTATTATGGGGTTGATTTTTTTGATGGTAGACTACACCTATAAAGGGTTAGTTGAAGGTATCTCACCGCCACACTGTCATATATAGATCATCAATGGACATTTTAATGATGATTCCTTTCTCATGTTGGCTAAAGAGGAGTCTTTCATTTCCAATTCCATGGAATGTCTTGATGTGTTTTAATTTTATTATGGATCATTCATTCGATGAAATTAAACTTAATGTTATAGGCAATCCTTCTCCCTCTTGCTCACTAGGATGAATAAATTCAAGTGGCATTGGATTCAACCCAGTGATAAATTCAATTTCCTTGACATTCCTTTTATATTTAAATCCTCTCCCTCTGATTTGAGGAAATATGTAGTTCAAAAGGTTGAGAAAAAGATCACTTATTAGATTTATAAACCACTCTCTAGTAAGAAAGTTTCAAGTTTGTTCTAAGGTGTTGGTTGGTACTCATGTTTACTATTCCTTTTGTTTGGCACCTTCTAAGGCTACCTATGCAAAACTTGAGAAAATTTTGAGGAAATTTCTGTGGGCCAATTTTGAACAAAATAGAGGATTATATAGAGTTTCTTGAGATACAAGCTGTAAGAAAAAATCACTAGGAGGCCTAGTTTTTCTAGACATTGAAATCCAAGGTTATGCCTTATGTGCTAAATGGATCATTTGTACCTTGGAAGGTGAATAATTTCCTATAAAATTGTTCTTAGGAATTGTATCATACAAGGTATTCCTATGGGTAAGGGAGCCTGTAAAGGGTTGAGTTTTCAATTCTTGTTGCTCACATAGGTCCCTACCACCATTTTTGACACTTTTGTTACCAAGAGCATTTGGAAGGCTTGGGAAATGCTCAAAAGACAATATATGATGGAGATGGATATAGCTCTGGTATTTCTCTAAAATCTCACTCTTTTTTATGCTCTATTGAGATTACTTTTTATGAGTTTCCCTTTAATCAAGTCTTACGGATTAAAATATTATGATTCTTTAGAAAAGGAATTAAGGTCATATCTAGTCTTTTTTGCAAACAAGCTAGGGAGTGGGTGTCTTAGCCCATTCTACGGGATAGATTACAGTTCAAGCTGGTGACTAGGTGTCAATTTTGGAGATAAAACATTACATACTTGATGTGTATCTTCATAAGATTGGTGTTTAGTTACCTTCTATATGGTGGACAGACTGGAAATAGTTGATTAAGACCGTCTTATACCATTGTAACCCCTAGTTAGGTTATTAAATCCTTTCTCCACAACATTAAAAATTTGATGTTCTCAATGCCAGATGGAAAGTTAATTCTACTGAGCAAGTGTGCAAAATAAAGTTTCAAAGAGTGTGTGTTGCTATCATAGGCCCTATGTAGGCACATTTCCTTTAAGGTACTCTTCACCAAAGTCTCTAATTGGCACATGTTTGATACACTTAGTTATGGCTCATCCTATTTTCTCTATTTTATACCACACAGAAAACTTAAAGCATGCTTTTTGGTTTTGCAAACATGCCTATTCATATTGGTAGTGGATTCACACCCTTTTCCAACCCCTCTGTCTAGAGATGTTTACTTGGAAGATGTTGCTTTTAGGGGACTCAATCATGATTGTTGAAAAACACATAATATTGGCACATTTTTTCCTCTAATATTCTCTTTTAGTTATGAAAAGACAAAAAAGATGCAACATTTAATCATGTTATGTTAGATGAATGTTTTTATGTTTCTAATAGGGTTCCTGTTATCTCGAATGTCAAGCTTCAGATTTAGGTTCAAGTAAACTGTTTGTTTGGAGGTGACTAACCTCAAGACCTTATTAGATCACTAGGGTAGTGCTCCTTTTGTAGTTAGCTAGGTCCCTTCAAAATTACCTCACCATCAATCACTCCCCATGGGACTGAGTTTGGAAAATGTGAGATGAATCATTCTTGTAGTAGGCACCACAATGGTTCTCTACAGTGATGATATCTATCCTTAGATCACAACTCTCAAGTTGGTGGAAATGGTGATAGTGGCCCTATTGGATGGGTGGCACCACAACAAGGGAAATTCCCTTGCTTGGAATTTGAAATTTCACCCAATAGGAAAGATAATGTAGAGGATAAAGATAAATAAAATGACACTGATGGTTGGGATCATGTACCTAATTATGTATATCCCCTTGTTGGAAATGTTTAGGGGAGTTGGGGTGATAATCTAGATGATCCTTCACCTCCGCTGCCCATACTCATTGTTGCTCCCACTTCCTAGTAGTATGTTGTGATCTGTTGGCTCTTATTTTTGTATGTTTTTAGTTGGTTTTGTTTTCATATTTTTTGGTTGAAAAGTATTCCATTTATAATTTGATTTTGTAATTATTCTTGTCTTTGACTAATGTGATTTATAAGAGTGTGATATTGTCCACTCAATTGTTTGTATGACTAACTATTGTAATACATTGAATTAGTTATATATGAAAAATATTGTCAATGAAAAAAAAATTATTTACAAAAATGACAAACAAAGCAAAAAAGGTATATATCACCATAAATGGATATATCACCATTAGTGGATATCCATATTTTCATAGAGATTGAGGATTGAAAACTCTACAACTATAAAACTAGAAATGGGTTGTGTTTAAATATGTAGGAAATGATTTATTTCTTATAAAAATTAGTTAGTATTTTGCATTGGGTTTGAGAATACCCTGTGGATTGAATGAATAAATTTGTAGGGATCTAAAAGCACTAGATGCTTCCTTGGACAATTGTATACAGTGGTGGGCATAATTTGATATCTTGTTATTTGTAAGTTTACAGATACTATAATCATCTTTGCCTTGATTTTAAAAATTAATATAATGATAATAAATATCACATACAATGGCATGTATATAAAAATAAATGAATTGAACACAATATGTTATGAAATTACAATGTTTATTTTGTAAATAACAACCTTATTGGTATTGTATAATCATGGGAGATATTATGACAAATATGTAAATTAATGCTAAAAAAATCATGGAAACATGTTTCATAATGCTTCAAAGTCTAAAATATACAAACACATAAATACAAATTGATTCAAGTGGGAATGAGGGGCCAATTAAATGACTACCTTACTCCCCAATGGGTGTTACACTTCTTCATTGTCAAGGACACAAACACAGACACAAGATTCAAATATGGAAACCAAAATTCTTTATTTATTTAATGCTTGACAATGCTATAGAGATTCACACACTCGCCCTTCCCCCTATGACTATGAAGATGACTCTCCTTAGTCCAATGACTAGGTTACATGAACATACACTTGTCTAGCAGGTTATTTGCTTTGCTTCTCTCACTCCAAGCTTCACTCAATTCTACGTTGTTCTAATATTATATAGTTAGAACTTTCATTTTTTTATTACTCTTATCTAATTCATCTGAAGTGCTTTTCTAACTCCATTCAAATCTTGGTGGCTTGACACTAATATCCTGCCAACCTCTTCGAGCTCCCTTTACCTCAGAAAATAGTCCACATGTCATGTTTTCTTGAACTAGGTAGTTACTTTATTTTTTGATCAATGTGAGTGAAATAATCAATTATTGTAAACTATCAGTTTTGTAAGTGATAGTTTCATTAAGAAATGGTTTTAAAGCCACTAATTGTGTTAAACAACAATTTTGAAACCACTTCCTGCATTAAGCAATGGTTTATTTATGATCCAAATAAAAGATCATTTTGATCAATGGGAGATGATTTAAACCATCCTTCCTTCATTTTTTTTCACTGTGGAACTTTTGATGATGTTATCTAGCTTGATGTTGATGTCCGTCCATGCATGCAACATTTTCATAAGAGACAACAAGTCACACAACATAAAAAATGTGCACATGTGCACATATGAACCCAAATTCATGTTTTTAGATGATGCAAGATTCTTTATGAACTTGGATACTTCTACTTTGGACACCTAGTCTTAATGAAATTGTCCATGATCTATAGCTCACGAACGTCTTGTGAGCACCTAATTGGTTTTTCTTTATTTTACAACTTTGGATGCACACATTTTAAGTTACATCTTCAACTGCTCTATTCTTCCATTTCACAAATATTGTATGTGTTTTATGCCTCGTCTTCATATCAATCCATGTATCCAATATGACATAAACATCCTTTTTTTCTTTTAAGGCCATTGTTGCATCCAATTTACACTTGAAGAATTTAAACTTGGTCCTTGACCATTGCCTTGTCCCTCAAAGTAAGGGTACAAATCCACTACATTGAAGATATGTGATATATCCACTCCATCAAATAGTTCAATCTAATATGCATTTTTAAATAACAATCTAGAAACTATGCAAGGCCTAATCTTCTTCCACTTGAAATTTTTATATGTTCCCTTAGGAAACTTCTCTTTTTTCTAATGTGCCAAAATCATGTTTCCATCTTTAAATTTATAATATCTCCTTATATGATAAAAAAATGTAGTTCATGCTATTCTCTTCCAATCTTCTCTTCACCTCTCAATGCATATGATGCATACTTGATGTAAAATCCTCTACTTGAGCTCTTATTCTCATATTTATTGTTATTCTCAATTCATACTTCTCTAGGGATGCAAACATATAAAACTTGGAGCATACTCATTATTTTAATCTTGTTCACTAGGTAGATTTATACAAACTCAATAATTATGCCAATCTCATATCTCACTATTTGGGCTTGTCTCCAACCAAACATCTCAATAACTTACCAAGACTATGATTCACAATTGCTATTTGCCCATTCATTTGAGGATGATAGGATGAACTAAAATCCAACCTTATGTCTAGTTTTTTACCCAACATCCTCTAAAGATACCAAAAAAATATAATATCTCTCACTGATACAATGGTACTTGGAAATCCATGTAATCTTAAAAATTCTTTGAAAAACAAATTTGATACATTTGTGGCATCAATAGTTTTATTACATGTTATGAAGTGTATCATTTTTAAAAATATATCAAATCTAAAAAATAATCAAATCATTACCACACTGAGTTTGTGGAAGCCTAAGAACAAAATTCATGCTCAATTGTTCCCATAATGTCTCCAAAGGATGATACAAACTTGTATTCTAACTTTTTCCCTTTGCATGTTGGCAAACTCTACATCATTTCATAAATTTATTGACACCATTACTCATTCTAGCTAATAGTAACTCTCATTTAGTTACACCAATGTTTTATCAACACCAAAATGACCATATAGGCCTTCCACTAGTGTTCTCCTTCAACAAGTTATCCATCATCGATCCATGAGTTATTTACGACCATTTACCTTTAAACAATAATCCATATTGTAACAAATACTCTAGCTATAGAGTTTTGTCCATGTTTTTTGGATTCATGCATACTTGACTTTTCCTCTTTGCATGTTGGCAAAATATACATTCTTTCATTAATTTATTGATATGGATACTTATTCTCAACCAATAGTAACTCTCATTCAGTTGCACCAATTTTTTTTATCAAAACCCAAATGACCATCTAGGCCTTCCCATAATGTCTCCAAAGGATGATACAAACTTGTGTTCTAACTTTTTCCCTTTGCATGTTGGCAAACTCTACATCATTTCATAAATTTATTGACACCATTACTCATTCTAGCTAATAGTAACTCTCATTTAGTTACACCAATGTTTTATCAACACCAAAATGACCATATAGGCCTTCCACTAGTGTTCTCCTTCAACAAGTTATCCATCATTGATCCATGAGTTATGCACGACCATTTACCTTTAAACAATAATCCATATTGTAACAAATTCTCTAGCCATAGAGTTTTGTCCATGTTTTTTGGATTCATGCATACTTGACTTTTCCCCTTGGCATGTTGGCAAAATATACATTCTTTCATTAATTTATTGATATGGATACTCATTCTCAACCAATAGTAACTCTCATTCAGTTGCACCAATTTTTTTATCAAAACCCAAATGACCATCTAGGCCTTCCACTATGCTTCTTCAATAAGTTTTCTATCATCAATCCATGAGGTATGCACAATCGCTTTCATTTGAACAATAGTCCATACTGTAACAATTAATCCAGCCATAGAGTTATTTTCATGCTTATTGGATTCATGCATACTGCCCATGCATCTCATAAATCCAAATCCTCCTCATAGAACTCCCTCATTGAATTAAACCCAATGACTTATACTCTCATCTCATTCACTTTGAGAACTCTTCTACTCAAAGCATCTACAACCTTGTTATATAGACCACTACTATGCTTCAAAACAAATGAATAAATTTAAATAAAGTCAACCAAATTCATGTGTTTCTGATTCAACTTATCTTATTTGTTAATGAACTACAATTCTTTATGATTCATGTATAACACATACTCCTTGGGAAAAAATAATTCCTCTACTTCTTGATAGCTTGTATCATAGCTTAGGACTCTTAATCATAAACTAAATAGTTGTGTTTTGGTTCATTTAAATTCTCACTAAAGCAAGCAATGGACTCTATATTTGTCCCACTAGCATCAAAATCAGCTTAAAACATTTTGTTGAAATCTAACAATACCAATGACAACTGTTTTGTCACTTTTTTCTTCTAAAATAAAAAACTCGTTTTTGCAACAATGGTCCATTCAAACTTATTTTTCTCTCTTCTCATTTTTTTTGTAATAGGTGCACATACATCATTGAAGTTTCCAATAAATTTCCTGTAGAAAATTTCCAACCAATGAAAACTTCTAGCTCAAACATAGTTATAAGTGATTTCCATTCAACTATTGCTCTTACTTTTTTATGGTCAACTTTCAAAACCACTTGTGATAATTCAAATTTGAAATATATTATCTCTTCCTTTATGAAGCTACACTTTTTCAAGTTGACCAAAGATTTCGCATTCAATCTTTGGAACACCAACCTCAAATGCAACAATTGTTCCTCTTTTGAATGATTGAAAATAAAAATGTCATCAAGATAAACAATGAAAAACTTACCTGAATAATATTTTAGCATTTTATTCATGAGTCTCATGAATGTACTAGTTGCATTTGACAACCCAAATGACATATCAATCCACTCATACAACCCATCATTAATTTTGAATGCAGTTTTCCACTCATCACCCTATGTAATTTTGATTTGGCAATACCCACCCTTAAAATCAATCTACGTTAGGTACCTTTCTCCACTCAAACAATCTATCAAGTCATCCATTCTTGGCATTGGAAATCTAAACTTGATAGTGATCTTGTTTAATTCTGTAGAATAAATAAGCATACTTCAATCTCCACCTTTCTTAGGTTCTAATACTCCTCAGACTACACATGGGCTTAAATTTCCCCTTACTAAACTCTTCTCCAATGGCCCACTTGTTTATTCACCTATTCATTCTCCATAGATGTTAGCCTATATGATGCCTCATTTAGAAAACTTGATCTGGGCACTAGATTTATATTATGACCAATGCTTCTCATAAGTGGCAATTTATTCAGCAAAAAAATTTAAATTTCATCAACAAACACTTCTAATAAATTTTGAACTTCAAATGGAATATCACTCACCTTGGTTACGATCATAACTTGCATCAGTTTGGGGATGAAAGAAAAATATGTCTTCTCCGAGAATTCTTTACCAAAAACTAATAATACTTTAGGACTATTGTCTACTTCTCTTTTCTTCAATAGGATCAATGTGAACCTTCTACTATCCTTCATAAGCATGTATGTGTTTGATCTACCATTGTGAACAACCTTTATACCAAACTTCCATGGTATTTATAACAACACATGGCATACATCTTTGGGAATTATTTCACACAACACTTCATCCTTATAAGGTTGAATTTGAAAACTAATTATACACTCTTTATTCACCAACGCTTGATAATATTTAAATAACGAAGAGACTTTGTATGGATTTGGATGCACCATTATTTCTAGTCCAAGATTTTGTAAAATTTATTTTGAAATCAAGTTATATGTGATACCACTATAAATAATGACCTTACAACACTTACCTCCACTTTGAAAATATTCTATAATAATTTATTCATTTTCACCAATACATCTTTCTGCTCAGCTAGTTTAAACGACACTCTCTTCATCATAAGAGCTTCACCACGTTCCATTTCTTTCGTACTCTTTGGGGATGTGATACTTTCTTCATTTACATAAATAAGATGATTGTGCTTCATTTATACTACCGATATTATGAAATTATTTTGGACATTTATAGACTCTATACCCAACTTATCCACACTCAAAGCACTTACCCATGAATCCTCTACCGCTTCCTCTTCCAAAGGAATATCTACATTTAGAAGAAAACTTTATTCCACTTTGGATCTAATTATGATTTTTTGAAGTACTTGCTTCACCTTCATGATTATATTGTTTTTTTCCACCATTATTTTTTCCTCTTCTTTTTAAGAACCTTCTTTTACCTTTATATTCCATTTGTTGCCTTCTAGGCTATTTTTCTTTTGCTTTTAATGCACATTGATAAGCTTCTTCCATTGACTTCACCCTAAACATTCCAAACTCATGTTGAATGGAAATACAAACTCCATTTACATACTTTGATATATCTTCTTTATCATCTTCTCTATAATCGTTACATATAGTGATCTTGTATAACTCTTCCATGCATTCTGTCACAATCAACTCCCTTTTTCTCACATTCTAAAATTTATTAAACAAACTCAGCTGATAATTTGTAAGTAATAGCTTACCCTTAAAATATTTTACCATCCTCTCACATGTTTCGTTTTATCTTTTCCTCTCTCTCCCTTTCTAATTGCACATGCTCCCACCACAAGCATGCAAGACCTTTCGGATTGGTATAGGGAAAATTCACCTTCTTGGAATCCTCCATTGACTCATCTAAATTTTTTCTCCATATTTATAATCCAATCTATGAGATCCTTAGAGCTCAAACTTTCTCCATAGCAAGGGGTGTCCAACTTTGGTTTGCTTCCCATATTTACAATAAATTGGATAAATCTATCCTTGGGTTCATCCACTATCTCCTCCATTTAAATCTCTCAAGTTTCTCTTCATCATCACTTACATAGTCAACATTAGTTCCTCTTCTTTGTGTTGTCTCAATTGCATCCAAAATTAGTTGGATTTGTTTTAGAATTTTTGCCAAGTTTGAAACTTTAGGTTCCATTACCCTTCCTCATTTAAGAGGATGTCCTCTATGTGCCATATCTTCACCATATTTTAATCTTTTATTTTGAAAGTTGAAACTTGACTCATCAAAATTCTCACACATACAACCCAACAAGGAAAAATTTGATTTAATACCATTTGATGCAAACAATAATGAGTGTGGAAAGTGAAATGTTTCCTTACTAACCAACATGTGCTACACTGCTTCACTCTCAAAGACACAACCATAGACATAAGACTAAGAGATGGTAACCACAATTATTTATTTATTTAGTGCTCAATAGTGTTACATATATTCACATACTCGCATTTCCCATATGACTATGACTAAAACTCTCCTCAGACCAATGACTAGGTTACACAAACATAAACTTATCTAATAGGCTCTTGGCTTTTCTTATCTCTCTAAGATTCACTTAGCTCTCTCTCTGCTATACTATCTTCTTTTGTATTTTAAGCTCTCTCATTTTTTATTTCTTTGATTGAATTCTTCTAAAGTGCTTCTCCAAATCTCTTCCAAAACTCCCTTAAAATCTTAGTGCCTTGATACTAACATCTTTCCAATCTTTTTGATCTCCCTTTGTCTTTGAAAATAATCCACACATCATGTTTTCTTGATCTGAACAGTTACCTTGTTTTTTCAATGTGGGAGAAACCATCAACTAATACAAACTAGAGATTATAAAATACCACTTACATTAAGTGGATGATTTGTCATGTTACCAATAAAAGGTCTTTACAATGAATGGGAGATGAATGAAACCATCCTTCCTTTAGTGCCTTGCCTTGTGATAATTTTTATGATATTCTTTGGCTTGGTGTTGATATTCCTCCATGTGCACAACATTTTTATAAGAGATGACAAGTCACACAATACAAAATATATGTGCTCAAGTCCAAAAGAAACCCCAAATCCACATGTATGAATGATACAATATTATTTGTAAATGCAAATAGTTTTGCATCATAAATAATATAAAGTTTTTTTTTTTTAATGTACACTATTTGTTTTGTATTTTGTTTTTTGAAAGATGACACATTATTTGGTAGGGCTATGAAAGGGATAGTCTTCAAGCCATGACAAGGCAAGCCCTGACTTTGAAGATTACAAAAATATTACTTCACAGAAGAGTGTCACATCACTAATAACGAATATCATCTCTCACAATCGAGGAGATCAAAATAATAAATAAACATAATATATTCCTTGTACAACCAATATATACGAATTAGATCATTTAAAATTTAGCGTATCAAATAAAGGTTTCAGATATATTTAATAATGGTATCAAATAGAGAAGTAAAATTTTGATGCACAAAAAATTTCTTGATAAGATGATTTTCAAATCAAATTCAAATGATTAAAATCAAATTTGGAAATAATAGGGAAACTTTGTTTAGTGCATAAAAGTATAAGTATGCCTCAATAATGAAATTGCCAAGTGATAAAATATGTGACTTAGATGTGTATTTATAGTAACCCAAAAGGAAAAAAAATTTACTTTACCTATCCTAAAAATATGGACCAACCTTTAATGGAGGGCCTAAATTTAAAAAATAGTCATTGGTGGAGAAAAGATACAGAGTCAACCCATATGAAATTATCAGCTAGCTAGTCTTGTCCAATTCTGGTCATTTTGTCATAGATGGATAACATTTGAAATAAAGGATTTGAGATGTCCATATAGATTCTTAGATAGGTTTTTAAAAATTAATAATATTTATGTAGGTGTAAAATAACTTAGAAAGGGATAGGTTCATATAGGTACTTATGATAGATTGAGGTGGTAAAATAGGTCTAGATTAAGTGTCAAAGTCAATTAAAGTGAAAGTAGATTAAAACTAACATTATCAAGTCTTCACGACCAAATTTAAGTGACTACACAATCTAATTATATGAAATATTTGATCCTTAGATGAAGATTTTGGTTGAAAAAAATAGAGGGATAAATCTTCATTTCAGAGTATCTCATAGGAGTGCTAGTCATGAGTTTTTTGTTTTATCATATATTTCACACATGGAATTCATTTTGGTTCTCATTTAATGCATTGGAGAGGTATTATCTAAAAACTCATCTTTTTGCAAAGTATCTAAGTTCCAAACTTCATATGTTTCATGTAAAATCCAACCGAATAAATCAGTCACCATTTGCACAAGTGCGTAGAAGGTGTAATTATTCCATTTTGTCATATATTGAACATTCAAACTCCATTTTTGTTCTCATTTGATGCATTGGAAATATATTTTTCCAAGGAACATATTTTTACCAAGGATCAAAGTTTTAAATTTCACAGATTTTTCATATTAGAGATCCAAAAGTTTGGAGGTAGGCTGACCCAGACTCATGAGTGCATGGATGAGCTAGAGGCATAAGCACATGGGTGACTTGGTGAAAGAATTGATATATATATATATATATATATATATATATATATATATATATATATATATATATATATATATATATATAATATAGGTATGAATTTAATAAGCAAAACACATAATAGAGATCGCATATCAATGTACACAACACAAAAATTTATCATGAATTTTTTTTAGAGAGATAAAAAACTCGCTAATGATGATTATTCAAATAATTGAGAAAATAAACATTGTACCCAATATAATTCTTCAAAATCTCACTTCTTCTCAAATAAGATTTCACAAAATCTTTAGATTGAATATGACCAATAATATCATATTCACAGGTTGGTTTCATAATAGGGGTAAAACTCTATTTATAATGAAATACTAAGAGAGGTGATCGTTGTAAAAGTAACGAATCCATCCATCTCAATAAAATAATTTAATTAAAATTTGGTAATAATTAGATAATTATAACTCTATTATTTATTATCATGAGGTTTCCATCTCATGACAATAAATAATATATTATTATTTATTTAATTAATACCAAGGCTAAGGATCAATTAAACCCACTTAGAATTAAATATTATAACACTCCTTAATGCTAAATAGGGATAAATATCATAGTTGCATTTAAAAAATGAACTATACTACATACCTAATTAAATGATTTAAAAACTTTCATCATGTCAAATATCACCTTTTAAAACAAAATGAATTATAATCCATAAACTATTTCAAATTAAGTTTAGGCTAGCATGATCGTAAGACTACATCTCATAATTTCTCTTGAATAATCATCTAAGCATATTTGGAGTCTTTTATAACATAAGGACCTCCATTAAAAAATATGTTTTTAATGTATTAGGTACAAAATTAAAACTTTTACACAAATTTTATAATAACATAACTTCTACATGAAGTTTACAATGCTTTACAATTGAGAAAAAATATAGAGAAGAAAAAGAAACACATGACCATTAAGAATTGGCATTGTCATACACACTCCCCCTCAATGACAACTTCACAAGGCTCGACATTGTATGAAACTACCAAACCTTGGTAACACCAAGTGAATTTATGAAGATATATGCCACTAATTCATATGTATGATAGACCTTCATATTTATATCACCATTGATGACCTTTTATTAGATATAATGCACATGAACTACAATATTAGTTCTTTACATACTTCACACCTACATAAAACTTAAAAACATTAAAAAAGATTCATGATAGCATAATATGGTTAGCAACACAATAACCACACACTTAAAAATATGACATATTTTTTACTATGGTAAAACACATTTTAAAACAATAATGTCATTTTTTAGGCAAACAAGTTTACTACTTTGATTACAAAGTTAGTAAAAAAAATGTAAATTATCATATTCTATTCATTATTGGACGTTTTCAATACTAACAAGATGAGTATCCCCAACAATAATGTGATGCATATATAATAATTTACTAATAATATGATACTAAGTTTAATCAAACATTAAATATCCTATTAGTAATAACTCATTTTATCATTTGAGTTCTATCAAAAAAACTTTTCAAGTTTAATATGCTTCAACAAAAGATTGAGATATAACCTCTCATACATCAAATATAGATGATGTTAGCACGAAATGCCATCATCCAATTAAACATATATGAAACTGAAACAAATAAATTTAGAGACGAATTAAATACTTAGTAAATTAAATGATGAAGAGCCAATAATACAAACTTCATTTACACTTTGCATTTCTTAACGTATCTTATTATCAAATGAAACATATAAGGATGTTAGCATAAACAATCAAATGATTAAAAAATCAATTGAAAGTATCTAAGTAATTGAAACACAAAAAATCTAAACTCACTGAATATGATTTTTTTTATCAAATGCAATAGCTAAAACATGATCATTTTGTCAAATTAAGAATGATGTTATGCATATAATGTATTTCAATGCTAACTAAATTGAAAATAATCATAATATCCATATATATATTTTGATTTATCATCTACTACAAATATATCTCTTGAAATGTAATTGTAACATGTTATTTTCAAGAATCAATACTAAATCATTTTTCTAACAAATACAATGTAGATGAGACACTATCAATATAGTTAGTATCTATAAAACAAAAATAAAATAGTTTTATCAAAACAAATGAAATGATATATGCATACATGTATTTTGATGTAGAAAAATAAAAATATTACATAGAGATATTATTTAGAATATGCACATTAGTATTTATGACTTCATCTGATAAAAAATTAAGAACATTTATGGATTGCAACATTGTTCTAACTATTTCTATGATGGTGTGATTTTTTATTTAAACAATATCATTTTGCAGAGGGGAATAAGGTGTTAATTTCATTTGAATATCACAACTAATGCAAAAAGAATCAAACTCTTTATTAATATATTCAACATCATTATTAGTTTTTAATCTCTTAATAAAAAAATAATAAATGCATTTTCAACAATAGTTGTAAATTATTTGAATTTAGACATGTCAAATTTATTTTTAATGAAAAAAAGATCAAATCATTCTAGTATAATTATCAATAAAAATAACAGAATATAGAGAATCATTAAAGAGAAAAATATTTAAGAGGTCTTACAACATCACTATGAATCAATTTTAAAGGATGTGAGGAATTCACATCATGATTTTTGTAAAAAAAGTTAGTATGTTGTTTACCACGTAAACAACCCTCACAAGTTTCATGAAGAGATGGGATAGAAAGAACTTCAATAACAAGATTATTTACAAATATATTAAATTTTTTTCTAAAATTAACATATCTTAATCTTTCATGTCATAATTAAGATTCATTTTTACTATGTGATGAAAGAAAATATGTAAAAGAAGGGAAAAAATATATATAAATCATTCTTTTGAATACCTTCAACAATCAAGGAACCAAAATAATTTATAATGTCTCTAAGCTTAAAAAGAATTTGCTATCTTGTTCTCAACTTACAAATTATAATTTTATTGTAACATTAATTAAAGATAGCTAGTGCATTTGATTCTTCTACTTGTTTTGATTAGAATTTTTTCTTTTGATATTTTTAAAAGATCGATTTTTTATTTTGTCTTTGTTTTTATAATAGGTTTCCCTTTTATGACCAAATTTATCACATACATTACAATTTTTATTAAACTTAGGTGTATGATTCTTATTACCATATTTTTTATTACTGTATTTTCTTTTAATAGAATTAACGTTAGATTTTTGGTTTTTAGTGATTTAAAGTGATAAGTGCATGAGTGACATTCTCTTTAAAATTAAACTTGGTCATAACTTGATCTTCTTGAATTAAGAAAATAGACAAAATGAAAATATTAGAGATATCTTGCTCAGTTTGATATTTAGAATTCAAAATTGAAATGAAATTTTTAAATTTTTAATAAATATTTAACTGAATGATAAAATAAAATAATTTATCTTGAATCAAATTATAATTATATCTATCTAACTGAAATAAAATATTTTTAATTTTAGCAAGAAAATTCATAACTTTTTTATCAAATTTCATAGGTGTAGTTAGCAAGTCAATGATTAATTCAATAATCTTCGAGAGATGAGTGACCTCATACATGGATTCAAGAAGTTTTTAATAATCACTAAGAGACTCTTGAAAATTGATATGGATAAGGATTTCATTCTTAACACTCCACAAAATAATAGACATAGCTTCTTACAAATTTTGTTGAAATGCATTAATAAGCTTAGGGGTCACATGTCGTCTAAAAAGAGTTTTTTCAGCCCCAATGACAACATTACATAAATTAAGGGTCATAATTCTCCTTCAACATAAATTATATATATATATTATAGTTATTTTCATTCAGTATTTAAGATTTATCTAAAAAAATGAGGTGAAGCTATAACTTCTTTTTAAATAAGACAACAAACAAATGCTTAAAATAAAACCTTTCAATGTGAATTTTAACTTAATTTGATAGTAAAACAAATTTAAAAGTGCAAGCACATAATAATTTTTCAATTTAATGCTAGATAAAGTAAAAAAATGATCAAAGATTGTAATAAAATAAGGTGTCACAAATGTTGCAAAAATATACTAATGTAAGAACGATTTTAAGAAAAATAAAATTTTAATAAGTTTTTATACTTTGATTGTAAAATAAATTAAATAAAAAGTGCAATTATGCTTAATTACATAATGTAGATGTCAAAAATATAAAAAATCAATTTAAAATTACACAAAACTAGGTGTCGAAAGAGTTATACTTAGAATGATCACCTAGACACTGTTATTAAAAAAGTTATAAAATTAGTAATAAAAAAATTTAAAATATAAAATGGACCATGTAGATGTGTCTGTAAGGTGTCAAAACTTAGGGATCAACTGATTAGAATAGAAAACTTAGGGATCGACTGATTACATGACTATTCCTGTCAAAACATTTAATAGCTCAAAAGTCTAATAAATGTTGATAAATTAACTAAGATTTTTAACGTGTGAGAAGTTGGCACACAAATAAAAAATAGAATTCAAATTAAATTAAATTCAAAAATAAAAAATTAGTTTTTTGGAGTTTTGAATACATGACCTCCCAAATTACAAGCATCTAGTAAAATAAGAAGTTCCACTCATCTATAAGTTTAGTTGAAATTTAACATGTACTAATTTATTTTTAACTATTTTCTAAATGATCTTAAAAATAGAAAATTTTGTGTGTGTGTGTGTGTGTAAAAAAAAATTATTATATATATTTTTTAAATTACTTTTTAGGTAAAAAAAAAAATTAAAATAAAAAGTGGGGCCCATGCGATTTTGCATGAAAATAAAGAATTTTAATAAATCAAATATTTAAAAAATACTTTCAACAACTATCTAAAAATATTTATATACTTGTAACACATTTTAGATAGATATATGGCATTCATGTAGATGCAACAATGCACACAGTAGTTTGATTAGATCACCAAACTACATGAAAATTTGTCAACATTCCTAGAATCTTGTCACAAAGTGAATCAAGCTTTCAAAATTGAATTTTGATGACCAAAAACTATTGTTTGAATTTTCAAGTAATACAGGGCGGCCACAAGGGGAGACAAAAAAAATTCTAGAGCTTAAAATTTTTGGAGCTTGGAATGGCCTTCTTAAGGTCTAAAAATTTGTGATAGGCTTTGAAACTTTACAACAATATAACCAAAGCCTTAAAAAACTAATTTTGAAGCTATGATTTTTTTTTTTTGAATTTTTTCAATGCCACAAGGCTATTACAATGGCATTTATGGCAGCAAAATATCTTCAAAAAATAGTGATTTGAAGCTTAAAACAGGTGCTAGAGTGATTGTAGACCAAAATAAAGATATTTGACCCCTTAGAAGAGAGATCCAAGCATTAAATATTCATAATATGATTTTTTAAAATTTTTAACTTCCCTTAGTGCCATACAACCATGCCTAGGCAAGAAAAATCATATTAAAAAAACTCTAATTGTTTAAATAGAGTTTTGGACAACCTATATGAAAATTGTAAGAAGAGATTTGACTGCATAACATCAACAATGAAACAAAATGAAATTCTAACATAATTATTTATTTCCAAGTCCGTACACCACCTCCTCATTCTTAAAAAAATTAATTTTAATTATTGATACTCAACTTAATGTAATAAATTTGCTAATTAAATCCACCCTGCTTGCTCTAATTCCATGAAAGAATTGATAGATAATATATAACAATAAATATGATGAATCTAGGTATGAATTTAATAAGAAAAACACATAATAGAGATCACATATCAATGTACACAACACAAGAATTTATTGTGAAAAAAATTCAAAGAGGTAAACAAATCTACTGATGATGATTATTCAAATAATTGAGAAACTCAACTCTGTACCCAATACAATTCTTTAACCTCTCACTTCTTCTTAGATAATATTTCACAAAATCCTTATATTGAATATGATCAATAATATCATATTCACAGATTAGTTTCACAGTAAAAATAAAAACCTATTTATAATGAAATACTAAGGGAGGTGATCATTGTTAAAGTAATGGGTCCATCCATTTTGATAAAACAATTTAATTAAAATTTGATAACAATTAAATAATTATAACTCTATTATTTATTATTAGGAAGTTTTCATTTCATCATAATAAATAATATATTATTGTTTATTTAATTAATACTAGGTGAATACAATACTTTGGGCATGCCAAGTACACTAGGTGTGCTAGAATGCGAAGATAAAAATACCTATTCTTGTTTTGGCCATATCTTTCACATTTGGACTCTGTTTTAGCTCTCATTCGAAACATTGGAAAGATATTGACATAATAAATCCAATGATGTGAAATATTTTATCCATATAGTAAGATTATGTCTAAAAAGTAAAGAGGGATAAATTTTATTTTTTTTACAATACCTCACATGTGCACTAGTCATGAATTATCTATTTTGTCATATCTTTCATCTCCGGGCTTTATTTTGGCTCCCATTTAAAGTAATAGAAAGAAATTTGAATGATAAATTTAATGATATTAAATATTTTATCCTCAAATAAGTTTTGGATGGGTTCACTTCTTAGATTTTAGTCAACTGTCCCTTTGCATGACTCAATTTCATATATTAGTATGTGGCACATACTATTTCTAGACCCTAGCACCTAATGGATAAGGCCTAGTATACCTGCTTGGTGATTTTTTTAAATATATCATGTATTTGTAATATTTAAGTCACTTTATTGAAAAGTGAAATATAAATGTAAAATAGATTATGACAAAAATGAGAATACGAAAGGTCATTTTCATCCTCTATGTGTTATAAATAGGAGATATGGAAATTGTAAAGAGGTTCTTCTTTATTTTAGTGCTTAGGGAAGGGTTGGATGGAACTTTGTGTATCATTTACTTTTTCATATTTTTTAATGGAGTAGAATTAAAATTATTAAATCATTTTTGGCTTTGTGGCTTTTGATGCTCTTTATTTATGATTTTTTGTTTTTTTTTGTAGATAGAGAAGCCATTAAAATTTTGCATCTTCTTAGTTTTGTGCCACTCACGGTGTTTCCAAACTTTTTGTTGAAAACTCTTGGCATGGGATTTGTACCAAGTTTACCCAATTGGTACCAAGTGTATAAAAAAATGATGTTCAACATATTTTATTGTTTCCTCTTAATGTTCTATATTTGGAAACTGATTTACTTTATATAGTGTGACATGTTTAGTAAGTATACATTTGCCATTTTATTTATTATGTTGTGTTGTATGTAGTATGTATAATGTGTAATTAGTGTTGGTTTTCATTTTATGTGGACACTACTATAGAGTATTATTCTCACTAATAATGTTTTGAACTAATATGTAATTATTGTTAAGTTATTTATGTTGCAATACATATTATATTATTATTAACATAACATAAAACCTATGTATTGTTAATCATTTTTAATCACTAATTAGGATCAGGTGATAAAATCTTATTGTATATAGTCTTATTTTCATAGTTTTATATTATTATATTTATATTTGTTTAACTTTGTTTGACCATATATTATATCGTTACAGACACATACCACCAATGCATTATGTTTTTACTCCTAAGAATGATGAACTAATTTTAGACAAATAAATTAAATATTAGACACTTAACTATGTCAAGTTTAACTTATTCTTAACATACATAACTTGTGCATACACATTTGATTCTTGGTTATATTTTTTCCTAACCATTCACCTATCTATGGGTTTGTCCTTCTTAATTTTCCATCATTCATATAAATGATCTCCATGGTATGTTCCTTAATACTCTATTATCCTTAGAAGACTATCAACATATTCTAGATCATTGTTTCCTCCTCCATGAATAGTCCTAGCAACAATTGAATGCTTCCAACTACTGATAGTGTCTCAGGTTCTCCAAATGGATAATTTTCAAATTCAAATCCCTCCCTTAGGCTAGATGACATGTTTCACATGTCGGTTATGGATGGAAATTTTCCAAAGAGTCATATATATATATATATATATATATATATATATATATATATATATATATATAATAAGCTTAGAAGATTATTCCTATCCGTCTCACTTGGTCATGTTGGACTCCTTAGAAGGTTATTCCTATCCGTCTCTCACTTGGTCATGTTAGACCCAAATTTTGAATTCATAAAGTTTTTAAAAATTTGATTGCCACATGGAGAAAGTGGAAGCTTGGAATGAGGTCAGATATGACTCAGGGGTGGTCCAAGTCTTATACATTTTTTCACTCGATAAAATTTCATTTTAGAGAAATCAGAGAAATCTTGTACCATTTTCACCTTAAGTGCTTTTTAGATGCAATTCTTCTACCTTGTCATATCTTTCACATCTAGACTCCATTTTAATTTTCATTTGAAGTGTTAAAAATAATATTTTTCAAAGGATTATCTTTGTTTAAATTAGTATGGTAAAAATTTCATAGATTTTATGTAAAATCCAATTGGTGAAATCAAGGACCATTCACATCTCAAAGTGTGTGGCAGGTGAATTTCTTTTATTTTGTCATAGATTTCATATCCAAACTTAATTTTATTTCTCATTTAATGTGTTGGAAATATATTTTCAAATGGATAATATTTACATGAAGGATCAAAGGACAATAATTCATGGATTTATCTAAAATTCAACTAGAGATATCGGGCACCATTTGTACAAGCGTGCAATAGATTAAAATCTTCTATTTTGTCATATCTTTCACATTTAAACTCTATTTTGGTTCTCATTTGATGCATTAGAAGTATATTGTACCAATGAACATATTTGCATGAAATATAAAAGTCCCAAACTTCATAAATTTCATTTAAAATCTAACTAGAGAAATCAAGTACCATTCATACAAATGCACAAAAGGTGTAATTATTTATTTTCATCACACCTTTCACATTTGGACACCATTTATGTTATCATTTCATGCATTGGCAATTCTTGTCCCATGGAAAATATTTGTACAAAGGATCAAAGTCTCAAAATTCATAGACTTTTCATATCATAGATTTGGGAGGTAGGCTGACCCAACCTCATAGTCGTGTGGGAAAGTTAGATGCATGGGCACAATAAGTAAATTGGGTGTGTCAGGTCCACTGGGTGCATCAAAATAGAAATAAAATATATATATTATTGTTTTGGGCATATATTTCACATTTGGATTCATTATTATCTCCTATTTGAAGTGTTGGAAAGATCTTGAAATGGGCAATGGGTTTTATCAGAATTTAGAATTAATTGGTGTATTAAATCTAATTAAGATAAAATAAATAGAAAGATATTGATTGTTGTAAAATGAATTGTAACTAGTAAAATGAAAGTAAAGAACTAAAATGGATGAATCACAAAAAAATGAAAGGAAGCTAATTATGAAAAATACAAGACGACTTAGCTATTTTTTAATGATATTCTAACTATGTACAATTGAAAGACAACTAGAGATTATCAACTTAGACTGATCCTTCATGTGTAACAAAAACTGTGACTATAACTGTTGAGGGTTAGAACGGGCCATAAGGGGACAAGATCGACTACCACTACTATATTTTATGATTTGATCTTGTTTTGTATGGAAAATTATGGCACAATCACTTGCTTCTAATTAAAATATGATTGTGTGTGAAAATTGGCCCTTTGGATGCATATGGATGACTTGAAAATGAGCTATTCAAAGTTGAAACCCTAATAGGGATTATGATGGTTTAAATTTTGTAAATAAAAATTGAGGGAATGTAATGTGTTGAGATAACCCCACTCACCCCCATGATTATTGATCACTATGTATCCAATATTATGAAGAATGATATCAAGCTCGCATAGTTCTCTCACTTAGAGTGATCTGTGCGATTGTGCTTCTTTTGCTACATGTAAAATTATATATATATATATATATATATATATATATATATATATATATATATATATATATATATATATGGCTTGAATATTTGATAATTCTTTGCTTGATTTAGATAAAATATGCTTTTAACTTAGCTTAGAGTTGCTTTAAATGATCAGAATCAGATTTATAAATAATAGTGAAACTTTGCTCAGTGTGCAATAGTATAAGTATGCCTCAATAGTGAAATTTCTAAGTGATAGAATATGTGACTTAGATGTGCCTTTATAAAAATCCAAAAGGGGAAAACCTCATGTTACCTATCCTAAGAATACATACCAACCTATAAGGGAATGTCTAAATTTTAAAAATAATCATAAATGGGAGAAATTAAAAGATTGACCCATATGACATTATCAATTAGCTGGTCCCATTCCATTCTAGTCGATTTTGTCCTAGAAGGGTAACATTTGAAACTAAGGATCTGGGGTGTCCATAAATATGTTTAGAGATTTTTTTTAACAAATAATAATATTTATGTAGGCATAAAACAACTTAGAAAATGATAGATTTTTATAAGTACTTAAAATAGAACGAGGTCATTAAATAGGCCCAAATTAAGTGTTCAAGTCAATTAAAGTGTAAGTGGGACAAAACCAAAATATCAAATATTCATGATAAAATTTGAGTGACTACACAATCCAATGATGTGAAATCTATGATCCTTATATGAAAATTTTTGTTGGAAAACAAAGACAGATAAATCTTATTTTGACAATACTTCATAGGGAAATTAGTTGCAAATACTCTATTTCATCATATATTTAACATCTGAACTCCATTTTGGTTCTATTTTAATGCATTGGAGAGATAGTGTTCTAATAAACATTTTTTCCAAAGGATCAAAGTCCCAAACTTCATATATTTGATGTAAAATCCAATCGAATAAACTGGTTACCATTTACACAAGTGCGTAGAAGGTATAACTATTCCATTTTATTACATATTTACATCCAAACTTCATTTTGGTTCTCATTTGATGCATTGGAAATATATAATCCCAAGGAAAATCTTTTTATCAAGGATCAAAGTCATAAATTTCATAGATTTTTCCTACTGGAGATCTAAAACTTTAGAGGTAAGCTGACCCAACCTCACGAGTGGATGGGTAAGTTGGACACATAGACATGTGGGTGAACTAGGTTCATGGGCATGACAAGTACACTGGGCATGGGAAGTACTTTAGGAATTCCAAGTACATCGATTGCATCATAATACAAAGGTAGAAATACATATCCTTATTTTGACCACATCTAGACTCTGTTTTACCTCGTTTGAAGAATTGGAAAGATATTAAAAATAAATTCAATGTTGTGAAATATTTTACCTATATAGGAAAAAATATTTTAGAAAAAAGGGATTTTTTTGTTTTAACATTACTTTGCGTGTGCATACTAGTAGTGAATTCTCCGTTGTGTCATCCTAGTTCAACTATCAACAAATTGAGCATGTTTCTAAAAAATAGAAACAAGTATATCAATTTTATGAAAGAGAAGAAAAATATTTAAAAAATGGAATAAAATATTACAAATACTTTCTTTCATATTACTAAGGACCAATAAACTATCTAATAGATAGTTCCATCAAATGAACGAAAGACTTTCTTCCACAAAGAGACAAAAAATAAGATCTATATCTCTAGTGAAGCAAAAAAGATATTTGGTATCTATATCTCTATTAATACTATGCTTATTTTATATTTGGAAATTTTTTTAGTTCTCATTTGAGGAAATGGAAATCTATTTGATCCTCATATAATATTTGGATGGGTTCACATCTTGGATTTTAGTAAAATTTCCCTTTAGAGGACTCGATTGCATATATTAGTATGTGGCACATACTATTTCCAAACCCTACCAGCCAATGGATAAGGCTTAGTGAGCTTGATTGGTGATTTACTTAAATATATTATGCCTTTGTAATATTTAAGTCACTTAATTAGAAAGTTAAATATACATTTAAAATAGAATATGAAAAAAATGAGAAGACAAAAAGTCTTTTACACCCTCCTATGTATTAGAAATAGGAGAGATGGTAATTGTAAAGGGGTTCTTCTTTATTTTAGCTCTTGGTGAAGGGTTGGCTATAAATTTGTGTGTATCATACACTTTTATAGTTTTTTTTAATGGATTAGAATAAAATTGATTGATTTTTTTTGGTTTTGTGGCCTCTGATGCTCTTTATTTATAATTTGTTGTTGTGGTTCATAGATAAAGAAGCCATTAAAATTTTGTACTTTTATTGGTTGTGTACACTCATGGTGTTCAAAACTTTGTGTTGAAAACCTCTTGTATGGGATTTATACAAAGTGTACCCAATCTAAGTTTTGAGGAGACTTTTTGCTTCCAAGAAATCTATTATTGTTGTTTTCTCCAATCTAATCCTTATCACAAGATACCCATGAGATTGGGCATTCCTTGAAGAGGGGAAGGTGGGGAAAATTATGTACTTTCATCCTCCATTTTAGAACTTATCTAGGATCAATCCAAGGCACGTTTATGGGTATTGAAATTCACAAATGGAGTCTACTTGAATAGTATCCAGGAGATGCACTATTACCATCAGAAGTTCAATATGATGTACTTCACATAGGTTAAGTCTAGTTATGAATACTTGAGTGTTGGACTTATTATTTCTTAAAAAAAGTGGAAATGAGCATTTAAATTCCACTAAACAAACACAAAAGAGAGGGAAGGGTAAGGTAGAGAAGGGAAGCCTCCAGGTCTAAAATGAGATCAATGCAATGGTCATTGAACCAAGTGACTCTACCACAATTATACCACTGGAGACCAGGTTTCACTAAATTTTTACCTCCAAGAACATACAATGGGGAGAGTCTAAGGGAATTGGGAGTATGCCTTCAATGAGAGTTCCTACCAACAATGAGTACTAGGGGTTTATTGTCTAAAACACAAACACTATATGAGAATTTGCAACTAGGCACATAAATTATCAGGACTACCAAAAGCAAAATGAAAGAACTCACACATAGATTATAATAACTAAGCACATCATAACCATGACATATATAAAGTAATAAAGTGTTAATCCAATTAACCTATCACTGATGATCATTTAAACATGAAGATGAAAGAAAATTGAAACACAAAATAGACTCTCTTACAAAAAATAAATATTGTATTCATTAAAAGAGTGAAATGCTACTACAATAATCGATCCTGGACTGCTTTTACAATCTAAAGTGATGAAGGAAATGCAGGTGAAATCCTAGCAACAATCTAACAGTACCTTTGAGCAATGTTTTGGATGACCCTTAAAATACAATGTGGATCATCTATAAATAGATAAAGATTAGGGTTCAAATCCAAAAAATATGAGCATCCCATCCTAGGTCATGATGACTACTTATTAATTTTATAATTGTATTTCAAAATTTGAACCAAAATAAATCCCTACAAACCTACAATAGATCTATAGGGGACCACTAATTAACACACATAGGCAGCTAAGAGGGGCTAGCTCCTAATTGCTTCAATTGGGTGATCTTGGATTCCAATGCGGATGCCATGAGGTCAAACTCCTTGTCCAACTTGGCTAGGTTTATAAGAGGCTTAGTGAAAGGGAAACGAGAGGAGATGGAGGAGTGAGCAAGGGAACCTAGATGGGTGCATTTTAGGTGCCTCATTTTGGGCTCACTTTGAACTACCAACCACATAAAATATCAGATGTCATGGTGCCAATAATTGAGTGGGTTGTCCTTGAGTTGCCTAGCATCGTGTGGTTTGAGGTCAACTTTATTGTGGCCTGATCATTGGCACTACCAGAGGAGGTAGAGTTAGAGAGTGAGGAGCAACTAGAGGAGGTAGAGGTGGAGCTTAAGGAGCTAGAGTTACTGGTGGAAGTGGAGATGGATCTAGGGCTGGAGCTCAAAGAGGAAAAGATGGCAGGATGCCTTGTAAGATTCTATAGGACATGGCTAGAGATATTAAAGTCAGGTCCTCCATGAACTGATTAGGAGTTGGAGGAGTTGCAGAGAGGCTTACCTAAACCTTCTTCTCCTTATTCTTATTATTTGTTATTATCTAGGATAACATCTCCCAGTCATTAGTGGCATTAAAATAGAGCTCATTATCATCTTTGGCTTGATGGCCATAGTTGATGTTGAGTTGAGATGAGTATTGTGACAAATGGGTCCAAATCACCCCTTTATGGTCCCACTATCAAATCTTGCACTTTACTAGGGTGAAGGAGTCTCGCCCAACCACCATTTTTTATATTGAGGGAAAGTTCATGTAGACATGATTCCATATGGTGATCGGGAGCTATGGGTATGCCTTTTGTTGATGTTGTATGTAGAACTCAAAGATTTTATTCACCAATTGATAGGTGATCTCCTATTTTAATAAGTAGTCAGGGACATAATATGGTAAGCATAGGGGTTGTTGGAAGAAGCCCATAACTCAAATAAATGTGTCATATTTGTATAACTAGTAGTCTCTAATGGATGTGATAGAGTCACAAATTACCTTTGAGAGATGAGGCATTTTAACTTTGTTAACTACCTAGTACACCACTAGGTAGAAGTGGTCACATATATCCTAGACATATTGATAGAACTGGTGGCCATACAACTTCTAAAAGATCACGTAGATGGTTAGGCCATCAGGAACCCACATAGGAAAAGATTAAGGCTTGAATGAGAGTATCCCATAAATTTCATCTAATAAGTAGTTCATCATGTATAAATTTCCTCCAATTTGGGCATCTACAATGGCATGGACCAACTTGAATTTGATGAAGACTCTTATGTCTAGAATGTATGAATGAGTCAGGATCATGTGAAAAAAGGGGTACCCACATCTCATTGATGTGTTAATAGTCTAGGTCTCCGAACAACTGGTTCAATAGGATCATGACTACTCAGACCTCCTCATAGAAGGTGAAAACTATGTAGGCATTGAGCTTCTGCTTATGAACCAACTTGGAGTTGGGGTTCTCAACCTAGTTGTGGAGGATGTCATAGATATGGTAGGTGTCCATATAGGCTAACATTACCGTTGCATCATATGATAAAGAAAACTCAGGGAGGGAGTAATTTGCCTTGAAGGTATTCTTAGATATATTGGTAATCTGGTGCTAATATGTGGGTGAGCATACCCAGTCATTGACAATGTCTTGCACATAGATAGCCTTATGGAGGATGTCGCCTAGTAGGTCGGCATAGAGAAATGCCTCTAGTTTGGATATGAATTTATGGAGTCTTCACTTCTTATGAGACCAAATGGCATCCTCATACTCAGCTAACCAGTTATCAACATCGACAAAATCCTTGGATGCCTACTCAATTACCTTAGATATGTCATTATAGTGCCTATACCTAGTTAAACCAATAGGGAAAGTGGTGCCCTGGTACTCGGGCTCAGCCTTCAATTTTGAGGATGTACTAACCATTGGAGTAGGATGGGAGGGAAATTTAGGGAACTTAAAGCATATAAGCCATGGGATGTGGGGGATGTATGTAATTTTAGAAGTAATTAGTTAAATATTTTAGAAGTCAATGATGGTAAACATTAATGGGATTCTCTTAGGTTTTATAAGCGCAGGCATAAATCCCCTTACATTAATGGTATTTAGTGGCTCACTTGCTATGAGTTTGAAGTTGAGTTAGTGGTTGGATTTTCTCTCTTTATTTTTAAATTTATAATTAAATTTGGATCCCATGATCCACTACTCCCAGCCAGATATAGTAATGGTGATGGGATATTTTTTTAAGCTATCCAATCTAGTCCAATTTCCCATTCTATTAATGTCCAGTGTGTGGTAGGCACATAGTCACATCCCTTAGAGGCTTTTCAACTAACTTCTACCTTATGACATGTGTCATCCATTTATTGGTCCTCCCATTAATGGTCGACACCTAGGCATGGTTCTATACTCCATGTCAATCCCCTAGGATGGGTGATGTGTCACCAAGGGACATGTGTCATACCTTAATTGGCCTTTGAGTCTCATCCTTACTTCATTTTGAGCTTCCCAAGATCATAGGTGGAAACTAGTTTATCTATGTACTAGGTGACATGACTCCTCATTTAGTTGGGCTCTACCAAGCTTTGACATCTCTGATAGGTCTGAGGGATTGGCCTTTCTGACTCCTGGTGAAATGGTAACTTTCCATTTGGTTGGGCTCTCATGGGCTCTTACATCTTTGATAGGTCCATGGGATTGGCCTTCCTGAATCTGGATGACGTGATAAATTCTCATTTAGTCAGGCTATCTCAGGATCTAACAACTCTGACAATTCTAGGAGACTGGCCTTTTTGAATCCAGATGACATGGAAACTTTCCATTCATCTAGGCTCTCCTAAGCTTTGACATCCCTGACAGGTCTAGGAGACTAGCCTTTTTAACTCCAGATGATGTGGTACCTTCCCATTCGGTCGGGCTCTTGGAAATTCATAAAATGACTAAGTAAGAAAGATAAAAATAATATAATACATTAAAGCTTACCTATTAGATATGAAAAACTCTATTTACAATGGAGGATAATGAGTTTGTTGCTTTAGGAAGGGAAATAGACTAAGAAATATTCAAGTGAAAATCAACTTGTAACATTAGCACCATGATTTACAAAGAGGATAATCACCTTTTAGTTCTAAAGAGAAATAAAATAGGCTGATTACTACTTGAGAAAATCAAGGTAGTGCATATTCTATAGATTTAAGCAAGCATCACTTCCAAGAACAAAAAAAAGGACTTTGAATCTCTGGCTCATGAAATATTTGGATGGGTCCCCTATTTCAAACGAAAAGGGGGCATGTTGGCCACAATAAATGGTGACTTCAATGGAGAAATTGATGAGAAGCACTTAGAACCCAATCAGTTTCTTCTTATTTCTTTGATCAACACAAAGATTGTATGGGGGTCTTTGTTATCCACAAAAAATACTAGGCACTAAAGTCTTACAATATCAAGGAACATATTGAGCTTCCACCCATAGACGACTACCAGTGTGTGTGAGAAGTGATTTTTATTTTTGATTCATTCTTGGATTACCTTTGATTAATCAAGTCTAGACTAGTTATCAGACTTCCTCTAGGGCATTATTGGCTTGATGGCTTAGAGGAGTAGCTAGGGCATTATTCTACTACCAGTTGGGCATCCATATCCTTGACAGATATGTCTCTGTTCTCGTTCATGGCCTTTCTCTACTTCCAACCAGGCCAGAAAGCCTACAATGGAGATTGCCTATATAGCCCTTTCAAGGTAGACTCAAAATTTAGATTTTGCATGCTTTCTCTATTCTTTTATAAGCTTCCCAAGAAGAGATTATTATTTATTTGTCTTATCCATTGAGGGTTTAGGACCAAGTCGAAGGTGGATGCATGGGGGGAAGTTTTGAATAACTAGTAAGTCCTTGATCAACTTGAATAATTGAGCTTTTATTTTAAGTGGAGCTTGGTATCTATATTGGGGTGTAGGATATTCTAAAATCAACCTATTTATCTTAGAATCATTAGCCTCACATATTTGGGATGTCAAAAGTCCTTTTTCTTAAAATCTTAGAATTGCTTAGTTTAACTTGGGCTTCCTTGTTTCTCAACAATCCTCTCAAGTTTCAGCCACCACCTAAAGCAGTTACTAATAGGGATAGGTGTCAGAGGAATAATTCAAAATAAAGAAGGGGCTAGAGGGGTAAAACACAACACAAAATAAAAGAACATAATAGAAATGAACACAAGACAAAATCAAACACACAACTAAAGTAAATCTATTTAATACATACATTACTGCCTCCTACTAAGATTACTTAGAAACTACTTTGGAGGGGATAGCCAAAAAATAGTTCTTCAAGAAATACTTGTTTACTGGAAGTGGTAAGTCATTTCCCTAGAGATCTTTGAGACAAAAGGTATTTTGGCCCAAAATTTTGGCTTTTGGTATGGGCTAATTTAGAGGTGATGAAATTTTGAATGCTAGTATTTCTTCTCATGGACCTTGTCCCACATCAGGACTAGGTTTGAGATTTTGATGGTCTTGACATTTACCATCTTATCAAACCACCTCTTGATTATGCCTTGGTGCTTGCTAAAGAGAAACAAAGCTTCATATAAAGCTTCTTCTAATTGAATCAGGTCCAAGAGTTTAGAATTTAATTTGTCATCCAGTTCTATGAATTGCTACATGAACTTATAAGTCAACATTTTGATGGTGACTGGCATGATTAACTCCAATCTGTAGATGAGAAGGAAAGAAGATTTTTGAGGGCTTGTTTATACTTGATATGATCTACCCATAAAGACAAATTTTAGCAGTGATTGCCATTCACAGGGCTTCTCTTTGGCTAATTTCTTGATGGTGTATTTTTATTGGTGGATTCTGCCAATCTATTCCATTGCGGGTAGTGATTAGATGAGAACTTCAGTGTGATATCATTATCATAGGCCCATTCTGTAAATTCTATGGATTTAAAGGTAGGGCCATTATCACACACTAAATAAATAGGGACCCCAAAATGAGTGACTATGGCATTCTCCAGGGACTTGATCACTTTGACAATAGTGTTTCTTTTGGTTGAAACTACCTCAGACCATCTAGTGCTATAGCACATGCTTGTAAGGATAAATTTATCATTGACTGATGAATTGGGGTTAATCACCCCCATGAAATCCAATCCTCAATATGCAAATGGTATAGATTATACAATAGGTTATAGCGACATTACGATGTGCATTTCCATTTTAGTATAGGTTTAGCATTGGTGGTAGAAATAAACATGAGTGTGAACATCTATAAATAGTGTGCACCAATAGTAACCTACCCAAAGATCCTTGTGAGCCATGGCATTTTTTGCAGGATGGTCAGCGCCTATTTTTTCATGAAAACTTGCCATTATGTCCTTGGCCTCTTCTTTTGATACACACTAGAGGTAGATTTCTTCATGGTTTATTTTGAAGATAACTCCTTTATTTAGCATTTAATGTGCAAATTTAAACTAGAGGGCCCTTTTTGCATATGGTTGAGTCTCGAGGGTGCATTTACCTAGAGTATAAAGTTCATGACTGAGGTGTACCAATCTGAGTGTCACACCCTTTGTTGGTCCACCTGGTGTATCATGATTATTGGATCTATCTCTATGATTATATAAGTGAGGTCTTATCCCCTGACTAGTTTAGTTGGCTTGATTTCCAAGTCATACTCTTGTAATTTCATCATCCATCAACCTCTCCTCTTGCCTAGCTCATTCTTCCCTAACATTTTATTTATACCTAGGTTTAGGGCAATGACATGCACTCTATTTCAAAGGAAGTAATGCCTAAATTTCTTCAATGTCTTGAACAGGGCATAAGCATGCTTGTACAAGGTATAATATTAGAGTTCGACAAATTTAAGATTAGTGCTCATAAAAGCCATCGTTTATTCTTCTCCTTCTAACCTCTGATTGAGGCAGGTGACAATGGTGTGCTTTGAAGCAAAAGGGTAAACATATAATTCTTATGTATGGTCTAGGATGACAAGGACTTGGGATTTCATGATAGCATCTTTGATATCATAGAAAAATTCTTTCAATTTTGATCACCACTGTACTTTAGCATCCTATTTCAACATTGCATTTAAGGGATTCACTATTTCAACAAATTCAAAAATAAATATACGCACAAAGTTGATTTTCCTAAAGAAAGATTTTAGTTCCTTTTTTTTGTTAGGTAAAGGTATTTTAGAAATTACATCTGCGCTTTTGGGGTCGATAGCAATACCTTACTTTGTGACAATGTGATCAAGAAGCCTACCTTCAATGATAATGAACATGCTCTTATTTAGGTTTAAAGAGATGGCATGTCTTCTACATATTTCAAATACCCTTTCCCAGTAGTGCACATGATCTGACCTATATATAGAAAAAATAGTTAGGTTATTCATATATATTATTATGCATTTGCCTATCAAGCATTTAAAGGAGAATTTTATTGCCCTTTGAAAGGTTGCACCAAAATTGTTTATCCCAAAAGGCATATGTTTATAAGTGAATTTGCCCCACTTGGTGGTGAAAGCAGTCTTAGTTCTATCTCCTAGATTGACCAAGACCTGTTATATCTAGAGAAAGCAGCCAAGGACATTATTTGGGACCCACTCACCATTTCGATCACCTCATCTTATGAGGGCAATGGGTAGTTATCTTTATCTAAGGCTTGAATTATGTTCCAAAAGTCCATGTAAAGGTAGATTTCACCATTCTTATTTTGCACTAGGACTATGTTAGCTGTCTAGGTGGAGTGGTAGACTAGGAAAATTATCCCTGTAGATAGTAACTTGTGAACTTTGTGAATTAAGGGATCTAGGATTGGGTTTATCGGTCTCTATCTTTGTTTGAAGGGTTTTTGGTTAGGTTTAAAGGGTATGGTATGAGTAATTACTCTCAGGTCAAATACATTAAGGTATCCATAGGCCCACGGAATCACGTCCTTATACCTTAACAATAAACTCCATAATTGTTCTAATATGTGATTTGTTCAATCCAGACCCACATTAACTATCTAGAGATTCTCTACAGGGCTGAGATTAATGAGTTGACACTTCTAGTCTTCACACTTAGGCCTTTTAGCCTAGAAGGTTGGGTCTGTATGTAATAAAAAATACATCATATCCATAAATCAATCATGGATCAGATGGGATAGAGCACACCTACACTTCTAATTAAGGGGCATACAATTGTTAAGCGGGAGCATGACCAATGTGAGGATATACTAGACCCGATTAGGGGATCACTTGTCACAACACATTATGCGAAATAGGGTTCCAAAGCCTATAGTCTAACATAATCGCATAACAAACCTAAAAGAGTCCCATGATTTAATATTTCACTAATCTAATAAAAAGAAAAGTGAATCTAATCTAGTGCACACCAAAGCTTGTGGCACAAAGTGGGGGTTAGTAAAGTAAAACAATCAAAAAATGTATAGATAACTTCAAATGAAGTATGAATAACACCCTACTACATGGAATATGAAGAGTAATATTATTTGAGTCAATACTTATGCTACTTCTATCTACTAAAAGAGAGAAGAACAAAGTTAAAATATACTTACCTGAATGTGAACCCATCGAGACTCAATCTCTCCCTTAGCCAAAGGGGCTTCACAAGAGGTTATTGTGGTTTGTATGGATCACTTTGTTAGGCCAAAGCATCCAAGATCTATCCACAATACTAGATTCTCCAAAATAAGAAACCTAAGCTAAGTCTCCTAAAGTAGAATGGTGGAAGATCATATTGTGAAGAAGCGTGAGTGAATAATAACTCTTGATTACATATATTAATAATGACCAAAATGACCTTGTATTTATAAGAGCATCTTACCCTAAAATTATTTGGGAATGTCAGTTATGCTAGGTTGACCCAATCGATCTAGCCCATTTTTGGGCTAACTCACTACGTTTGTGTTAGGTTGTCCGGGAGGCTAACAAACCAAAGGAGCTAAAATGTCTGCAAACTGTACTAATTTGACCAAGTCGACCTAATATGTTGATCAAGTCAAAAGGGTGCCAAACAAGAAAATGAAGAATATAAGAGGAAAAAGACTAGAAGACTATGCAAGGGAGGATAAACAAAAGGTTTTAGGAACTAGTTGGATTCGTAATAATATTGGAAAAATGAACAACAATTGTATGAAGCACCAAAGGTCTACCCACCCCTTTCCTAGTGCACCCCTTAGGGTGTGCACTCAGAGAGATTAAGTCTCAATGGGTTCTTGCAAGATGTAAAGCATCAGTAATAGATAAAAGTTAAAAATATTATGTGTATACATATGCCCCACTTGAAGCTCATTACATGTCACTAAGGTGTAACAGGGGATGGTGCTTTGAGAAATAACATAAAGACACACATAATGTTGATGCTAAAAAAAATTGTAGTAATTTAAAGCAAAAAAATAATTGAAAGTAAATGACTAAAAAGGAAACTAATTTAAAAAGTAAATATAATATGTACCTTGACTTACCCTTTATCATAGGATGGTTGTCTACTGTGTTGTTAGTTTTGATTGTGTAGGGTGCAAATACTACTTTCGACAAACCCAAGAATGCAAAACTAAAGAGCAAAAGTAAATAAATGCAAGAAAAACCAAAATAGATGGTGGTATGAGGAAAAGACATACTTGCAAAATTTGGCAAGCTAGGGTGACAGGTGCTATGTTAGACTAAATGACTAAAACAACAAGAGTAAATTAAGTAATTGAAAAGCCAAGGCTACTAAAGACCGAAAAACTCAAACAAGCTATCCTTAAGTAAGAAAGAGAAACTCACCAAATCAAACCAAGGATACATGGCAAATAGGATGGTAAAACAAAAATAAATGAAAAAGACTAGAAAAATTAGTAAAACAATATTTATGAATGAGCAGTAAAAATCCACATCTCACTCAATAATGGAAAAAAGATGCATAAACAAGAAAACAACATTGTCGAGTGAGCAGTAACAAACCACATCTCACTCAACAATGGAAAAAGGGTACGAACTAAGGTGTCTGTAATAGCAAGACAAAAAAATCATGATAAATAGAAAAATGAAAGTAAAATAATTCTAGTAAATATAAAGTGATATAAAGAAAATGATCGAAAGTTATTCAAACATTTTGTTTCATTCTAAGGATAGATAAAAATGAAACAAAGGAATGCTAACATGTTTTTAAGAGATTAATAAGAAAGAATTAGAAGAAGAGGGAAAACAAATTTGGAATCACAATTTGTCTATCAAGGAGGGAAAATGAAATGGGTGGAGGGGAGAATAAAGAAAAAACCAAGGTAGAGAGAAGTTAAGACACTCAAATTAGGCTTATCAAACAAGAGGAATTTTGACCTTAAGATCTATGAATAACTTCTCTTAGTGACACAAGTCTTGGGTCAACAAATGGAGTATATAGATCATCCCATGAAGGATATATGCATGAAAAGTAAAATGGACCTACCTCCCCACGATGTATTCCATGTTCTTCAAGACCCCTTATAGAGTCATCAGTTTACTGCAAAGATTGGGTACTTGTGTGAGAAAGTAGGTAGCACCATAGAGTTTTTTGAATTCTCTTATTCTAATCTAATGGCCTAACACACCCCAAAGGACTTTGGCTCCATGTAAAGCTGACTGTGGAATTTTAGATTTGATTGGAGATAGGATATGTGCTTGTAATCACGTCTTTTGGTGTGAATTTAAATTTTAAAATTTGTATGTTGCTTTTTAGATATTATTGCCTTTTGTTTCAAATGATTTGGATTTTAACTTTATGTTGATGGATTTTTTTATCCTCCTCACAGATTTGGAAAACCAAGCATGGGTGCTAAAGATGAATTTCATTTGAAAATTGGGGAAAAAGTTGCTAAGAGAGAGAACTTCAAAGAGCATGGAGTCTAAGAGTCTCGCAAATCTAGATAAAATTTTTTATCTTGACTTTGACCTTATTTTATCCAGTACAGAGATGAGAGAAAGGGGAAATCAAGAGGACTGGCACATAGAACAATTTGAATTGCTTCAAATTACAAAAAAATGACAAAGGGCAAAAAGACGGATATAATGATATAAAAGTGTGATTCCTTATCATAAGAAAGAGGGAAGTGAATGAAAACATGCTAACATAGATTGTTTGTAAATTCTATCTAGCAAAGGAAGCCAAAGGTAAAGTTTGAGAACAAGGATCAAGAACATGAAAATAATGGTAATTTTATAAGAAGGGTCGGGTCCTATCCATGGTATTACAAAGAAACTCATAAAAGAGAGACTCACGAGGGTGCTAATAAGAAAGAGAAAAGAAAAGTGAGGAAACCTTTTTATAAAGCACCTCACAAAGAAAAACTCCAAAGGTTGCTAAAACAACATTGGCAAGTAGCAAAAGGAAAAATAAAATAAGTAAAAGATAGTGGTTTTTTGAGGGATGTTGGGTCTTATCCACGGTCTTAAAAAATAAGAAAATCCAAGGGGTGAAAATACAAGAGAAATGGCAAGAAGATAGGGAAAACTATGGTACATCAAGAAACCAAAGGACTAAAAGAGAGGACTAAAGGTTTGTGAAAAAAAGGAAAATGCTACAGAGGGAGAGATCCATGCTTAAGTAACTTGAAAAAAATTATTAGATAGAAAACATGACAAGAAATAAATGTTTAGGCAAATTATTTTTTGAGAAATTGAGCGTTAGTGGGCTCTTTGAAAACATGTTTTTCATTAGTTTGAAGACGGTAAGTGCTTGGACCAAGAATGTCTTTAACTAAATATGAGCTCCACCATTTTTGGGCATATTTGCCTTCTTTATCATGGGTGTAATCTAATTTAAGGACAAGCTCACCAATATTAAAAGTGTAGACTTTAACACATTTTTTATGTTGTCAGGCAATGCAAGCCTTATATTGATGATTATGTTGTAATGTAGAAAGATGATGTTCATTGAGAAGATCAAGGGCATGAAGGCAAGCTTCACATAAATCTTCATCGAGAATAATGTCATGAAGAGATATACATAGAGAGGGAAGCTTAACTTCTAATGGAAGGACCAACTCAGAACCATAGACCAATGAAAATGTAGTTGGCCCTAGTGGTAGTATGTATGCTAGTACGATAGGCTCAAAGTGTAGGGTAGAGATGAATATGTCAATCTATATTGGTTTCATGAATTGTATTTTAGAGAATTTTGTTGAGAATTTTATTGGTGGCCTCAACTTGACCATTACATTGGGATGATAAAGCATGAAAAATTTGTGATTGATCTTAAATTTGGTGCAAAGTTATGTAACATGTTTATTTTTGAGATTACCACCATTAACTAAAATGATAATATAGGGAATGCCAAAATGACAAATAATCTGGTTAAGAATGAACTTGGCTATGGTAGGATCGATAACATTAACAAGGGGTATGGATTCTACCCACTCGGTAAAGTACTTGGTAGCGGTTATGATAAAGACATGCCCATCTTGAGAATGAGGAAGTTTATCAATGAGATCGAATCCCCATGTGAAAAATGGCCAAGGAGATTCGATAGTTTGAAGCTCAACAGGAAGTGAATGGATAAGATCATTATGAAGCTGACAATGATTGCATTTCTTAGCAAATTTAATTTCATACTTTTCAAGAGTAGGCCAAAATTAACCCATACATAGGCATCTGCGTGCTATAACATGTTCGCTATAGTGACCATCACAAATGCCCCCATGTGCTTGATCGAGAAGAGGAGGGACCTAATCTTGCATAACACAATAGAGAAATGTACCTTAGTCATTGTGATAGTAAATGATGTTATGTTGAAATACATACTTGAAAGCTTATTTATGAATATGTGTCTTTTCATGAGAATCTAGATTAGGAGGATAAGTTTGATGTTCTAAGTATTGAATGATATATTGTTACTAAGGGTTTTGCCTAATAGTCACAGCCTCGATGTGATAGATAAGTGAATCAGGTGGTTGGATAGATGATGGAGATTTTTTGATTTATATAATAAAGGAAGGATCAAAAAGAACTTGATGAGGATGAAAGAGAGAAGCTAAAGAGGCAAGAGAACTAGCAATAGAATTTTGGTCTCGAGGAATAGGCTTGATAGTGAAAGAGATAAATTCCTTAGCAAGAGTGGTTATAATTTGATGATAGGTAATGATGTTCTCACTTTTACATTGATAATAACCATTGACTTGATGACAAATGAACTGAGAATATCCTAAAGCATGAAGATATTAGATGCCAAGATCAAGAGTAGCTTTCATGCCTAAGATAAGAGCTTCGTTTTCGGCCATATTATTGGTGACATCAAAAGTGAAGCGAAAATATAAAGGAATGATCGTATCAAAAGGACTAGTGAGAATGCAACCTACCCTGGCTCTTTGAAGGCATTTAACACCATCAAAGTGGAGGGTTCAAGTATCCTCATTCAAGTCAACATTGATTTCAGGGAGCTCCTTGATAACTAATTTTGATTTAGTAGTACTGGAGGGAGGGAAAGATTCTTCAAGATTATTAGCTTCAAGATCAATAGTAAAGCTATGAAAATAGTCTTTAAGGGATATAGATTGATTAAGACCTTCAATGAAAGGGATATTGTCATCGAGAAAATCATCTTGAAGTGAAGAAGTGGCTAGAATGGGAGCTACGACAAGTTGGTCAGCTATGATTTGCCCTTTAACAATTTTTTGAGTGACGACACACAGATCTAATTCCATAAGTAAGACCATCCATTTGCCAATTCAATCTCCAGGAAGAAAGGCTTTGGAGAAGAAGTAACGAAGGGGGTTGAAATGATTCATGACATAGGTAGTTTGATATACAATACAATGATGAATATTTTCAGCTATAAAATAGATAACGAGGCAATCATGCTCAATGTTGGTATAAAGTGTCTTAGAATCAAGGAGGCCTTAGATAATGTAGTAAATAACATACTTTCTTCATGTATCATCTTTTTGGGCAAGCATTGCCCCAAATAAAATAGGTGTAGAAGAAGTATAGAGAATTAATAGTTTATCATTGGAAGGTGGACAAAGTGTAGGTGGATGAATTAATGACTCTTTCATATTATCAAAGACTTTTTGACATGGATCTATCTATTCTAAATCTATACCTTTCTTGAGAAGGAAATTGATAAAGTAAATGTGATAAGCCATTTCAGGAACAAATCATCTAATTACCCTAAGTTGGCCTAAATAAGTACAAATGTTGGGAATAGATCGAGGAATGGGCATATTAACAATAACACTAATTTTGGCTACGTCAACATCAATGCCATAGAGAGAAACTAAGAATCTTAATAATTTTCCAGATTTGACTCCAAAAAAAACATTTGAAAGGATTAAGACTAACTTTGTATTTAAGGAGACGATCAAAGATGTTAGCAAGATTAGAAAGATGGTTCTTATGATGTTTGGATTTAGTAATTAGATCATCCACATAAGTTTCAACAATTTTTTGGATGAGATCATCAATGATGTGAGCCATAACATGTTGGTAGGTGGATCCAAAAATTTTGAGGCTGAAGGGCATTTGAGGTAACAATAGGTGCCCCATTCCGTGGTGAAAGTAGTCTTATGTTTCTCTTTGGGAGCGATATGAATCTAATTGTATCCTGAGAAGCCATCCATAGGAGATAACATTTTGTAACCAACCGTGGAATTGATGATGGCATCTATTGAAGGTAAGGGGAAATTGTCCTTAGGACAATCAAGATTAAGGTTGCATAAATCAATACAAATATGGATGATCATAGTGACCTTCTTCCAAATGGGAACAATGTTAGAAATCCATTCAGAATAATCCACTAGTTTGATAAATTTTTCATATAGTAATTTAATGATTTCCTTATGACATAGATTAGTAACTTTAGGTGGGAATTTGCATTGTTTTTGACACACTGGCTTAGCGTCAGGATAAGTGATGATGTTATAAACCATAATACTAGGGTCAATGCCAAGCATGTCTTGGTAGGACCAAGTGAATGCTTCTTGATATTTATCAAATAATAGGCTAAAGTTGTCATGCTCAGATGGTGAGAGTTCTCAAAAAATTTTGATTGGATGAGGAGAAGATGGGGTACCATATTTGATACAAGTTGTTTCTTTGATAAGCATGACATTACTGTATTGAAAATGGTAAGGTGTATTAGGCAAGGCTGAAATTGGATTTATTTTAGGATTAATGCTAGTGACAAAATTATTCAAGCAAGGAGTTTTATTTTTGAAATTTCCAAGTTTATGATGATGTCAAGGAAGTTGAGGTTCCTGGGCATGAAGTAACTCAAGAATAGCTTCATCACTAGGTCTATTTCAAGGTCTAGAATTTGATTTCCTTGGCGATCATATTTAAAATGAATTTGATGGAAATTGGTTGCCTTGGCATCTAGTGCAACTTTGGAAGTAGATGAAGAAGATTGAATTTAAGAGATGGGAGTGTGGATAGATTTAATTATGAGAGAAGAATCTAAATAAATAACAGGATCCATAGGAGGTAGAGAAGATATAGGAATGCTTATAGGTTCAGAATGTGTAAGTTGTTCTACCACCCAAAGAGTATTGATAAGAGGAGGATTTGTGGGAGGTACATGACCCTTAGGATCTAAGTCATGATGTGTAGATATGGTATGTACATCTCGATTGAAGGCATGAATTTGGGCCATAATGTTTTGATAGTGCTAGACATCCAAGTCTCTAGAGTGAGCTTAGGCCATGATATAGTTGTTATCATATGTTGGATAAATTGTACATGCTTGAGAATTGAGGGGAGTTTCAGAAGGTGAAATCCCAATGTTACTAAATGTATGAGGGGACATGGTGAGAGGATCTTGGAATAATTTAGCCACTCCAAAGTCATTTTAAGTGAAGGCATCTTCAAGTAAATATGGCTCCTAAGCATTGCATGGATAGGGAAAATTGGTAATCTCATCCATGATAGGAATGGTACAATCTTGGGGTAAGAGAGAAGGAGGAATCCAATCCACAATATACAGGGGTAGCTTCTTAGTATTACAAGTGTGCTGTAACTCATTGGGCTCATCATCATCAGAATCCACAAGAGTAACTTGAAGATCAGGATTCATGTTGATGAACTCAGGTAAAGGAGCACTATTAATTTTAGAAATGATAGGAATTCGATATTGAGGCTTAGGATTGGGAAGCTAGATGCTCCATGGGTTAGGATCAACTTCATGTTTGTAACGTTTTATGTTATGTAATAATTTAATACACTGACTATCAGAAGAGGCGATGGCCCTCATCCAATGAGTCCATGGATGACCAAGAAGAATGTTATAGGATAAAGGAAGATTAAGGACCATAAGCTTGGCTTTGACAATCTTAAGTCCAATAGTCAATAGAAGCCAAATGCAACAAAGTGGCTTTTGATTAGTCTTGTCAAATCCTCGACAAGTAAGATGGTTTTGTTTAAGATGATCTTTGTTATAACCAAGTTGTTGAATGAGCCATAAGGATGTGACGTTAATACCAAAACCTTCATCAACTAAAACTTTTTAGATAAGGGTGGTATTAATGACTACTTTGATAAAGAGAGGAAGATCATCGATGTGAAAAAGAATTTCATCATTGATCATGTCCTCTTCAAGAAATTCAATGGAAGGCTTGGAATAAGGACACATAGTCTTAATGGTATTGACATTAGTTGGTTGAGAATAAATAGAAGGTGGTTCTTCATATATGGAAGACGGATCTTTAATTTCTTGAAGTTGTTGCATAAGAAATTTGTGATGATAAGGTGAAGTACGAACCAACTCTATAAGAGGAATCTTACAAGGCGTAGAGTTGAGTTCTTCAAGAAAAATCCAATGTGATTTAGAAGAATAAACATGGAGTTTAGAAGGCAAATTAGATTTAGGAGGTATAGATGTGGTGGGAGGATCGAAAGAAGGAAGTTGTTCCTTAGGTGCTTCTAAATCATCATGAGTGGTAGTAGTATCTTTAAGCAATTGTTCTTGTAAAGATGGTTTTTTAGGCTTGATAATAGGATCTTTGTGAGCCAGTTTATGATGATAATTAACCTTAGCAGTGTTGACATATTAAGAGTTGTTATAATATAGGTCATAGTCAGCATCGATGGCACAAACATCCTTGATATTTGATTGATTATTTTTTGAAGAGGATTTTGGATTGTTAGAAGTAGAAGATTTAAAGTTTTGTCATTTTTGAGATGCGGTAGCATACTCTTGACAACAAAGTTTGATCATAGACTAATGGTTGAATGAGTCAAAAAGCATATAAGAAATGCCACACTTAGTGAGCCCCCTACAAGATTTATGAGAATGCCTAATGTCAGCATGGAACCAACATAATAGATTGGGATCATACCACTTGGGATCATACCATTCATTTTTAGTCCCATCATATTTGATAGTTGGAGTTATGTTACCAATATCAATGGATACAATTAAGGGAGATAAGGACTCATTTTGAATGGTTTGAATCATATTGTTATTCATTATGCATTGAGGAATAACATTACCTAAGGCATCCCTAAGAGGTGGAGGAATATAATTAGGATTAGTTTGAGGATAAATAGTTGGAGTTTGATTAGTTACATTGATTAAATGTTGTTGAAGTTGCATGATCTGGTTGATATTAGAGTTTTGCATGATATTCATTTGTTAAATGACTTGATCTAAGAGTTGGGTTGTATCGGGAGGTGAGTTATTGTTGGTTGGAGCACTCCTCGAATAAGTGTTAGGGGGAGGGTTATTAGAAGAAGGGTTATTAATGGGATTGTTAAAGAGATTTGTATCAATCACTCCCACATTGGTTTGGATATTTTGAGAAGTGTCTTGATAAGTATGGAAAGGATTGGATCCATCAACTTCATCTTGAGGTGTTATTTTCACCATGTTATAGTTCATGTATGAAGGAGGAGAAGAGGTGCCCTAAGAGTGATGGTTCTCTTGGGAGGAAAAGAGAGGAAGGAATGAACATTCCATATAACATCTAAATGGATTTAGGTTGTCCAAAAACATTCTGATATGAGACCTCATTCTAACTAAAAAAAGATGAACAAGATGAAAAACTAGAGAGATGGAAAATTAGATTAAAAAATAGAAAAAATATATATATATAACTAGATTGACTAGATCGACCTAGTGCAGGAAACAAGGCTTATAGACTGTACTAGGTTGACCAGGTCGATCTAGTGCAGTGCATAAAATCTAGAAAAAGTATAGGGTCTACCAAGTTGACCTAGTATAGTGAATAGGGAAGAAGAAAATATTGATAACAAGTTTGGAAATGAAACAAGATAATTTTAGCTAATCTAAGAAATTAAGTGCAGAAAGGAAACACACAATCAACTGAATTGACATTACCCAATTCAATTGATGTACACAAAGTAAAATCTTGCATTAACGTTGGCTAATGAAAGATTTTGCACACATAATTGATCAAATAAAATTCAAATAACTTGAAAGTAAATATATCTACTTGGTCAACCTAGAATGTTTGATTAGATTATTAAGAATGATTTTAAGATTAAAGGGAGTTTGGCTATAAGCAAGGTATTAGATAATAATATAATGATAGTTTCATGTACATTTATGATGAAAGGGACTATAGTGGTAATGATATAGACTTGGTATTGGGGCCTACCCCCTCACTTCACACACCAAAACAATAAGGGTAATGGGTACTGAGCCAAAATATACCATTAACCATGCTTTATACTTGACTAGAACATCAAGTCGACTTCTCCCTTGGTGATGAAATACAAGTAAGTTGGCCTGGGTAGTCAAATATATAAATTATTGTTGATATTTATGTGGTTTGGCCATGTGTGCAAAAGAATATAAATAGTGCAATTAAATGATTAATTGAAAATCTCCTAATTAAAATATGTGAGTTATTATAAGCATGCAAACAACTGAAAAGAAAGATGTGATTAATCATATATGGTTTATTCCACCTTTGAAACAAAGTATAGTTAAGAAACTATATAGACAATCATATAAAACATGGTCGATAGGGTTTAACTTATACTTTGGAAGCAAAGTTTGAAAAAAAATTAAGTCAGTCAGGTCAACCTAGTTATTTCAAAAAATGTAGAACACAAAAATAGGTCTACAAGTTCAATTTAGTTGACTGTGTAGAGGTAGTTTTGAAGACTGCAAATTATGAAAGGAAATTATAGAAACAAAAAGATACAGAGGAATAGAAACTACCACGAATGGTTTAGAGATGAAAAGGAGAATATTGTTGATCAAGAACCTTCGATAAAGCTGTCAAAACCCTACAAATTGGGTCGAGCTGGTTGATCAATCAATATAGGAACTTGCTGAAAAAATGTTGAAAATGCATTAGGTCAACTTGATCGACCTAGTAGGCTAAATAGGAAGTCTGAAAATTGACAAAAACTTGCATTGGGTTGAGTTGTTCGATCCAATTTTTTGAACAAAATTCTACAAGTTTTGAAACCTATACTGGGGTGAGCTGGTCGATTTAGTTACTTATTCCTAAAAACCTGCACACAAAGATAAATAAACTGGGTTGACAGGGTCGATCTAACACACTAAAAATATGATAAAAATAATGATGAATAAAAATTAAATAAGTGAAAGAAATCCTATAATGGTTTTATTCATGTCGAGTTCACCAAAATGTATGCAATTGAAAATGCATCATGTTGATAAATCAGTCCTGAATCAGATGGGATAAAGCACACCTACACTTCTGATTGGGGGGCATACAATTGTTAAGTGGGAGCATGACCAATGTGAGGATTTTCTAAATCAGATTAGGGGATCACTTGTCATAACACTCCATACAAGATAGGTTTCCAAATCCTATAGTCTAACACAATTGCATAAAAACCCTAAAAGAGTCCTATGATTTAATATTTCACTAATCTAATAACAAAAAAATTAAATCTAATTGAGTGTGCACCAAAGCTTGTGGCAGAAAGTGGGGTTTAGTAAAGCAAAGTAGTCAAAACATGTATAGGGAACTTCAAATGAAGTAAATATGAGTAACACCCTAATACATGGAATATGAAAATTAATATTATTGGAGCCAACACTTATGCTACTTATATCTACTAAAAGAGAAGAGAACAAAGTTAGAATATACTTACCTAAATATGAACCTATCAAGACTCAATCTCTCCCTTAGCCAAAGGGACTTCACAAGAGGTTTTTGTGGTTCATAAGGATCACTTTGTTAGGCCAAATCATCCAAGATCTATCCACAAGATTAGATTCTCCAAAATAAAAAATCTAAACTAAGTCTCCTAAAGTAGAATGGTGGAAGAGCGAATTCTGAAAGAAGCTCAAGTGAATAATAACTCTTGATTGTATATATCAATAATGATCAAAATGAACTTGTATTTATAAGAGTATCTTACCCTAAAATTATTTAGGAATGTCAACTATACTAGGTTAACCTAGTTGACCTAGCATGTTTTCGAGCTAACTCACTAGGTCTAGGCTAGGTTGGCCAGGAGGCTAACAAACCAAAAGAGCTAAAATGTTGGCAAATTGTACTAGGTCAACCAGATAAACCTAGTATGTTAAACAAGTCAAAAGGGTGCCATGAAAGGAAATGAAGGATAAAAAGAGGAAAAATACTAGAATATTATGCAAGGGAGGAGAAATAACTTAGGGAAAGGTTTTAGGAACTAGCTGAATTGGTAATAATGTGGCAAAAAGGGACAATAATATTGTGAAGGACCAAAGGTCTACCCACCCCTTTCTTGGTGTACCCCTTATGGCGTGCACTTAGAGAGATTAAGTCTCGATGGGTTCCTGAAAGATGTAAAGCATTAGTAAGTGATAAAAGTTAAAAGTATTATGTGTATACAGGGTCTAACATATCAAATGCTCTTTCTAGTGAAATCATCCCCTTTAAGATCCTAATTTCATGAATGTTCAAGATCCCATCCTTATCCATCTCAGTGTCAGGGTGGTCTCTATCCTTTTCATCTATGGTTTAGGCCTCGAGTATCCCCTCGTTGTCGAGGAATTAGATGATTTGCTGGTTATATTCAAAGACCTATAAGTTAGTCATGTTGTTTGAGACAAAAGGACAAGGGATGAGTTCCACCAAGAACTCTTATAGCTAATTGTCATCTAGAGGGGTTAGGTTCACCACAACCAATGATAGTGAGTCTACTACATAGTTTTCCTCTTGAGAAATATGGATGCTATTGAATGCATTAAACATTTCAATTAGGTCCAAGGTCCAAGTTTGCATTGAAACTTAGTTTTTATCTGGTTGACCACCAGTTCAGAGTCATTGAATACTCTTAGTTCATTTTCCTCATGTCTTAATGCAAATTGTAATCCCAAGATTAGAGCTTCATACTCTGCCAAGTTATTCATGTAAAGGAATTGTAGCCTATAAGATGCCAAATGTTTCCTCCCTAAGGGATCTATAAGTAGAACACTGGGCCCACTTCCTTGTTTGGAGTGAACTCTATCTACATTAAGAGACCATAGGCCAAATGGACTTGGGATGTGATTGATTTGATTTTTTGGAGGCTTGGTGTTTAGCATGTAGATACCTAGGTATGAGGAAATTAGGTTTATCTTCTCATTGATAGAGTTGTATTTAGTGATCATATGTTTCATTCATGGTTACCTATCCACTCATATTTGGTTGGATACTCTTTATTGACAACCACATATGGGATAAATATGTGGCCATATATCCATTCATGACTTTGGACTAGTCTCTATTGAGGAGAATACCATAGAATTTTAGGGTGTCAACCACTTGAATGTCTATATAGTGTTGAATCCTAGGCTCATATTCCAACTAGATGTGGATATTTTATAACTCACTTATCACTTTCACCTCTAACTTATCCAAATAGACATGTTGATAATTTTTCCCCATAGGTTAGATTATCACTCCTACAATTCAAAACTTTGCATATCATGCTAGTTTATCTTGTGAGTCAGTTATTGGTCTTGAAAAGCCCTTGAAATAATTCATAATTAATAGGTCTTTTTGAGGCATTCACTTTGGTTTTCAAAGGATTTTTTGTGAGAAAATCATTATGGAGGCTTCTTTGGGTCCAAAAAAAGGTTCCATCTTCAAAAAAGGTCCAACAGTCCATTTCAATAAATCCTAAAGGAATTGGTCTTTCAGAAAAAAATTCCTTCAGGATTAAATTACGAGGAAATGGGCAATTTAAAAAAAGCTAATGGTCCATTTTCAAATTTTGAAGGGTTCTTTGCAAGAAATTTGAAAGGCACTTCTCGACATAAAGGTTCACATTCTTTCAAAAAATGACCATTTCAAAAGTTATGAAGATCGAAACAACTTTTTTGAAGGTCACCTTCTCTTTGGAACAGGTCACTTTCAATTTTTCCAAAGGTCATTCCAAAAAGTCTAAAGGCCTTTTCAACTTTTCTGAAAGGTCACTTGACACTTTCTTGAAGGGTATTTTCCAAGGAAAAGGTACTTTTCAAGGTTCTCGAAGGGCTCTTTCCTTTCAAAAAATTCCTTTTCATTTTTTCCAAAGGGTTATTTTCAAAAATTTTGAAGGACACTTTCCCTTCAGAAAGAATTCTTTTGAGAAATATTTTTGAAAGAATTCTTTAGGAAAAAAAATCTGAAACAATTCTTTCAGGATAAAACTCTGAAGAGAAAAGTCTCAGACAAATTGTCCATGGAAATTGAAGAAAGAAAAAAATTTGAAGGATATCTTTTCAAAGGAATTGTTTTAGACATTTTGTCCAAAACAACTTTTTTGAAAGACACAACTTTTTTGAAGGGCACTTTTCTCGGCAGAGGACACTTACAGATTTTTTGAAGGACACAACTTTTTTGAAGGGTCACTTTCCAAGGAAAAAGTACTTTTCAAGGTCCCTGAAGGGCTCTTTCCTTTCAAAAAAGTCCATTTCACAAAAGCTGAAGAGCTCTTTCCTTTTGGGAAGGTCCATTTTAAGAAAGTCAAAGGGTATCTTCGAAAAAAGTCATTTTCAAATTTGCGAGTGGACCATTTATTTTTCCTAAAGGTAATAAACAAAAGTTCGAAGGGCACATTCCAATAATCTAAGGGACCATTTTCAAAATCCTGAATGTATGAATTACCATAGACAATTTGTCCGTGGGAAAGTGATAATAAAAAAGCTTCAAACAAATTGTCCACGAGAAATGGACCAAGCAAATTGTCCAAATAAATAATTTTGGGAAAGTTAACGAAGACAAGGGTTCGAGAGGAAAGATCGAAGGAAATGAATGAAGAAATATTGTCCATGGGAATAGATAAAAATAACTTAGAAAGGAATACAAACAAAAAGAAAGAGCCCAAACAAATGCCAAAGGAATACATGTAGAGCATGAAAATTGGCCTAAGCTCAATTAAACATGCCCAGGATAATCATGAACATGCAAAAAACTAATAAAGATATTGTTTTTTCCATCTATAAAAAGATCTATAGTCTAAGACTGTAGTAAAGAGCATGCCAAATAATAAATGCAATAATCAAATCATTCACACTTGGCAAAGACATGCAATTGCCTTTAGGCATGGCTCTCTCAATTCTAAAAGGGACATTTGAATGCCTAAAGGGCTCAAAGAGTTTAGCTTTGGATGGTGCTTTAAGGAGCTAACACATATTTTTAACGTTACATACCTAATCTTAATATGAAATTTCATGCATGCACTCTTGTTTATCTTATTAATAATTTTTTTTCAAACACTTCTAACTCAACTTCAAGTGTTTGAAGATTGGTGTAACATTATGCATGAAGAAAATTGAATTACCAAAGATCCATGCATATTTGATAAATTTTAAATAATTTAATTTTTATTCTAAATAATGATTATGAAATGGGCTCTCCATCATTTTCAATGCCAAAGAGCTTCTCATGTAGGACATAAGTCAGAATGATATTATCGGAAGGCTTGGTTATCTTGGCATAGCTGAAGTTGGACTTGGGGTGATGTGGGAGTTGATTTCCTCTTCTATTTTTAGCACCAATATCTTAGCTTTTGTATGTTTTTTTAATTTATATAAGTTGGCTTTTTCAACCTTGAATGAGATCCCTCTTTTAGCAAGACCAGACTCTGCCAAAATTTGAGTTTTGTAACCTTTTTTAGATAAATAAAAGGATTGATTTCAGATTCCAAGATGTTGGTATAGTGTATTTATGTCAGTGATTTGCATATGTGATAAAATTTTGTTCCTTTTCAAGTCTTGATTCTTACCTAGCAGTATAGTTGATCAGATTATGTAGGTTATGTTCTGTGTTTGATGTCTTTTGGTTGAGTTCATAGTGGATATAAGTGGTTGGTCATTGCTTTGAATTAGGCCTATTTCATCATTTCCCTCAAGCTTTGATCATTAGATAAAAACTTTTTCATAAAATAATGATGCATAAGAGTCAATTGGAGTTGAAAATTTAATTTTTTTCTTGTCTAATCAGTGTTTTTAAATTCTCAAATTGAGTAGATGAACCAAAATATAGGTGTATCACCATGATTAGATAGGATTTTATTTCAATTTTCTTTCTTACCTTTTTCTCAGTAGTTTTTAGGAGTAGAGATCCTAATTGATACACCAAAGGGAGCTAGCCCTTAGAATCTAGAGATTCAATCTATTGATTAGGCCACCCACAACCTAGGATTGTTTCCATATTTGAGTAGACTATGAAGGCCGAACACTACCTTCACAAGGGTGCGAGTCTAGTTCACAATAAGACCACTACCTTATTTGATTTTATGGGGGCTAGACTGAGTTTATTGCATATGTTTGCCAACATCACATTGGCTAAGGCTCTAGAATCTACTAAATAGTTATGCATATTCTTTCCAAATAACTAGATGGTTAAAAGGAATGGGGAACCTCCATATTATTCTTGTGAATATGCACATTGGTGTGTTTTTCGCTTAGTTTTGGTTGGCCCTGTGGGGCTGAATTTTGAGTCAAAAACTTTAACAAGAGGTACCATTGCTCTGTGATTTAGGAAAGCTCATGAAGGGTAATGTTAGCCTTGATTTTATTCATATCGTCAACTATGTTATAACCCCATTTTCTTTAAACTAGTGGGGTTTCCATAGGTGCCTTAGGCTCTTGAGGTCTTGGAGGTGGAGAATCATTTCTAGCATTTTGGTCTTGTGGGGTTGCACTATTATTTGGGGGTGTTAAGGTAATAAAGGTATGTTGTTACTGCCTACTCCTAAGGGCATAGTTGATCCTTTGGAACTGCTAAATACTTGTACCTCACTAATACCTTCCTCTGACTCATTTTCTTCTTGGCTATGGAAATCCATGGTTTCCATCACTATAGAATTACTAGGAGATTTACCCAAGTTAGAGGGTTCTAGATGATAAGGGACCGCATCATATTCCTCCATTTCCTTTTAGATCTCAAAATCAGAACCAAATTCTAAGCAATCTAACTCTCCATGTACTACTATGTTATTCATTCGACACTAGTTGGGTAAGGCTATCTCAAAGATATTGATCTTGGGGAGTATATTAGGTGAAGGTTCTAGGGGGTTGTTAGGGTGGTTGTAGCTCCTATTTGGTATTTGATATGCAAATTTTTTGTTAGAGAATTTTGTGTTAGAGTTTCTCATCTATCTCTATAGCCATAGGAAGTCATTACTGAGTTTTTTCACCATCTGCTTAATGGCATCTAGCTTAGTTTTAGTGGACTCTTGAGGTGTGTCTTGGGTATTATTTGCCATATCTAATGTCAATTAGTGTTGAGTCCAAGGAATCAAATATGGAACCCTTAGGTTTAGGAAGCTCAATTATTGCTTTGAAGTGGGATGATCTAGTAGGAGTTGATGCATCACAAGGAGTGGTTGAGGTAGGTGCATTCTGGTTAATTCTAGGAAAGAAGTTCAACATAGGTATTTATGGTAGCATGCCTGGAGTGGGGGTCATTGTGTAACCCTGGGGGTTTAATTGCCTATCCACTTTGATGGCCCCTACATATGCTAAGGATATGTCTTTTATAACTGCATCCCTTCTCATGAACATGGTCATCCAAGGGTTCATAGCATTCTTGTACATTTCAAGTGTTAGTTGAGGGCTGGGTTGGTAAAGTGTAGTTGCCCGATTATACAAATTTTAGAACATAGCATTATAATTTATAATGGCGTCATTGAGATCTCTTTTGATATAATCAAACTACTGGTATAGGATGTTGGGGTCTATTACTTGGCCAAATTAGGCAAGGAAAGCAAAACTAAAATGGTCCTAAATTAGTAGATAGTCTTTGAGAAGGTTTAAGAACCAATCGTAGGCAGAATCCATTAGGGTAAAAGGGAAGAGTTTGCATGCCACATCTTCATGTTCTACATTCAATAGTCTCAGGGTGGTCTTATAAGAGGATATGTGTTCCTCTATGGTTCATCCCACACCATGGGTGAAATGAGGATGATACCTCTTAGGCTTCCTGGGTAGATCACAGATGACTCCTGGGGCATTAATGGTTGATCCAACAACTAAGACATCTTGGGTTGCACATTTAGGATAGGTTGTAGATATGAATTGAAAATAATCATGGTAGGTTTGGGTTGATTAGACTTAGGTTCTATATTAAAAAGTAGGGCTAAATTACCAATCTACCTCAATGAGACCTAGCCCTGGTAATAGGCGAACTAGTCTCCAAGATGTTGCACAATCAAACAATAGTTAACACATTGCTACTATCAAGCCAAACTCAACATATTCATAAAATGAACTGAAATAAAAAAAAGCATGACGTATCTTGAGACCCTCTTTCTTACCTTTTAAACTATATCAGCACCCCAATATAGTCCAATCTTTAACCCCTTACTACATTGGCCATACATTACTAGATGTAAATATAGTTTACTTATCATCTTTAATTCTAGTTAATTATATCATCTAAGCCGATACAATCAAAATTATTTTTATTTTAATTAATTGTATCAGCCATGCTAATACAATTCATCCTTAATTTTTTATACCATACTGTATCATCTAGGTTGATACCATATAGTCAAAATATTTGGTTCCTACTCAAGATTTCAACATACCTTAGATGCAAAATCCACTACTGTAAGATAAATACATTCTAAATTTGACATCAAATGTAATAAAATCATGGACCTTGAATTAGATGTCAAATATTATAGAACTTTACCTATGCTTCTTAGTGACGAATCTATCCTGGAATTACTCTGTACTAGAGAGCTGCAACTTCCTTTCCAACATCATAACCTTGGAAATTTCAAGAAAAAAGGTTCATCACTTCATTATTTTTTTACTAGTATTGAGCCAAAAAGGGATCTTATTTTTAAGAATCCTTCAGCTCCATATCATTTTCAAGATAGTAATTCCATGCTTATTGAAGAAACTCATGCAATTAAATTTAGTTTGACTACCAATCCTAAATCAATTCTTATTTCTAAGGAACTTTTTCCTGAAGATAAAAACAACTATATTTTTTTATAGATAAAATTACTCAACATTTGCATGGTCATATGAATATATTCATGGCATTGACCCTAGCATAGTTGTCCATAATATCATGGCATATCTAGATGATAAACCTGTGCATTAGAAACAAATAAAGTTTCCTCCTAAAGTTTCCAACTTATGTCAAAAAGAGATCATGAAGCTCATAGATGCTAAGTTAATTAATCCTACAAATTACTCAAAATGGGTATCCAAAATAGTAATTTTCCATAAGAAATTCACTATGTTTATTCACATATGTATTGATTTTAATAATCTCAACTTAGCATGTCCTAAATATAACTTTTATTTACCATCAATAGATTCCATTATTGATTTTACCACCAACTATGAAATTTTATCCCTCATGGATGGTTTCTTGGGATATGAATAGATGCATATCACTCCTGAGAATGAACATAAAACCAATTTTACTACTAAGTGGGGAACCTATTGCTACGATAATATTATCTTAAGCTTTAAATATTTTAGATCAACTTATAAATGCTATTTCATGACCTCCTCCATGAAATAGTCAAAAACTATGAGGATGATCTTATTGAAAAATAAAAGTATTGTGAAAACCATCTCCATGACCTTGGCACAATCTTCGATTATCTTATCAAATACAACATTAATCTCTATCATCATAAGTGTGTTCTTGGTGTTAGCTACAAATACATCTTATCTTATTAATATCCCTATGATGGATTGATGTCGATCCTACTAAGATCAATGTTATAGTCAACATGCATATTCCTAGATCTATTCCTAACATTCACACTTACCTTTGGAAACTTGGAACAATTCATAGACTTGTCCCCGATATGGCTTACTACATTGATTTAGTAAACTCCCTCCTAAAGAAAATTTTTGCTCTTGAATGGACTAATACATGCCAAAACTATTTTAAAACATGAATGAACCATTACTTCATCCTCATAATCTATGATCACCTTCTAATGATTGTCCCCTAATCTTTTATACTTCATACACCCCCATATATATTATAGAAATGTTTACACAACAAGATGAGTTAGGAAAAGAATATGAAATATAATATGTCATTCATGATTTGATAGACTATGATATTTATTACATGAAAGTGGACCATGACTATCTTGCAATCTATTTCAACATTAAAAAGATTTGATATTATATGATTTATTAGATCACTTATGTCATTGTCCAATCCAATCCACTTCATCACTTATTATTTATGGTTTTCCTACTTGGAGATATAATTGACAAACTGATGGTACTCTTAATGGAGTTTTACTTTAGAATTAATATTCAAAAATTATGAAAATGACTAAGTGATTGCCGATCAACTTGCCACTACTTACAACTACAAAACACCTTCAAAACACTCTTCCTAATGAATATATCCTCATAATTGAAGGCATCAAAATTTTTATTTCTCTTAAAGATTACTTTCATAACTTCATGAATGATCTTGAGGCACATGCTCTCATAGAAACTAAGTTAGTAGTCTCTAAACCAAAATTGTATACCAATGTCATCATATAATAATTACCTAAAGTTACAATTGGTTTGCATGAGGAAACATTGACACTTCACTTTGATGGGGCTCAGTGCCTTTATGGAGCTAGGGAATTATGTGTCTTAGTTGACTCTTATGGAAAAATTATTCCTCTTTATTTTCATTTAAAATTCGAGGTCATTAATAACATGGTTGAATATGAAGCTCTCATTCTTGGGATGCAAGTATCCATAGTTTTATACATTACATTCTTACACGCCTTAGGAGACTCACAACTTATATGTAGACAAATGAGAGGTGAATATATATACAAAAGAAAAAATATCATTGCATATCATATGATCATTTCCACTCTTTCCAAGAGTTTTCATATTTCACCATTGAATCAATCCCACAAGAATAAAATGCTATCATAGATTCTCTTGCTTCCTTACCTTCTCTTTTCCATCCTCATCAAGCACTGCACGACTCGTAGTTCCTCACTCACATGAGGAAATATACATCTACCTTAATGAATAAGGATGATTCTCTCATTTTTCACATTGAAGTTATCACTACTCGACAAAGCCCATGGTATAAATACATAATCTAATTCGTTGAACATTATACTTATCATTCATATGCTGATTCACATGAAAATAATAGGCTCTACAAGCAAGCTTGCATGCATATCATTAGACATAACATACTTTATTATCATAATGCAAAATTTATCTTATTCAAAATGAAGTCAATTCCCTTATTGAGAAAGTGCACGAGGGAATTTATGGTGGCCATTAAAATGGGCATGCTATAGCCTACAAATGCCTAAGGATGGTATACTTCTATCTTACCCTAAAAAAATATGCTATCACATTTGATAAAAGTGTAATACTTACTAAATACATGATGATCTCAGCCATTCTCCTTCTATTGAGCTTCAAACCCTTATCTCCTTGGCCATTCTCTATGGGAGCATTATATCTCATTGGAAAATTACCTCAGTCATAAGATGGACATGTGTTCATCATTACCACCACATAATACTTTACAGAGTGGGTAGAATTTATGACCCTTATCAATGTTACTGGTGTAATTATATCCAAGTTTATCCTTAATCAAGTCATATGTCATTTACGAATCCTCACACCATCATATATGACAATGGTGGGAACGTCAAAAATAAATACATGAAGCAGTTATGTACAAAATTAAAAAAATAATTTTTTTTTGACACCCTATAACCCTTAGTGCAATGGTCAAGTTAAAGCTACCAAAAAAATCCTTATTAATATCTTGAAAAAGACTATTAGGTATTTTTGTGCAAATTGGCATCTTAAGTTATACCTTGTATTTTGGGATTATCATACTAGCATCTGTATTTCCAGTGGGGAAACTTCCTTTTCTTTAGTTTATGGCTTAGAAGTTCTTACCTTTAGAAGTAGAGTTACCCTCCTACATATCTCTTCACAACATTCCCATTGAAAAACTGCATGAATCTTGCCTTCATGCCTTAGATCTACTTGATGAGTGACACATGAGTGATTTTTAACACAATTACCAATACAAACCTCACATAGCTAAATAACATAAAAAAAGTGTAAGGCCCCCTATGCTTAGTTAATTACCCTTAAGTAGTTTTGACACCTTCTTGATGATTGATTCATGTGGTGGCTTTGTCATAGGTTTTGCCTTGAGAGTGACCTCATTGTTAATTATCAACGAGCATTACTTCAGTCCCAAACTGCTCTTGGCTTTCATTATCATATTTATTTCAACACATAGTGGAGTTTGAACCCTAGATAGGATTTTTTTGAGTGAGGATTCTTTTAAGTATTATACCACCCCCTTAATATGGTTGATGTAGATAGTCTGAGTAGTTCATAAAATAATTATTATGCTTTCATCATAATTTTGGTTTCTTACTTGTCTTACTATTGTATGAAGAAGCTTTGGGTTATTGTAATAATGTGTATATCATTGGGTTTAACCCCCTTGCTATTTTTGCCCTAATGATAACTAAAGCCTAAACTATGACTGTAATGATAAACATAATACTTCATTAATGGTTATAAATGTGAGATAACATGTTTACTAGGAATGACTTGGACCCATAAGTAGTTATGGACTTCAAACTTAAGACAAGTTTATCTTTTATCCTAGTCATACCCTAAAATTTTGGTGTTTTAGTGCACTGATCTAGAAAGTTTTGATGTATACTTCATCGATGCTCTGAGATGGGTCTTCTAGAATTTGAGGATCTTCTTTCATCTATATTAATGTTTTAAACTAATTTGAGTAATTAGATCATAATTAAATTAGTGCATTATTTTATTTGAATCTAACCTTTTTCATTAACACTTTGATCAACCTGACTAAAATTAGATTTCAGTTTGATCATATCAATGATTTCATTGTTCTTTTGAGACTAGTTAGAATCACCTTTGTTTTAAATACCTGTGATGAACAATCTATTAAGAAGGTCGTCATTGACCAGGGATCAATTGTTCATAGTTTTCCCGTTATCCAACCATGCATATGTTGATATTGCTTAAGAATTATAAGTATCCATTATTATGGTCTATGAATATGGTCATAATAGGTCTTAGATTATACTTAACTATTTTAATTCAAGGTCCTAACTTATAATCTGGCTAATGACACTCTACTCCTTTTTGAAAATTTTGGGTTTGGATTTATCAGTTTAATTTACAAAAATCAATAAATAAATAAATATATATTAATTAATTAATTAATTAAGTTAATAAATAAATATTTAGAAGCATGGCATCCAGGTCTGGATAGGAATATCCATCCAATCAAGATATAATTTTCCTAGGGAGGTTGCTGAAGGTAGGTAGCAAAGTGGGAAAATGGATTGAATGTGGATGGCGGGCAAGAGTAGGGTCAAGGGATGACACGATGAAGAAGAAAAGGATTAAATATATGGTCAGGTGGTTAATTATGACTTTATATCTTGTTTCACCTAAAATAATTAAATCTACCACCTCTCATCCGCCCCTGACCCCCCCCCCCCCCCCCCAAAAAAATAAATAAATAAATAAAAAAAAAATTAGAACTCGTACCTTGGTTATAAGTGATAACATTTAACAAGAAAAGACAAATTCAAGCTTTAAACTGGTTAAGGGAAGGGAAATAGAAGGATGACACTTTACTACTATAGGAGACTTTGAAAGTAGAGAGGAAGGAGGAAATTGATTCCAACGAAGCTTGGAAGAGTGTTGTTTGATAAGATCAGACAAGTGAATCCTATCTTGGATTTATTCTTGTTATTCAAATAAATAGATATTGTTTTCCTTATAAAATTAGGAAAAGACTTATATGTTGTAGTATTCCCATGTATGCAGTTCTTTTCTATATTCATACTTGGGTTATTATGTCCTTTTCATAGTTAAAAGGATAGTTATTGCTTAGATTTATTTTTTGTTGGACTAAGGCTACAAATCTTCTCTATGGTTATTTATCATCTTGAAAATGTTGGAACCCTAGCCTGTAGTGCACACTACTCTCCTTAGGAACTCTCCATTTGGGCCAAATATCCTACATGGAAATGATCCTTTATATTGATAGACCTATAGCTAGTGAATCCCCTTGTTTAGATGATTTATGGGGCATAGTAGAGGGAACAAATTTAGTTTTTTGATAGCACATTAGCATTGAGAGATTGAAGCACCATGTTGGCATTTAAAAAATAAAATAAAATAAAATATTTATATAAACTTATACAAATTTATGGCCTGATGTAGTGCCATTTAGAGGTTTATTAAAATTTTAACATTTCATAGAGTCATCACCACCCAGGTGTAGGAAATTGACTACTGGAAATTGTTTTTTATTTTTCTAAAAAGAGTCTTTCACCATAAAACCACCTTTAGGTGGGGCATAACAATGAAATAATGGCCAGTGGAAATTTGTTACCAGATCCATGCTAGATGGGTTGTTTTATCCTTTATTAGAAATAGATCTTGTGGTGTTTGTTTTAATTAGGGTTGAAGTTAGTTAATAAATAACAAAGTATCACCCCATTTTGTCCTTGTATAATTGGCTGTAAGAATAAATAAGTATTTACATTATATATATATAATATATATTTATATTTTAAATATACATATATTCAAGCATATAGGTTTAGATTATTTTAACACTAATTTAAGTTCAAAACTCAATTGTAAAGGGGATCCTAATAATTATTGTAAATATAAATAAATTTATAAATATTTATATGTAACACTTGTATATATTTATTTCTTTATTTATTATACTGGAATCTAGTGTGGAGGTCTTATCATTGGGAGGTGCTTAATGATAAAAATAAAATATTATTTATTGATGATAATAATAAAATCCTATCTCCTCAAATGGTATCAAATTCATTTATGGGCTTGAGAGAAATAGATTTATAGAAATGTTCGATTAGTGAATTTATTTTAGATGGAGATCAATTCTCAATAGATGAACGATAATATAATTTTAAATATGTTGTGTGTAGATCACCTCTAAAATATCATACATGTTGTGACTTAGAAAATAAATAAATAATAATAATGTATCTTCATTGTTTTAAAATATTTTTTTATATGCTTTCATTATTACGTTAACAATGCCATTTTGGTGAATTTTGTGATCTTATAATTGAATATCAAGTTACCTATATATCTATCAAGCCTCATGGTCTTTAAAAAAAAAATGAAACGTTCTTTCCCCTTCTAGTTGTTTATTGTGGTTAGAGCTATTACTTTTATCTGTATTTTCTGAATTTGGTGGATTAACATGTTTATTAAGATAGATTTGAAATGGGAACTTCTCTTGCTCAGTGTAAGATGATATTTGTTGCCTATGTTCTAGTGCAAGATACATGTATAAGAGGGTTTGAGAAGCTGTGTGTAGATAGATCATTGTCACCTTGTATTACTTACATTGTAATACTTTTGTACTATAGAGAATATATTAATTTGTGTACAAAAATAATTCGATGTTATAAAAAGTCGATGCAATAGCTAGAAACATATTTCTATATCGTTGAATATAGAATTTAAGTAGATTGTCGTTTGAATAAAGATAGTGTATAATGCTAACCTTCAAGTTTTGTGTAGTGGATTAATGACAACTAAGTAATTTGATAAAGGATGAGTTTTTTTTAGAAACATGGCATTTCACCAGAATTGTTAATTAAAGATAAATTTTAGCTGTATTGTTTTTTTTAGAAATGAAGGGTTTCAAAGTTAATTTGATTTTGCTTTGGTTTGAAATAGGCAGATCATAATAAAGGATTTATTTAGGGAATTATAAGTTCTGGATTTAGGTATGATTTAACCCATGAATTTGTAAGGAATCAAAGAATTCATGGAAATTTTTAAATATTCATCATGCATTAGATTGGGTTGTCTTATTTGAAATTGAGGCATATTAATTTGATCATGACAGTAAAGTCATTTTATTCAACCTTAATCAAAATGAGCTTAAGATTTATCAACTACTGGTTAAACAACCTTGTAGCAAGGTCCCCTGCTTCCTTTAAACGTGGACAAGGGGTAATATCAATTGTTGGATTTGATAGACGGAATTTTTAGGTTATTTATTTATTTAGATATCTAGTTGAATTTTTAGAGAACTAAAAATATAATTCAATAACATTTTCCTAGTTGTGTGAACTTTTGGATTGAAGTAAGTCGATAAATTCCTTCCAAAATCTGTTTGAAAAAAACAACTAAAGTGATTTTATAGCAAAACTATGCTTCATTACCAATTCTATTAGGTTAGGATAATTGGTAGTTAACACCAAATTAATTTTTAGAAATTCTTAAGCTGAAATGATCACCCAATTCTAAATGGATTTTACAAATGAAAATTCTCTCATGTTGTTTCCTCGTGGAGATGACCTGGAATTGTTACCTTAAAATATTGATTTAGGAAGATATTGCCTAAGTATACTTAACCATTGTAATTATTAGAATGATGTTTTGAAATCAAATTATTCTCAAGTTGAAATCCATGGAATCTTGTTAAGGACATTATGCTAGTAGCATAAATTAATACTCATGACTTGGGGACTCTTACGGTGAAATAAATAAATATTTTCAAGATTTGTTAATAATATTTGTAGTAATATCATTTTTATATCAAGTATTTCATGATATCTTCTGAAAGTGTAGTTTCCCAGTATTTATATTAATATATTGCAAATAGGAAATCATGTATTTCTAAATAGTCTCATCTTAATAAGCTAATGGAACATTAAGAAGATATACTCTCAGTAAGTTAAATTGGCTTAACATTCGGTATGTTAGTATAAAAATATTCTATTTAACTACTTAATAATAGAGAATCAATAGAATGATTGAAGAATTAATATAGTAGGTAGTATTGACCAAAATATTTTTCTTGGGACTTTTCATTTTATGTTTGATCTTATGTTAAGGTTAGGAGTGAGATAAAAAGTATCAAGTGATAAAAGTTAGAGTATAAGAACATGCCATCCAGTTGTGTGTGTATATATATGGGTATGAGGATCTCATATTAAAGGTGTAATATTAGATAATGATAACATTAAGTAATACATACATGAATCCTAGTTATTTTTCTTGATTGCATTCCTCTTTTAACATTTGTGACAAAAAAATTTTACCTAAAGTTTTAGACTCAAAATTTTTAGGGCATCACAGTATGGTTTCAGAGACAAGTTGAAACACTAGGAGTTCTGGGATGTTTAGCTTCAGTTGTTTCTAATTAACCTTAATTTTAGACCATCATAGTATGTTACATGAAGATAGTAAGGGTAGTTCTTGAGATGAGAATAATAAAAAACCATCACTAGAGAAACTGATAAAAGTAAACCAATAGATTTTTTAGAACCTTCAGTACTTGGTACACATGTTGGAGGAGAGATTGCCTTAGACTCAATTTCTACCGAAAGGAGGCCCTCCTTGTCAGCAATTTATGCAAGAACCCATGTACTAGCACCCACTGAGAGTTAAAAAAAATGTTGTGCTCAAGTCTGCATAAATAGGTAGTCACATGTGTCAGAAAGACACTCTCACCTTCCTTAAGAGATGTCTCACTCTTATTCTAAGAAATGTGCTATCGTGAGTAAGAAGACCAACTCGATTTAGGTATGTCAACATGCACGGGGAAGACTAGTAGAGACCCCTAGTTTAGGGCCAAGTCAATAATTAGGGATCCCAACCACTAAAGAATATTTTCTAGGAACATGCACTTTATGTAGGGTTGTGGGCCATTTTAGTAAGAATTGCCCACATAAGGTTCAATTGACATTTGAACTGATGAAGGATGGATGTGTGGATGGATCGAAAATGAGTCAACTTTTGAAGAGAATTTTGTTTCTGATAACATGGCACTAGGGGTAGGACCATCAAACCCTTGAGTTAGGTAAAAATGAGAACTCAATTTTTATTATACTATTATGCTATGTGCTGGTCTATTGAGGCACTATGTGCCAAACTTTATACTCCGTGGCTTTTATGAAGAGTACTATGTCGATGTTGTAATTCTCCTTCCTATTTATGAAAAGTTTTTCATGTTAATGAATTATGTTTGGTCAATCACTTTCCTTTCTTATATTTTAGCCTTAAAATGAATTGATAATAGGAATAAAGTGAATACAAAAATTACATACTTATCACCCCTGAAAGTGAGAACACCCTAAATAGAAATATATCCCTTAGTCAGGCATGCTCATGATGGGGGAACACCTTGGGCTAGTAACATTTATGCTATTTTTTATAGAGCAATTAGTTTCACCCCATTTGTTGTTATCGAACTCTATGGGTGATGGATGTTGTGAGGTGACCCTTGTCCTTTTTGCTTTACCATTTTATCTTTATACATGTTGTGCTAAGTAACTTGTGATAGAATATTAGATGCACGTGTCAAGGGTTACATAAACCCATTTTATCCATACCACACTTGGTAGAGAATGATGAAGTATTAATTATTTTCTATCTTTAAGAGCAATACAATCGATGCACAATATCATTTTGAGGTGATGCTTGGGTCATATTAATAGTCAGATAATTTTAGTATATTATAGATTTTGTTAAGCACCATCTATGACACATATAAATTTCATTTTTAGTACTTTAGCCATATAATTTTAGATGGTTATGTTTCGACAGAGTCATTCTTCACTAGTTATACTATTTGATAGCAAATTTGTTTTAGGGTAGTTAGAGAGGTAATCCAGTACAGTTACATTTGGTACTTTTATATCACTGGGATGGTGTAGATGGGAGTTGTTAAATTGATTTGTATTGTGACGCCATTACATATGATGATGTACAATTATTGTATTATATATGGGAGGTAATTTACAAGTAATTCCCTTACCTTGAACCTCTGAGAGGTAATCAGGATGCCTCATATCTATGGGAGGTAATCAAGATGCGTCATATCTATGGGAGGTAATCAAGATGCCTCTTACCTATGAGAGGTAATTGAGATTATTTTTATTCCTTATCCCCATGGGTGACTTGTAAAGTCACATAGTGTTCATGGCATGATCTATATTTTTTAGTGTTTTATCAAAATTATTAATTTTTTTATTTTTGACTAAACTTATTATTTTTATCTGATTTGAAACCAACACCATATTTATTGTCTTCATATGTTTTTAATCAATGGACTGATTATGGAAATTGTTTTTGAGATTTATAGTTTGGATTTTTGGGTTTATCTTTTTAATTTGAGATCACTTTGTCTCATTTTTATTGGGTTTGTTCTTACTAATCGGTTGATTTTTAAATTTATTTTTATGATTGTTGTGTTGGTTTTGCATGTGTTTATAGTGTGCATAATTGTTATGCCAATTTCATGGTATGGGAGAGGAGAAATAACTTAGGATACATCTAGTGTGTTATGATGAGAACCAGTCGCACCAGTTCATGATACCATCCTCCCCACTCCATCAGATGTGGTGGTTTATATATATGTGTGTGTGTGGTCCTTATTTGGAGACATGATTATTTTGGGAGGTATAAAGAGTTTACATGAGATATTATAGTGATTTATTAGTTATTCTAGTAGTGGCATTGTTCTATTCTAACGATGTTGGATGTTGGGACCCAGTATGTTATGGTATGATTCAATATGGTTCAAATTAGTTTGGTAGAGCAAGTTGGTGCATATACTCATGAGTTTCAGATGGCACTAAATATTAGATCTTAGTGCTGCCAACATTGTTCTTTATGATTTAATATGGCTCAGTATTGTTCAATTTGCTCTAGACGGTATTGCCATGGATAGATAGTTATCTTAGCAGTAAATTTTGACATGATTGGCACTTGTTAGTCTTCTTTCAATATAGTTTAGACACTAGATGGATACTAAAGATCTTTTGCTCATATTAGTGGATTTTAGTTTTTAGTGGGTTGACAGATGTGTATGATAATATGAATTACATCAAATTGACTTTTTTCTCACTTGCTCATTCTTGTGGCTATTCATGTTTTAGTTGACACCTTATGGTATTGATCAGTGTGAATCAGTTAGGAAACATGTCTTACTTGGTAATAAGGCTTAGTTGATGGATTGGCTCAGTATGGCAATATGGTTATGCATTGGATAACTTGTTAGTATTGAATTTGCATGTTCACCATGATTGGCACCTATTCATTTCATTGTATGTGCACCTTGGGATGGCATTGATATTCTTAGGGTGATATTTTAGAAAGTATTTAATTATGCACTCATATTACAAGGGTTTTGATAGCATCATCCCATGGTTTTAGTTTGGATATTGTATGGGGAGTTGGCGGTCTGTATACTTGAGATACTGGTTTTGTTGTTTGGCATTAGCTTGAGCAAATTTGTAATGTGGTGAATTACACCACATATTTTTTTATGATGCATCAAGGATGATGTCATATTTTTAAAGGGGAGAATGTACATCCCCTTGTGTTTAACTAATTACCCTTAAGTAGTTTTGACACCTTATTGATAATTCATGCGTTTGGTGGCTCCATCATAGTTTTGCCTTGAGAGTGACCTCATTGCTAATTATTAGTGATAATTAATTTGATCCCAAACTACTCTTGACTTTCATTATCATATTTATTTTATTAAATAGTGGAGTTTGAACCTTAGATAGGAATTTTGTGAGTGGGTATTTTTTAAAATACTATACCACACCTTGCCCCCCCAATCTACTTAATCTAGATAGTCTGAGTAGTTCATCAGATAATTGTTATGATTTCATAATTTTTTTGGTTTATTACTTGTATTAATATCATATGGGGAAGCTCTGAGTTATTTTAATAATGTGTTTATCATAGGGTTTAACCCCCTTGCTATTCTTGCCATAGTGAATAACTAAGGACAAAACTATGATCATAATGATAACCATAATACTTAAAATTAATGGTTATAAATGTGAGATAACATGTTTACCAGGAATGACTTGGATTCATAAGTAGTTATGGACTTCAAACTTAAGACATGCTTATCTTTTATCCTAGTCATACCCTAAAATTTTGGTGTTTTAGTTCATTGATCTAGAAAATTTTGATGTATATTTCATCGATTCTCTAAGATGGGTCTTCTTGAATTCAAGGATATTATTTCATCCATACTAATATTTTAAACTAATTTAAGTAATTAGGTCATAATTATATTAATGCATTAATTTCTTTGAATCTAACCTTTTCGGTTAATACTTTGTTCAACCTGACTAAAATTAGAATTTGGCATGATCATATCAATGATTTAGTTGTTCTTTTGGCCTTAGTTAGAAGTACCTTTGTGTTAAATACCTGTGATGAATAATATGGTAAAATGGTCATTATTGACAAGGGATCAATTATTCTTGGTTTTCTCATTATCCAACCACGCATATGTTGATATTACTTAAGCATTTTAATTATACATTCCTATGGCCTAGGAGTGTGGTCATAATAGGTTTTAAATTATAACTAACCATTATAATTATAAGGTCCCAACTTATAATCTAGCTAATGACGCTCTTCTACTTTTTGGAAATTTTGGGTGTGGATTTATGAGTTTAATTTAAAAAAAAATCAATAAATAAATATATATTTATAAATTAATTAATTACGTTAATAAATAATATTTGGAAGCATGGCATCTAGGTCTAGATATCCATGTCCATCTAATCAAGATATAGTTTTCTCGAGGAGGTTGGTGAAGGTAGGTGGTGAAGTGGGAAAAGGGATTGAATGTGGATGATAGGCAAGATCAGGGTTAAGGGATGGCATGATGAAGAAGAAAAAGAAAAAATATATGGTCAGGTGGTTAATTATGACTTGATATATTGTATCACCTAAAATAATTAAATATAACACCTATCCGTGCCCTCCCCCCCCAAAAAAAATAAAAAATGCACACACACACACAAAAAAAAAAAAAATCATACCTTGGTTATAAGTGATTGAATTTGAGGAGAAAATATAAATGAAAGATTTAAGCTAATTAAGGGAACGGATATGGAAGGATGATGCTTTACTATTGTAGGAGACCATGACTAGGAGAGTTCAAAAGTAGACAGGAAGGAGAAAGTTGAATCTAATGAATTTCAAAGGAGAATTAATCTGGTAGGATCAGGGAAGTGAATCCTATCTTAGATTTATTCTTATTATTCAAATAAATAGATATTATTTTCCTTATAAAATTAGGAAATGACTTAGATGGTATAGTATTCCTATGTATGCAATTATTTGCTTTATACATATTGGGGATATCAGGTCCTTTTCATAGTTAAAAGGATAATTATTACTCAGATTTATTCTTGGCTAGATTAAGGCCATAAATCTTCTATTTGGTTGTTTATCATCTTGAAAATATTGGAACCCTAGCATGTACTGCACACTACTCTCCTTATGATGCACCATTTGGGCCAAATCTCATACTTAAAAATAATCCTTTATATTGATAGACATGAAGCTGGTGAATTGCCCTATTTAGATGAGTTATGGGGCATAACAAAGGGAACAAATCTAGTTTTTTGATAGTACATTAGTGTTGATAATTTGAAGCACCACATTGGCATTTAAAAATATAGAGAGATAGAAAATATTTATATAAACCTATGGAAATTTATGGCCAATTTTAGAGCCATTCAAAGGTTTATTAAAATGTCAACATTTCATAGAGTCATCACCACTCGGGTGTAGGAAATTGACTATTGGAAATTGTTTTTTGTTTTTCTATTTTTATAAAATGAGTCTTTCACCATAAAACCACCTTTGGGTTGGGCATAGCAATGAAGCAATGGGTAGTGGAAAGTTGATACTAGATCCATGTTAGATGGGTTGCTTTATCCTTTGTTTGAAATAGATCCTACGGTGTTTGATTTTAATCAGGGTTGAAGTTAGTTAATAAGGAATAGAGTATTGTCCAATTCTATCCTTGTATAATTGGATGTAAGAATAAAATATTCTCGTGGACCATGGGTCCTTATGGTCCCTTGACTGCTTACTATATATTTATAACATTATAAAATATAAATAATTATTTACATTATATATAATATATATTTATATTTAAATATACATATATTCAAGTATACATGATTAACTTCTTTTAACAATAATTTAAGTTCAGAACTTGCTTGTAAAGGGGATCCTGATAATTATTGTAAATATATATAAATTTACAAATATTTATATATAACACTTATACATATTTATTCATTTATTTATTATATAATAATATAGTGTGGAGGCCTTATCATTAGGAGGTTTTTAATGATAACAATAAAATATTATTTATTTGATGATAATAACAAAATCTTATCTCCTTAAATGGTATAACATTCATTAACAGGCTTGAGAGAAATATATTTACACAAATGTTCTATTAGTGAATTTATTTTAGATGGAGATTAATTTTGATAGATGAATGACAATAGAATTTTAAATGTGTTGTGTAGATCACCTCTAAAATATCATACCTGTTATGACTTAGAAAATAAATAAATAATAATTTATCTTCATTGTTTTAAAATATTTTTTATATGTTTTTTATTATGTTAACAATGCCCACTCCTACTCCCAATTGTTAATGAAGAACCTAAGCATTTTGAATTTTAATTTGAGAGGGAAAACTAGAGACATGGGTTCTCCTGCTCCTCCCACCCCTCTTTGGCAAAATTTCTCTTGTGTCTAATGATTCTGGATAGAAGGTCATCACTGCATGGAAGACCATCGATGATTACTTTCACACTCTTGATAGAAGCTCTCCTGTGTCTAGAAATTCTACATAGAAAGACATTGCTACATGGAAGACCATCTTTGGTCCCCCTTATGTTCATGGTGGAAGATCCAATATGTCTGATGATTTAGGGTATAAGGTTATCATTGTGTAGAAGACCATCACTACTTCCCCTCATGTTCATGGTGGAAGATCTACTATGTTTGGCAATTTTGGGAAGATGGATGATGGTTCACAAAAGACCACACTGATTCCCTTCATATTCATGGTGAAATCCCTTATGTGTCTAGAGATTCTAGGAAGATGGTCATCACTACGTGGAAGACCATCACTATTTACCCTCATGCTTAGGGTAGAATTTTGTCTAGTGACTCTAGGTAGAGGGCTATCACTATGCAAAATAGTGACGCTACTTCCCCTCATATTCATGGTAGAAGCCCTTCTATATTTAGCAATTATAGGTAGAAGGATGTCACTAGGTAGAAGACTGATGTTTCTCCCCTTCTTGTTCATGGTAGAAGTTCCTCTACTACTAACAGAGTCTTAAACATCATATAAATGGAAGTTGTGATAGACCCTCTAAAGCATATATCCTTCATTGAGGTAGTATCTCACAAGACAATTCTAAAAGTAGATCCCATACCTTTTAAACCTACATCTTCTAACCCAGTTGTGATCTTTGATGAGGAGGAGATCACAAAAGTGATCAAATCAAAATAATTATTCTCAACCAAAGGTCTCATCTACAAATTCATAGATTACTGGCCAAAACTTCAAGAGTTACATGCCTGGATCTTGAAGTATTAACAACCCGTCATACTAGGTACTCTTGATATTTACTCTTATGTGATTTTATTATTATTATTATTATTATTATTATTATTATTATTATTATTATTATTATTATTATTATTAATTGTAGAAAATGAAGAGATTCTAAACATTTTTAGTGTTTGAATCACCACCCCCTTATCATCAAACCATGGTCCCCTGCCTTCAACCCTCTCACAAAACCACTTAATGAAAAACCCATTTAGGTTCATCTACCCCATCTTCCTCTCCATTTTTGAATTGAATCTAGTTTAAAGGCTATTATTAATTCATTGGGTGATTACCTACAAATGCATCCTGATACTGATCATTTTTATCACACTAATTTTGTTAAAATTTTAATGAATATTGACACCTCTAATAATTTGCCTGAAAATATCACTTTACAAGTTGGGGACCGCTCTTGGTCCTAACCCTTGGACTATGAAGGTTTATTATTTCATTTTCATAACTATTTTCATATAGGCCACTTAACCAAAAATTGCATTTCTCTCAAGAAAAAAAGAAGGAATCCTCTTCATAGAAAGACTGCAACATTAACCTTCTATAGGTAGATGTTGAAGAAGGTCTAGATGGTTCAGACAATGAGTCACCTTTGAAAGATCCTAAATCTTCTATTCCAAATGAGAATCTTAAAGTCCTTCTCAATTTGAATATGTTTTTTTAAAATACCTAATCTCTCCAAATAAAACCATGAACATCATAGTCCCTTACACACCAGTCTCCTCTGATAAATTCCCAAGCTTGGAATTATCTAGGATAGAAACTTCCAAGGACCCAACTGTGGAAGAAAAATCTCACCCTTGTGCTAGTACAGAAGATAAGGAAGGCTGGATAAAGGCTTAGAAAAAGAAAAAGGTACAAAAGCAGTGTTGCAACCTTCCTATATGACCCTCCACTAAGGGGGAATTCAAGTAGAAACTAATGGATCAAGGGTCTTAAAACAAAACCACAAAAGATAGTTGCTGAAGGAAGAAAGAAAATAGAATATCATTGTTAATTCAAAAAAAGTGGTTGGGTAAAATCACTGTTTGTTTTATCTTATTAGTTTTTTTTGTCACATTGTTGTTGTGTTTACCCCATTGTCACTGGTATAGGCATTCTTTTTGTGTGTAAATGATACATCTTTTTCTCTTTTGTATTAAGTTTTAGGATCTTCAAAACCTGTAACATTTACCTTGTCAAATAAAAAACAATGCCATATTGGTAAATTTTGTAATCCTATAATTAAATGTCGAGTTACCTATATATCTATCAAGCCTCATGGTCTTTTTTTTTAAATGAAACATTTTTTCCCCTTCTAGTTGTTTATTATGGTTAGACCTATTTATTTTATCTCTATTTTATGAATTTGGTGGATTAACATGTTTATTACTTTGAATATTAAGATAGATATGAAATGGGAACTTCTCTTTCTCAATGTAAGCTAATATTTGTTGCCTATGTTCTAGTGTAGGATGCATGTATAAGAGGGTTTGAGAAGATGTGTAGATAGATAATCATCATATTTTATTACTTTCATTGTAGTGATTTTGTGCTATGAAGACCGTATTAATTTGGGTAAAGAAATAATTAGATGTAATAAAAAGTTGATGCACTATATAGAAACAAATTTCTATATCATTCAATTTAGAATAAAAGTATTTGTGGTTTGAATAAACATAGTGTATAATGGTAACATTCAAGTTTATATTGTGGGTTTATGACAACTAAGTAATTCAATAAAGGAGGAGTTTTCTGTAGAAACATGTCATTTCACAAGAATTGTTAATTAAAGACAAATTTTAGCTATATTGTTTTTTTAAGAAATAAAGGGTTTTGAAGTTAATTTGATTTTAATTTGGTTTGGAATAGGAAAATCATGTTAAAGGATTTATTTAAGGAATTATAAGTTTTGGATTTAGGTATGATTTTATATGCAATCAAAAATGCATAATATCCATAAATCAGTCTTGGATCAGATGGGATAGAGCACACCTACACTTCCAATTGGGGACCATACAATTGTTAAGCAGGAGTATGATCAATGTGAAGATTTTCTAGACTTGGTTAAGGGATCACTTGTCACAACACATCGTGTGAGGTAGGGTTCCAAATCCTACAGTCTAACACAATCACACAACAACCCTAAAAGAGTTATATGATTTAATATTTCACTAATCTAATAATAATAAAAGTAAATCTAATATAGTACACACCAAAGATTGTGACACAAGGTGGGGGTTAGAAATAAACCAAAATAAATAACTAAACTAAACATGTATAGAAGACATATACTCACATCAATGTATATATAATCCTAATACATGGAATAAAAGAATATAAATGCACTATTTATCTACTCTTACAAAGGAAGAATAAAGTTAAAAATACTTACCTTTGAAGATGAACCCACAAAGCCTCAATCTCCCCTTTGGCCAAGGTGTTGTACAAGAGATTGTCATGGTATATAAGGATAACTAAGATAAATCAACTCTAGGCTACACAACCTATCCAAGCATCCAAAAGACTTATCCACAGGATGAGATTAGAGATCCAAAGAAAGTATTGAACCCTAAAGATTTATTCCCTAAGTAGAATGGTCAATAGGTAGATGTTAATTTGCACTCATTCACTCTTAAAAATAGTGGTAAATGTCCTTATATATATAGTAGTATCTTACCTTAAAATGATTTTGGGAATATCAACTATGTTAGGTCAACCTAACACATTTTTGAGCTGACTCACTAGGTCTATGCTAGGTCGACCAGGAGGTCAATAAACCAAAAGAGAGAAAAAGTCCATAAATTATACTAGGTCAACTTGGTTGACCTAGTTTGCTAAACATGAAGCCTGAAAATGTACTAGGTTGGCCATGATGGTCGACTTAGTTTGCTAAATAGGAAGAAGGGAGATAAAGCAAGGAAAAGAGGGATAAAGCATGGAAAATGATAGGAATGGTTAGTTAAGAGATAAATAATCTTAGGGTTAAAGGTTTTAAGAGACAAATGTGTAGATGATAATTTGTAGAAGGAACAATAATTTTACAAAGCATTGATGGTTTGCCCACCCCTTTCTCGATTCACCCCTTAAGGCATGCACTTGGAGAGATTGAGACTCGACAGGTTCTTGTAAGATACAAAGTGTCAATAATCAATAAAAGTTTGAAAATATTATGTGTATACATATGCCCCACTCGAAGCTCATCACGTGTCATGTAAGTGCAACATGGAACGGTGTTTTGAGAAAAGAACATGATGACACACAACACTGATGCTAAGTGAAGTAAGAAAAAAATAAGATAAATAAAAGAACTATATTTAAAAACATATACTTTTAAATTACCTTAATGTTGTAGATAGAGAAATAGATTGCAAGAGATGTGAAGGTGTCCAATGTAGAGTACACTAGGCAAACCTATAGAAGTTAGTGCAAAAAATAGACAAAAATTATTTTTTTTGGAAAATAGGAATATAGTGGTTAGTAGAGATAGAGATTTTTAGAAAAATTGGTAAATTAGGATTGTTAAGGCAAGGTTTAGAATATTGAAGGTAAATAAATGACAAAAGGATGGAAAATGAATGACAAATGATGGATAAATAAATAACAAAAAGATGGCAAATGAAGGACAAAAGGATGGCAAAAGGAAATGAAAAATGATAGGAAATAAATGACAAATGATAGGAAATAAATGACAAATGATTGGAAAAAAACAATAAATCATGTAAAATAGAAATGACAAAAAATAATGTAGAACATACTAGATCACGTTGAGAATCATGTAAAACATGAATGAGAAATGAAATATCAATGCAAGACAAATCTAACAAAGATATGTAAGAAGGGAAAAAGTAAGCTCATGTAAGATTGGCATGAAAGAATCAAACATAACTAAAAACATGAAAGAATGTCAAATGAAATATAAGTCAAGATGTAAGACAAACATGAATAAGGCATACATAAATAAAAACATGTAATAATGGAAAAAGTGTATAGACTCAACTATCCATAACAAAAGGGTAGTAAAATAATGAAAAATAAAAGAAAAAAGTGTCCATAGTTACTCAAAAAATGTTGTTTTACTCTAAGAATAGATAAAACTAAAACAAAGTAGTGCTAGCATGTTTTTAAGAAATGAAAAAAAAGAATTAAGAGAAGAGGGAAAACATATTTGGAATCACACTTTGTCTATCAAGAGGGGAAATGAAATGGGTGGAGGGGAGAATGAAAGAAAAACCAAGGTAGAAAAACTCTTTACTGAAGTCAAGACACTCAAATTAAGTTTGTCAAAACAAGAGGACTTTTGATCTTAAGGATTATGAAGAACTTCTCGTAGCCACACAAGTCTTGGGTAAACAAATGGAGTATATAAATCATCCCATGAACGCTATATGCATGAAAATTAAAATGGACGTACCTTCTTATGATGTGTTCCTTGTTCTTCAAGACCCCTTATAGAGTTGTCAATATATTACAAAGATTGGGTACTTGCATGAAAAAATATGTAGCACCATAGAGTTTTTTGAATTTCCCTATTCCAATCTACTAGCCTACTGCACCCCAAAGGAATTTGACTTTATGTGAAGCTGACTATGGAGTTTGATCTTCGATTGGAGATAGGATATGTAATTTTAATCACATCTTTTGATGTGATTTTGACTTTTGATATTTATATTTTACCTTTTAGATATCATTGCCTTTTATTTCAAATGATTTGGCTTTTAACTTTTTTGATGTAATTTTTAGATTCCTCCTCCATGCATATTTGGAAGACCAAACATGAGTGCTAAAGATGAATTTTATTTGAAAACTTGGGACAAGTTTCTAAGATAAAAAACTTCAAAGGGCATGGGGTCTAGGAGTCTTGTAAATCTAGGTGAAATAAAAGTGATATCTTGACTTTGACCTTGTTTTATGCAATGAGTAGATAAAAGAAATGGGAAATCAAGAGGAATGAGATATGGAACAATTTGAATTGCTTCAAATTATAAAAAAATGTGACAAAGGGAAAAAAGGGATACAATGACAGTTAGTGTGATTCTTTATCATAAGAATGAGGGAAATGGAGGAAAAAATGTTAACATAGATTGTTGTGCATATTTCATCTAGTAAAAAGAAGAAAAAGCTAAAGTTTGAGAACAAGGATCAATAACATAAAAAGATGGTAATTTTATGAGGAGGGCCAGGTCCTATCCATGGTCTTGCAAAGCAACTCATAAAAGAGAGACCCACGAGGGTGCTGATAAGCAAGGGAAAAACAAAGTGAAGGAGCCTTCTTACAAAGCAACTCACAAATAAAAACCCAAAGGATGCTAAAACAACATTGAAAAATATAAACATGAGAAAGAAATGATTAAAAATGGTGGTTTTGTGAGGGATGCTGGGTCTTATCTGTGGTATTATAAAACAACTCACAAAAGAGAAACCCATGAGGGTGTCCAAAGAGAAATTTCAAAAGAGAAAGAAGACTATGGTACATTAAATAAAGGGGAAAAAATGATCAAGATGGTTTAAATTGATTCATAGGAAAGCCTTGCCTTTTTTCTTGGTCTAAGGCTTCTTTTAAAGTTTTTGTTGAAAAAATTCAAACTTTTTATTGAAGAGAAGGTTTAAGAGCAGTGATAAATAGTTTTAAAAGAGTATCATAATTCATGTTATGGTCCACTTTATGAGCAAGGGACTTATATAATTTGATGAAAGTATGAGCTGATTCATTAATATATTGATGAAATAGCTAAGGTAATTTTTAGGAAGGTCATAATGTTGGAATTCCTTCACTAGAGCATTGACTAAATCCTCTAGTTGTGAGATGAAATGTATAGAAAGTTGATTGTACCATTCAAGTGCATCACCAACAAAGGTTTTGGCTAAGAGTTTGGTGGTAGAAAAGGTGTTAGTTGGGACCCATTCCTTTTATAGATTACCAAAAGGTTTAAGAAATATAGTAATACCTTTAATCCCATTATATGTGATAGTTGGAGAAATGTTTCCAATATCTATGGATGCAATGAATAAAGCTAAAGGTTCATTTTTTAGATGTTGAATCATTTTTTTATTCATTGAAGATTAAGAGATGATATTACCATTGGCATATCTAAAAGGAGGAGGGTAATTTTTTTTATTTGGTTGAGACATGATGACTTGAGATGGTTGAATAATCATGTTGCATAAGTGTTGTTTCATGCTCATTGTTTGAGATTGATTGGTTATTTGCATGATGTTCTTTTTTTGAATGACTTTGGCAATAAGTTGAGTTGTATGAATAGGTGGGTTTGAAGGTGGGGTATTAGTGTTAATAGGAATAAGATTGTTAGTTTTGGTGGGAGGAAGATTCTTTGTAGGTGGAGGATTCCCAACATTGGTGTTAGTTGTCTTAAGTTTGGTAGTAAAAGAAGGAAGCTTAGTCAAGCCACCATTCTTATGAATAGTGTATATAGTATTATCATCAAGGTTTTTGAATATTTGAGAACCATATAGATTAGTGTTAGTTGGTGGACTCCCAACATTGGTATTGGGAGGAGGATTATGACGAAGGATCTCAACTACATTGCATTGTGTAGTGAGTGGTTTAGGCTTAAGAGAAGGGGAAGGAAGAAATTAGATAATTTCATCAGAGGTAATGAAATAAGTGAGGTTACTATCCAAGTCCTTAATAATTAAATGTTATTGACTAAGGGAAGGATGCAAATATGTCATCATGATGAAACATAACTAGATAATTGCATAAGGAGAACAAAAAGTGATCGAACATAGTACAGGGTCGATCGAGTCGACCTAACACAAAAACAAGGATAGTAAAATTATATAGGGTCAACCAAGTTGATCTAGTATAGTGTACAAATACTGGTAAAAAATGTAAAAGAGGCTGAAAATAGTGCTAAGTCGACCAGGTCAAGCTAGTATAGTGCATAGGGGTTGAAAAAGATACTAGGTCGATAGGGTCAACCTAGTAGAACAAACAAGTTACTTGTTTTGCTTATATCTTTGGTTTTACTCATCTATTTTATAAGCCATAAAATAATTTGGACTCATGATGATGTAGGGAAGATGAAAATTTTGATATCAATTTGTGAATTGAAATAATACAATTTGAAAATAATGAAAATCAATACGTACTTAAAGAAAATAAATAGCTAATTAAATTGATGTTGGTCAATCCAATTGATATACATGAATCAAAAATTTTCACTAACACTGGATAATACAAGATTTTGTACACACAATTGATCAAAGAGAAAGCAAACAACTTGAAAGTAAAACTAGCTAATTGGTCAACCTAGAATGTTGATTAGATTTTTAAGAATGATTTTAAATGTAAAAGGGGAGATTGGCTATAAACAAGGTACTAGATAGAAATCTATGGATAGTTTAAGGTAAGTTTAGGATGAAAGGGACTATAGGGGAAATGATATAGGTTTGGTATTGGGGCCTAGCCCCAAACTTCACACACCAAATCAATAAGGGTAATGGGTGTTTAACCAAAATATACCATTAACCATGTTTTATACTTGACCAAAGCATCAAGTGGACTTCACCCTTGGTGATGAAATCCGAATAGGTAAACCTGGGTAGTCAAATGTTTAAATGCATGTTGATGTTTATGTGGTTTAGCCATGTGTACAAAAGAATAGAAATGCTAAAACTAAGCTATTGATTAAAAATCCCCTAATTAGACTATGTGAACTATTATAAGCATGTAAACAACTTAAAAGAAAGATGTGATTAATCATATATGGTTAATTCTAACTTTTAAATAAGGTATAGTTGAGAAACTATATGGAAAATCATATAAAAAAGGTTGATAGGGTCAAACCTGTACTTTAGAAACAAAGTTTGAAAGTGAACTAGATTGGTCAGGTTGACCTAGTTATTTTAAAAAACATAGAACATAGAACTATGTCTATAGGGTTGACCTAGTTAACTGTGTGGAGATAGCTTTGAATACTGTAAACTTGAAAGGAAAGTATATAAAAATAAATATACAAAGAAATATAAATTGACTTGAATGGTTTAGAGATGAAAGGAAGAAGATTGTTAATCTGAGATCTTGGAGAAAACTAGAAAAAACCTACAAACTAGGTTGAGCTCATCGATTAAGCTATATAGGAACTTGCTAAAAAAGTGTTGAAAATGGAATAAATCAACCTGGCCATCCTAGTAGGCTGAACATGAATTTTAAAAACTTGAAAAACTTGTACTGGGTCAATTTGGTTGATCCAGTTGTCTAAACAAAATTTTGAAAGCTCTTAAAAACTGTGCTAGGTTGATCCAGTTGTCTAAACAAAATTTTGCAAGCTCTTAAAAATTGTGCTAGGTTGATCCAGTTGCCTATTCTTGCAAACTTGCACACAAAAAAACAAACTAGGTTGATAAGGTCAATCCAACATAGTACAGATATGATAAAAATAATGATGAATAGAAATGAAATAAGTGAAAAAAAACTTGCAAGGGTTAATTTCACATCGGGTTCACTATAATGTATGTAATTGGAAATTCATCATGTTCATAAATCAATCTTACATCGGATGGGATAGAGCACACCTACACTTTCAATTGGGGAGCATACAATTATTAAGTAGGAGCATGATTAATGTGAGGATATACTAGAACTGATTAGGGTATTACTTATGACAACACACCATGTGAGGTAGGGTTCCAAAGCCTACAATCTAACATAATTGCACAACCCTAAAAGAGTCTTATGATTTAATATTTAAATAATCTAATAACAAGAAAAGTAAATCTAATCTAGTGCACACCAAAGCTTGTGGCACAAAGTGGGGGTTAAACTAAAACAAAATAAATAACTAAACTAAAAGTGTATAGAAGACATATACTCATGTTAATGTATATATAATCCTAATACATGGAAGAGAAGAATACATATGCCCTATCTATCTACTATTACAAAGGAGAGATAAATTTAGGAATACTTACCTTTGAAGATGAACCCATCAAGCCTCAATCTCTCCCTTAACCAAAGTTATTCACAATAGATTGTTGTGGTATGTAAGGATAACTAAGATAAATCAGCTCTAGGCTACATAACCTATCCAAGTATCCAAAAAACTTATCCACAAGATGAGATCGGAGCTCCAAAGAAAGTATTGAACCCTAAAGTTTTATTACCCAAGTAGAATGGTCAATAGGTAGATGTTCATTAACACTTATTCACTTAATTCTTTGCTCTTACAAATGTTGGTAAATGACCTTATATATATAGTAGTATCTTACCTTAAAATAATTTCAGGAACATTGGTTGTGTTAGGTCGACCTAGTCAACCTAGCATATTTTTAGGATAACTCACTAGGTCTATGCTAGGTCAGCTAGGAGGTCAACAAATAAAAAGAGAGAGAAAGTCCCTAAACTATACTAGGTCAACCTGGTCGACCTAGTTTTCTAAACAAAAAGCCTAAAAATATACTAGGTTGGCCATGGTGGTTGACCTAGTTTGATGAATAGGAAGAAGGGATATAAAGCAAAGAAAAGAGGGATAAAGCATGTAAAATGATAGGAATGGTTAGGCAAGAGAGAAATAAGCTTAGGGTTCAAGGTTTTAGGACATAAGTGTGTAAATGGCAAGTGGAAAAAAGAATAACAATTTGATGAAGCACTGATGGTCTGCCCATGCCTTTCCTAGTGCATCCATTAAGGCATGTATTCAGAGAGATTTAAACTCGATAGGTTCCTGCAAGATAAAAAGTGTTAATAATCAATAAAAGTTTGAAAATATTATGTGTATACAAATTTAACCCATGAATCTGTAAGGAATCAAAATAAATCATGAAATTTTTTAAATATTTATCATGCGTTAGATTAGGTTGTCTTATTTAAAATTGAGGCATATTAATATGATCATGATAGTAAAGCTATTCTATTCAACCTTAATCAAAATGGGCTTAAGATTTATCAACTATTAGTTAAACAACCTTGTAGCAAGGTCCCTCACTTCCTTTAAACATAGAGAAGCGGTAATATCAAGTTTTGGATTTAAGATATGGCATCTATAGGTTTTTTAATTTAGACATCTGATTGAATTTTTACGTAACTAATAATATAATTCAATAACATTTTCCTAGTTGTGTGAAATTTTGGCTTGAAACAAGTCAATAAATTCCTTTCACAATCCATTCTAAACAAATAAATAAAGTGATTCTATACCAAAAATATTATTCATTACCAATTCTATTAGGTTATGATAATTGTTATTTGACACCAAATTAATTTTTAGAAATTTCTAAGCTGAAATGATCACCCAATTCCAAATAGTTTTTGTACAGGAAAATTCTCTCATTATGTTGTTTCCCTACAGAGATGACTTGGAATTATTACCTTAAAATATTGATCTAGGAATATATTGCTTGAGTACACTTAATCTTTGTAATGACCGGAGTGATGTTTTTAAATCAAGGTATTCTCAAGTTGAAATCCATGGAATCTTGTTAAGGACATTACATTAGTAGAATAAATGAATACTCATGACTTAGGGACTCTTAGGGTGAAATAAATAGATTAAATATTTTCAAGAGTTGTTAATAACATTTGCAGTGATATCATTTTTTTTTATATTAAGTATTTCATGATATCTCCTAGAAGCATAGTTTCCTGATATTTATATTAATGTATTGCAAATAGGAACTCATAAATTTCTAAATAGTCTCATCTTAATAAGCTAATGGACCATTAAGAAGAGATCCTCTTAGTAAGTAAAATTGGATTAATCTTTAGTACATTAGTATTAAAATAATTCCTTTACTACTTAATAATAGAGAATCGATGGTACGAATGAAGAATTAATATAGTAGGTAGTATCAACCAAAACATTTATCTTGGGCACTTTCCATTTTATGTTTGATCTTGTGTTAAGGTTATGAGTGAGATAAAAAGTATCAAGTGACAAAATTTAGAGTATAATAACATGTCATCCAGTTGTATATATATATATATATATATATATATATATATATATATATATATATATATATATATATATATATATATATATATATGTATGTATGTATGTATGTATGTATGTATGTATGTATGGCTATGAGGATATCATATTGAGTGTGTAATATTAGATAATGATAACATTAAGTAATACATACATGAATCCTAATTGTTTTTCTCGATTGCCTTCCTCTCTTAACATTTGTATCTTAACAAAAAAAAATTACCCAAATTGTTAGACTCAAAATTTTTAGGGTATTACAAAAAGATTCAAAGTTCATAATTTCAATGTTAGAGATCTAGTATTAAAGTTGGATTACACTCTTGACAAAGAGGGAAAGTACACCCAAAAATGGTGGGGTTCCTATCTAGTCAAAGACATCTTTGGACCTAGTACATATAGATTGCAAACAAATGAAAGACATATCTTCAAAAAATTGACCAATGCTTACTTTTTGATTAAGTATTTTGATTAATGTATGTTATTCCTAGTTTCATTTTACGTATACTTTTTCCATTTCATGTACATCTTACTTGCATGATTATCATTAATTTATATATACCATTGAGCTAACATTTATTTCAATGTTCACTTTCATTTTCTTATTGCAATTTAGCATATATCTTATCTACAAAACTCTGGGTTTTCTTACACATTAGCCTTAGTAACTATATTTGGTCCATAAGTCTTTTTTTATTTTCTACACCACTTTGTTTTTTAGGTTTTGAGTTACATTGTAACACTTGGAGAATCAACCAAGCCTTCCTCATAAATGGCCATCTTATTTTTAGTCAAGAATTGTTTCCTTTGTGGTTCTTTAGTCTATTTAATCATTACATAGACCCTTAGGGTCTTTTACTTATGTTGGAGGTATAATCATTGAGAGGGGGGAGGGTGAATTAGTGATGCAAGATATTTTAAACTTCAATTGCAATCCTTTAAAACTCTTAATCAATGACCACAAGCATTCATAAAGTATACAAGATGTTCATAATAATGAATAAAAAATATGATGCAAGATTATATACATAAGACAAGATCTACATGGGAAACCTTCTTAGGGAATAAAACTCGCTCTCAAGCCTACAAACACATAGAATACTTGTCCTATAAAATGATCACAAATATGAGACCTTTTAGTGAAGCACCCACTTCACTAGGAGCACCCACCCCTAAGTATGAACAAGCACCCACTTTTTATAGATGTTGAGAACCCACACAACACCTATGAAATAAATAGCTCCATAACATTGATTATAGATCAATTTTATTAGATAAATAATCTATAACAACTTTATTCACACTCACTCAAACTTTATCATACAAGCAATGCATCCAAAGCACCCTTTTGGATCTCTCTAGTCTTCTTCACTCATCCTTAATTATATCTATACTTATATCCATCTACTAAGCACACTTGCTCTGATCTCTTTCCTTTGCCTCTATATTCTACTCTCTCAATTCACACATTAAAGTCTAGAAACCATTGCCTTGGTCTCCATTATTTATAAAGTCTTCATGACTATTATCTTTTTTTTCAGGCTCAAGACTTGCCTTAACCATTAATATAGCTAACATGTTAATAATATATCTCAAATTAATTCACATAGGTTGACCATAGAATATATGGGTCACACTTAAGCAACTATGCCTTTCAATTAGGCCTTAGTAGCCCTTATAGATCTCATGGAGACCTATTCACCCATTTAGCACTTCATTAATTAAATTAAGAATAAACAATCAATCTAAAATACCTAGGTCCACTCCATATGAGCTCTAAGACATCTTTAGGTGATTTATCTTGCCAAAACACCCTTATGCTAAATCACAATTTGCTCAAACATTATTTTTTACACATGAACATAATGAATGAAAAAATAATAAAATTTAAATCTCTATATAGTTACTGGTACAAATATTCAGACCTTATAACTAGATTCAGTAGATACACCTTGAATTCCTCTACAACTTTGATTTTTACTACATCAATAAATTCATCATGGATCAAAAGATATAGCCTAAAAACTGAGCACTAGTTTTCTTTGCAAATTTGAATATTTAAATTCCAACAGTCACTATATAGACATTAAACATCGAGCACCTTAATCTCATCTTGTGTTTCCTAGAAACTATGGAGAAATACACATCATCGATCTCCTCTAAGTAACTCGATCTTTATCTTACAATTCTCATCACTGATCTTAGATTAGAACTCCTATAATTATGCCACTTGATAGATCTGCATGTCTTTTGCACATTTGAATTTTGAATTGACCTGTACCATCAATCTCTGTTAGTATGAATGCCCTTAAACCATTAATCTATTGTCAAATCAATGAGATAGTGACACTTGTCACCAATGCATATAATCTTAGACTCTTTGAAATTTTGACCAAATATGCACTATTGGATCAAGATCTAGATGATGAATGCTCACCATTAGATCAACTAACTAGTGACCTTAGACTTCAATGAAGTTTAACTTGAAGGTCTTTAGACTTGAAACAGTCTATAAGAGTAACTTCTAAGCTTTATAACTTAAGCTAGAAAACACTTCAAGAGTCCAAATTTTTAGGGGACCTTTTTGGCACTATAGATAACATCTCTATGAAATCCTTTGACATTAGTTAAATTTTTAGGTACCAAAAATAAATGCAAAAAATTTATAGATCATTCATATTTGTAGGATGTGCAATGATGATCTAGCTTCTATTAAGATAGAAGATGCATGTTACTTATTTCAAATGATTAAGTGATACTCCATAGCTTCACCAAGACATCTATGGATGTCTCATAACTTCTTCTTTGTCCTTATAGACCTAAAAATGTGTCATATCTCTCCAAACTATCAAACATAACACTTTATCATTAATTCATTAGTATAACATGCTCCCTTTGACATCAATGACCTATTCTCAACAATATCCCCCTTTGTCATTGATGGGAACACTCTCAAAATAACTTTTTAATTTTTGAATAGAGCTCCTTCATTCTAATATTTCTCCCCCTTTGACATTAATTACAAAGGGTCTCTTCCTCAACATGACACCAATCATTCCTCAATAATATGTATGCATTCAAATACTATTAATATGCTTAGAATACTTACATACTTTTGGGCATTTGAATCAATTCATTCCCTTTTGACATACACAAATATGAAGTTGAACTTCTATAATCTTTGGTCTTGATAAACTTCTAATAAAGTTTATAAAGATCCACCTAATATCAAGCTCCATCTCATTTAATCTATTCTTTGACATACACCAATATAAACTGGGGATTTTCTTGATCCTTAGACTTGTTTACCTATATAACTCACAAGCTCTCTTTGCTTATGCATGAAGATTCAATACCTTGTCAAAATACATGACTTGGTTTGATCAAGTCATCATATCAATCTTCTTTAATTCATAACTTGTAGTAGACATCTTCACACTTCTATCATGACTAAGTAATCTTCACATATGATCCCCTTACATCATGCACATCTTCTTAAAGCTACATAAACTAACTGAGTTAGCTCTCCCTTAGCCAAACATATCTTCAAATGATATTCTTGTCTTAAAAATACTTATCCTTATCTTGATTGATAAACCTATTGAATAAACATCTAAAATTATTTAACTTTCACAAAGTATTTCATCTATAATCTTATATTTCACAACCTCTTACTTATATTTTGCCTTCAAGTTTTGTATTGATTAGCACTTTGATCATTACCTAGAGCACACATACTTGCTTCCACACAAAAAGATGTTTCCTAAAAAGCATAGGGAGAGACACCCACTTATCATAGAGGGACTAAATATCTCAAAACTTAAGAGACTCCCATATCTCCATGCTCTCACTTGACTTGCAGTCATTCCTCATCTTCATATTATCTTTGAATGAGTTCTCAACATGATTCTTTTCTTTTATCTCAAGATCCTGCTTGATTTCGTTATCCATTTGGGTAGATAAGGATTGTTCCTTAATAATTGAAATTATTCCCTATCTTGTCATGGAAAATAATAAATTTTGATCCTATTTTTCATTTAACTTCTTAGGCCTCCATTCACTATGACTCCTCTTCATGTTAGGATTAATTTTTGAAGTAGAATACTGATCATTCTTGCAGAACCTTGCTATGTGACCTCTCTCATGACATTTTAAACAAATAATATTTATCAAATTATACATACCTTATGTTGAGACATATGATGATTCCTTATAGTTTCATGAATTCATTCATGTACTAATCATTTGGTCTCCTGATAAATATATTACAAAACTTTACAATATGATCAACTCTTTGACACTTATATCAAAAGATGTCATTATTTCTTTGTGAACTTGTTGCATATCTCGAGTGATGATATTATTCATGCTTTCCATTATCTTGCTCATAATTCCATGTAAATTAATTCCTTGAGGATCTTTTACAATCTTTTGACCTATGACCAAACTGATTGCAAGAGTAACAATGACCATTGAAATTTGTATACCTCATAACATTTGGTTGTCTGATCTGATTTGTCTTCATTTTGAAAATACATTCATTCCTTAATTGATGATTTGTCTTCAAATTTTAATTTTCCTTGTTCACATCATCCTTTATCTTGTATTGAGTTACATGCTTTTATTCTTCATTGTATCCAAGAGTAGTTCTATCACTTGCATGTTTTTGACCACTCAGAATATTGTCAAGATCATTTGAACTCTTTTCAATCTTCATAGATTACTTCACTTTATAAGATGTCTTGTATAAATCATATTTTAATGAATCAATTTCAATTACATACCTTAATCTCTCATAATATTTGGTTTTTAGGCTCACAGACATAGTTTCTAATTGACCATTGAGATGCTTGATAATATCTTCATGTTCCCTGATGTCATCATTCAATCTTGATTCAAATACATTGAATTGTTCTTCATATTAATTGATTTGTGACATCATCTCTTTGTTCTTTTTCTTCTCAATCTTCAGATATTCAAGAGCATTCATCAATTCATTTTTATTGTCTAAATCATCAGCTATATCCTTGCTCATAGCTTGCTTTAGTTTCATCTACAAAGACTCTATCTCTAATTGATGTATGATACATTCTTCATCCTTATTCTTTAATTCTTCATCAAGAGTATAAACCTAAGTTTCAAGTTGTTGTGTGATCTCATCATGCTCCTTTATTTCATTACTTAGCCTTCCTTCAAAAAGTCCAATTTTCTCCTCATAGGATTTGATCAAGGAATCTTGTTTTCTATTTTTTATTTGTAGTATCTTCATTTCTTCCATAGTATCTAGATATTTATCTTCAAGAGTGATTTTCTCATCTTCTTCCTATGAGATATCTCCACCAAATAAATCTTTGTTTAAGAACATTCACCTTTATCATAATTAAGAGCTATGAATAGTGTCTCCATGTCCCCATTATAAAAAGAATCATTATTGTTAGATGTGTTTACTTCTTCTTCTTCTGTAGATGAGTTATTGTATTCTTCATGGTAAAGGCTCTTACTGCCTTTGTATGATTTCTTCTTTCAATTTTTCTTACTGAAGAAATTTCTATACTTGTTAGGACCCTCAGATTGTTTGTGTTCATCCTCATGAGATTCTTTATGTTCAGACTCATCTATACTTAGACATCTAGCTATAAAATGACCAACTTTACCACATGAAAAACATTTGAAAAAAAAATTCCTTCTTAATTACTTGATCTTACATTTAATTTTCTTGTAATCATGGCTCCAATTGATCTTCATTAAGATCAAAATATTCAAAACTTAACTTGTTCTTATTGGCTTTTATCTCCTTAATCACCTTGAAGGCTACTTCCTTTTTAGGAGGTCTATCTTCATCAACTCTCATTTCATAGGAAATAAGGATGCCATGTAGTTCATCCATATTCAACTGAGTGAGATCATGACTTTATTCTACGGTAGATAATTTTGAATCAAATTTGAGTGTAAGAGTCTTCTATACCTTCTTTACTATAGTAGCTTCATCAATCACCTCTCCAAGACCTCTGATCATGTTTACTACCTCATCAACGGATGCCACAATATCTTCTTCCTTCATTTTAATACCTTCAAATTGCCTTTGGTAGGTTTGTAACTTAGCCAATTTTACCTTAGAATATCCTTCATAGATAGTCTATAATTTGACCCAAATTTCCTTGGCAGACTTGCAATGGGTCACTTTTGTGAACTCAATCTTGTATAAACCAAAAATGATAACATTCATAGCTTTTGAATTATTATCACTCAACTTCTTGTTAGCATTACTAGTTGGATGACTAGTTTGTAGTGTAACCATCCATGATAGATTTCCAAATATCAAACCCTAGAGACATGATGTATATCCTCATATTTGTACTCTAGAAAGAATAATTTGAACCATTGAACAATGGTTCTTGCTTTATAGAGAAACTTTGTATCTATTAATTTTTTATAATATACCTTAGATCACCTTCAAGTGGTTAAACTTGCAAAGAAGGTCTTGATCTGATACCAATTGTTGGAGGTATAATCACTATGAGGGGGGGTGGGTGAATTAGTGATGAAAGATATTTCAAATTTCAATTGCAATATTTTCAAAATCTTAATCAATAAACACAAGCATTCATAAAGTATACAAGATGTTCATAACAATGAAAAAGCAAGATGATGCAAGATCACACACATAACACAAGGTCTATCTGGGAAACCCTCTTGGAGAATAAAACCCACTCTCAAGCCTTCAAACACATGGACTAATTTTCCTATAAAATGATCACAAATATGAGACTTTTTAGTGAATCACCCACTTCACAAGGAACACCCACCTCTAAGTATGAGCAAGCACCCACTTGTTCTAGATGTTGAGCACCCACACAATACCTATGAAATAAAAATCTCTAGAACATTAATTACATATTTAATCTGATTGGAGAAACAATGTATAACATCTCTCTTCACACTCACTAAAACTTTCTCATACAAGAAATGTATCCAAAGCACCCTTTTGGATCTCTCTAGTCTTATTTTCTCATCCTCAATCACATATGTACTTCAATCCATCTACTGATCACACTTACTTTGATCTCTTTCTTTTGCCTCTATATTCTACTCTCTCAATTCACACATTCAAGTCTAGAAACCATTACCTTAGTCTCCATTATTTATAGAGTATTCATGAATATCATATTCTTGGTCAGCCATAAGACTTGCCTTAACCATTAAGACATATAACATGTTAATCATATAGCTCAAATTGATTCACACAGGTAGGCCATATCATCTATGAGTCACACTTAAGAAGCTACACCTTTCAATTAGGCTTTAGTATCCCTTATAGTCTCATAGAGACCTATTCACTAATTTATCACTTCATAAAGAAAATTAAGAACAAATGATCAATCTCAAATACTTAGGTCCACTCCATATGACCCCTAAGACATCTTCATGTGATTGCTCCTACCAAAACACCCTTCTTCTAAATCATAATTTGCTCAAACATTATTTTGTACATAGGAACACCATAAAAGAACAAACATTAAACTTTGAAGATACATATATTTAAATGTATAAACATTCAGACCTTCTAACTAGATTCACTAAATGAGCCTTGAAGTTATCTACAACTTTGATTTTTACTGCATTAAGAAATTCATCCTGGATCAAAAGATATAGACCAAAAATTGAGCACTAGTTTTCTTCCCAAATTTGAATATTTAAATTCCATGGTCACTATATAGACATTAAAAATGGAGCACCTTAATCTCATCTCATGCTTCCTAGCAATTGTGGATAAATACATAACATCGATCTCCTTTGAGTAGCATGATCTTTATCTTGTAATGTTCATTGTTGATCTTAGATCAAAACTACCATGATCATGCCACTTGGTAGCTCTATGTGTCTTCTACACATTTGACTTTTGACTCAATCTACACCATCAATCTATGTAAGTATGAATGTTTATGAACTATTGATCTACTATCAACTCAATGAGATAGTGACACTTATCACTAGTGCATATAATATTATAATATTTATATTTTGACCAAATATGCACCATTGGATCAAGATATAGATGATGAATTCTCACCATTAGATCAACTAATTAGTGACTTAAAACTTCAATGATGTTAAACTTGACAGTCTCTGGCTTGACACAGTCTATAAGAGAAATTTTGAAGATTTATAACTTGAGATAGAAAACACTTCAAGAGTTAGGATTTTCTTGACACTATATAAAATATCTCCATGAAATAATTTGACCTTGGTTGACTTTATAGGTACCAAAAATAAATGCATAAACTTGTTGGTTCATTCATATCTGCATGACATGCAATGATGGTCTAGCTTCTCTTAAGCTAGAAGATGCATGTTACTCATTTAAAATGATCAAGTGACACTCAAAAGCTTCACCAAGACATATATGGATGCCTCATAACTTATTCTTTATCCTTACAGACATGTAAATTTCCATATCTCTCTAAACTATCAAACAAAAAACTGTCATTAATGCATTAGTATAACATGCTCTTTTTGACATCAATGACAACCAAATATCAATAACTTATGCTCAAAAACTTACTCTCCTTATATTTTCAATATATGAGTTGCATGGTAAGGCTTGGGGAATTAACTAGTCCCTCCTTATAAATGATCTTTCTCCCAACCTTAGTTAGGGGTATTCTTAAGAATATAAGACAATGATCGAAAGTAGTATTTTTCCTAACTTAGAATCAATCATAATCTCTTGTGGTAAAACTATAATAGTCTATCTTCATGTTATCATCCAAATATTACCATTTTTATGATCATGATTTTTACCTATATATCATTGTACCATCTTCTATTTCATATTTTTTGTGATTGGAGAAACCTAATCATCTCCATGATTCCCAAGTTTTCACATTCCTTTTGGACTCACCAAGGTTGGTTTTGAGATTATGTTTTTTTTTAATGTGAAAGTCTAGGAGTCTTAAAAAACCATGGTATTTATAACCTATCTCTAGTGATTAAGTGTATGCTATCTTGTGATAGTCATCTTTAATACCCATGTTTTATTTTTCCAAATCAATATAGAGGAGGAACATAAAAACTAAAAGTGTTAAAATTCATATCATAAGAAAAGTCAAGGTTAAAAGGCAAACTATATCTTAATATTTAGATCAAACTAAAAGATGTGATATTTTTTGGCACATATCCTATTCTAGTGGAAGATCAAACTCCATAGTTGGCGTCATGATAGAGCTAAGGTATATTGATTTTCAGTAGGTTAGTAGAAAGCTAGAAGGTCTCATTTTATCATTATATCTTCTTACATTCTAGTGCCACTTACTTTCTCACACAAGTAACCAATATTTATAGTAAGATGATGTAAATATAAGGGGTAATAAGGAGTGGGGAAGACATGTGGGAAGGTAAAATCATTATTTTTCATGCATTCTAGCCTTAATGGGATGATATTTATATTTCACTAGTTTTCCCAAGCTTACGTTTCTAGGTAGGGTTCTTTAGGGCTATTGATGTTGAAAAAATCGAGTCTTGCCAACTTGATTCGAGCATCTTATTTATGATAAAAATAAAATTTTCACTTTGGTGACACATTTTTCCTCTTCCCTCCATTTATTTTCCCCTTGATAGACATGTTTATTTATAAAATCATCTTTCCATCTTCTAAATTCATATTCTCCATCTCTTTCAGACATGGTAGTAATATGGTATTTTTAGTGTTTCTATTTAAAGCTACATATTTGAGTTATTTAAATATTATCTCTTGGATATTTACTTACCTTTATAGGATTTACCTTGGTTATATTTGGGATCATGAATCTTCTCTTCACCTTTTTTCAAGACACTTGATCCCATTTTTCTATTTCATGCTTCAGATCTTTGTTTGAGTATGGTTTGTTATTCCTCTTACATTAGATATTGATTTTATCATAAATAAATTTTGTGTATCCCTTGTTTGATTTGGATTGTTACTTATATTAATTTGGATGTATTCTTGGGGCTTTATGTCATAAGTAGCCTTTGATTTTGGACTTACTATGTTTCTTTTGTTTTTATCAGTTTCCTTGGTCTTTTGGTTCTAACCTAGACTTAACTATCTTGGCTTGACATTTTTCTAAGTTATTTAATTAGTATAAAAAGTTTTTTAATGTTCATACATTTATTTGAATATCCTATGTTTGAATTTTTTGATTTGATCTATTTTCAACCTTCTATCCCTAGGGTTTCTTAAATGCATTTAATACACCCTCCACAATTGAGAGTATGGTATTTTTATATAACTATTCAATGAAAAAGGTAAGTCGAGGTATGTATGTGGTACTTTAAATTATTAATTTATCAACATTTATTTTTATTTATGTTTCTGTGTTACTATGTTTCTTTCCAAAGGACCATCCTAAATTACACTATTAAGATATGTTATGAGCTTTGGGTGGGGCATATGTATACACAGAATATTTTTAATTTTATAATTTATTGTTGATTTCTCTTGTAGTGGCTTGTCAACTCATATATCTCCCTAAGTTCATACCTTAAAGGGTGCATTCAAAATGGGTGGGAAAGTCTTGTGGTACTTTTGAGAGATGTTGCTATTCTATCTTGATTTTACCATTGCTACTATCATTTTTACCTCTTCTAAATGTCTATCCATCAAATTAAAATATATGATTATTGTCCATATTTTATAGCTTCTCTATATCCTATGTTATTGACTTATAAATACAAACTATTAGTGCCTTCACCCTTCTTTTATTGTATTAGCTAGCTTGATATAATTTTGAGCATGTTTTATGACATTTTTATTATACTGGCCTAGTTGATACCATTCTACATCAACCAATATCTTTCAACTATATCGGTCCAACTCATACTGTCAACTTAGAGTCTAGGGATGGTTTTTACTAATGTATCATTATATATATGGGTCATATTTCATTCATATGCTCTGATTTCATTCGCATTTATACCCTAAGTATATTTGGGAGAGTTAGTTGCTTAGAACTTTATATTTTGCAGTCTCATGTTATAGTGTCATTGAAGCTTAATAGGAGTAATTGGGAGTTCATAGTTGATAATAAATTAGGTATTCAACTTAAAACATCTATTTCAAAGCTCTAATTGAGCCAAGACACAATTGAAGCATTGATGGGCCCACCCTAAGGTAAGTATGTATATCCCCATGCTCTTTCCTTTATTTACTTAGTAGATTAGATATTTCTTATTATTTTATGGATGAATGTATGTGTATCCTTATTTAATCTTTCTCTACATCTAATAAGTTGGTGTGGCTATAGGATTACTTAAACTTGTCATAAATCACTTTAGGTAGCATAAACCCCCATTTGATTGACAATTTCACCTTATCCACTTATAATCATTCTAGCCCACCCTTTAGTTTAGATAATATCTTGTACAATCATTTTATTTATAAACATAATACATCTTTATTGAGGTATAATGAGAGACACATCCTTTTTTCATAGGATTAAGCTTTGAAACCCTTTCATATCAACATTTGTATTGTAGTTAATCTTATACTATATCTATATAATTCATTTGGTCCTTATCTAATTGTCTAAGTAGTATACACTTGTTATCTTAGTTTTTGAATGATGGTAAAATTTTTAAAATAAGTCAAAGTAAAATTCAAAGTTAGTTAATGGTATTTTTCAAGAAAATTGGTCTTTATTAAGCCAAATTGTGCAAAAAGGTTTTAAAAATTTTCACAAGTTTACTTTTTTTGCATAAATCTTCAAAAAATTCTCAAAGACCCCTTAGATCCTAAAAAGAGTGCAAACACATCTTGTGGAATCTAAGAGCCTTGCAAGCATTCTTACTTGATTGTTTTATAAACACTACTTGCAGATATTGAAAGGTGTGTTGGTAGAACCATTGGAACTTGATAATCATGCCAACACTACAAGTAGAGTTTGATGCCTTTGTTAGCACAATATGTGAGATCTAACATACTTGTCAATAAAATACCTAGATCTTGATGTCTTTACCAAGATCTCTCTTAAAAATCTATCTTGTTTGCTCATAAAACTTAAAAATTTCACCTATTTATAGAAATACCCTTTTTTGGCCAGTAATGGTCATCCCTCTTCTACACGTGTGAAGGCATATACACTCAGTCTTGGTCATTTTCACTCATTATTGATCATATTTTCATCAAATAATCCTTGATATACCCTTGTGAATTTTTTTTACTTATGCTGCATCCTTTGTTCATTTGACTATAGTCAACAACCATTATAAAGTCTTCATAGTTTGTTAATAGGGTTTTAGTCTTGAACAGAGGTAAGTTACTTCAACTCCCCTGTTTATTTTTATAGTTAAAACTCATGATTCTTCCAAAATTTCCTTGATTGTTTTTGTAAGTAATTTTCCTTGTTTTCCATCTTTAGGTATCCAAAAGAATTAAAAATAATTTCTCAAAATCTCAAAACCCTAGTTTGAAATCTACTAAGTCTTATAAATTCTACACTTCATCTCCTGAGTAGTTTGTTTTATTTCTCAAATAATTGCTATCTTGTTCTTGTCTCTTCATATTCTAACCCCTATATTTACATCTTCATCAAAACATGATACACATGTTTATAGACTTATCATATTCTAATAGATGTGCTGACACAACTTTTAGAACCTAACAATAGTGCTAACAATACCTATAGAACTCGAGACTAATGCTAACACTATCTCCAAATTCTTTCATTCTTACAAACAACCTACTTATATTCTAGTACTCTTGTGAGAAATTTATTTTAAAAATTAGGTTTTTCATTAATTTTTCAATAGATCATCTTTGCCAAGTACAATACAGTGTTAGGTGTGGTGCACTTTTCTTAGATGTCAACATACAAGACCCCTACTAAAGGTACTATAAAAAAAACTCCTCCAAATAAAATATTTTAGGGAGAAGAAGGATTAGAGATGAAATAATTGTTCCAAGGTGTTGTTCTCCCATCAAGTTTGGATTTAAATATTGATAATATAATTGATATTGATCTAGGACATATCAACATGGAAGATTTTTTGAATAGAATCAATGGGGTGCATAAAATAGATTATGATCAAAGTATATATGATAGTAGATTAGCAAATGTAGTTGCTTTTCCAAATTCAATACAATTCCTATAATTAGTCTTGACCATACTCAAACATTATGACCCTAAAAAAAGGTAGGTGTTGAATTCCAAAGGATAAGTTTTCATATGTTTAGCTCCAAAACATATTTATAAGCTACTACAATTACCAGAATGGGAATCATATGTTGAATTATCTCCCATTTTAGCTCAATAATTCTGGGATGATAACATCAATATTTGTGCAAAATAGATTAATAAACAATGGCTAACAAAACTTAAGCATAAAATAATAAGGATTCCAAAGAATATTTCTAGGTTTGAATTCATGAATGACATGAGCACACTCTTACATAGAGTAGTGTGGATCTCAGTTGCAAGGAACTTCTAAACTTAGATGTATAGATACATATGAATTATTCATCAAAATAAACAATACATCACTTGGGAGAAGTTGATTAGTGAATCAATCCATACATAGTTAATTGAAGTTAAAATAACTTTCATATTTTACATGATTTCATATCTAGTCTATGCAGTTGTAATGAGGAGATTCTATGGTAAATTTAATCATTTAGGAAACATCAATACTATAAATATATATTATTTATACTCTCAACTCATCCTAAAAGAAAGAACTCATCATTTTTGAGTAGTAAATGATGCATTATTTTAGTATTCCATCCAAATGTTTGAAAGAGAACCCTAAAACATGAGAATATCTATGGAGGCAATAATAAAAATTAATAGATGGGGAGTTTGGTTCATTTAATTTCCCACATTTTCTTATATGAGGGTTTGTGGATGTGAGTTTTCACCATATATTCTTCCTATGTATGTTGATAATAAATAGGATTTAATGAAATTGGTAAGACAATTAGTTAAAACTCACAAATTTTTAGTATATGAAGATAAAACTAGAGTAAAGTTTCCTGTATCATAAGAAGGTACACATACTCATCATTGGCTAAAGTCAATGTAATTGAAAAAGAGATGACATGTGTTAATTTAAGGCTATTTGAAAGTAGAGCTCCATTTCATATAATAGGTTAGTGTCACATGTTATTGGTTTTTCATATCAACATGTAACTCATTTTAAGTACTATTGGTAGGAGTGTAATGATGAAAAGAATGTGAAGATTAGTGATTGCTCATAGTTCATAGTAAAATAGGTTAATGCATTTGGGATTAGAAAAGTCCCCAAGAAAATATTGGATGATGAGAATACATTGGATCCCAATTATCAGAAAGAAAAAATTGAATTTGAACCAATTCCCAAGGTTGATTGGAGCAAGAAATAATCATCCTCTCTTATGAGTAGAACTCAAGGTGTATTTGAAAGGACATTACAATGGTTGAAATATAGAAAATTGAATATTGACCAAGCAGGGTTCCCACCACCATAAAAAATAGAAGTTGAATTGAGAAGCTTTCATAAATAATAACAAATTGAAGCTAGAACATCTCAAACAACCAATGAAAGTGAAGACATTCCTAAAACTGATGAAAAACTAAAAAAAGTTATCTCAACAACTGCCTTAAGATCCAAACCTCTCAAACTGAAAATCAAAAGATTTGAAAATAAGTCTTATTATTTTCCAATTATATCTATTTCTAAAGATATCCCTCTTGATAGTTTTGTTCATTCTCAAACATTGGTAACACACACTACTTAGTAGTTTTTTACATTTGATTATTCATTGTTACCATCATCTGCTACTTAACATGATAGTTATTTATCTTTACCTCCTCTAAATTTTTTTGAATTGGTTCCTGAGTCTTCATTAAAACTTAATGTCATTTTATTGATAAAGAGAAAGATGAGATAATATCAGAGGAAGCCCAACCTTTAAAAACTATTTTACCTTCTCATGAAATCTCCACAAAATTTGATTATGTTTAAAATGCAATAATATCTTGATAATATTAAACTTCTTGATTGGATTGATGAAGTGGTAAAGAAAAGAAAGAAAATTATGAAACCCTAAGAGATTGATATTAGTAAAATAACTTCTCTTCTTCCATGGATAGTCAAAAAGTCTAAAACTATGACAAGGATAATCAAAAACAAAAAGGGAGATAAATATGCAAAAGTAACTATTCTCCTCGTAGAAAAAGATAAATATAGTGTCAGTGCTTTAGACTATCAAATATTAAAAATACATTGAAAAAAACTAAAAGAGAAGGAATGAAATAAGATGTTCAAACTACTACTAGTGCTTAGTTTGAAAAGATGGATCATGATAAAATAACTATGGATTAACCCACATAAATAGTTGAGAAGTTGACAACAGTGGTTCATAAATTGATAAAGCTAATTCGATTTGATTCTTTAATTTTTTATCAAATTTTAGATATTGAAACACTAAATGTAGTAGAAGAAACTAGGCATATAAGTAAAATAATAAAGGAATGGTCTAAATAAATCTTGCAAAATAGATTCAGTTCTATCCAGACTATAATGGATCTATGTTTTGAGATCCAATCGGAATATTATGATGAAACAAAAGTAGAAGACAAATATACTAAAGAAATGTAGACATGGAATGAATTGCTTCTTAAATTAAAAAAAAATCTCTAATGCTGACAAAGAAGATATTATTCAAGTAGGATTCATTAATAAAGATGAAGTTTTATACCTCATTGAACTTTTTGGAGATGTAAAGTTTAGAACTTGCATCATCAAGGAAGGCACCAAAAAAATTTATGATTCTAAATCCATGAGAGAAAATGTTATTCTTGAAATGATAGGACTTTAAAAACTACATTGCAAAATCACTGATGATGATAGTAAGGTAGTTTCTCCAAATATTGTCATCAACCAATTCAAGAAGAACATCAAGGAAATTCTAAATCCTAAATTTTTATTCAATTATAGATCAATTTAGAGGTTGATAAAATATCAACTCAACTTTGATAATCTCAATGCAATGGTAAAGATACTTCGTAGAATAATTGAAAAAATGATAGAGCTACATTGTGATGCAGAGATAGATCTCACATACTCGAGTGGACATGATGAAGAAAAGGTTCTTGAGATCTTGCATAAATTTGATAAGTATCAGAATGAAAAAAGGAAGTTACAACAACAGAAATAGGAAACTCCCATCATTCTCAACAATAAAGAAGTAGGTTGATTTGTCAAGAATATTTGACCAAACTTATAACTTAGGATTTTTAAGTCATATTTTGTGTTAGTGATTCACATAATGTATTTTGTGTAATTGTATTAAGTTATTTTTGAAAATTGTGAGTCATGTAAATTGCCATTGCACTTTTTCAAGTAATATAAATTTTCTAACGTACTTTTACAACTTGTAAAAACACCAAAGCAATTTTTCAAGTTGTACAAATTGCTCAACCCATTTTTACATATTTTAAGTTGTGAAAATCCAAAAACATATTTTTACAAGTCATTAAATATGAAAAAATATGGATATGATTTGTAACCACCCATTTTAAGCTATAAATATGAGTTAGGGGCTCATTTATAAAGATCTTGATAGTTATAAACTCCTGAGAGAACTTTTGAAAGCAGAAATTATATTTATAATCCATATAATATCAATACAAGGAGATTTTATAAAATCTGTATTCAAGATTTCTAGTAGATAATGTATGTATCTACTATTTGCATATATTCAAATCTTTGTTTTCAAAATGTCGTCACAATTGTTATAAACTAGTCAAAAAACTATGCAAATTTCATTATAGTATTTACTTTTGAATTTATATTTTCTATTTTCATTTTGGTGAAATCTCAGTAGAGTCAGAGAGTAATTATTTAATTTTTATCAAATAAATACAAAATGGTCATTATTTGTTGTTGTCAGTTATGTGATTACTTTGGTGTATGTTGTACATTTTTATAAATGTATGTCTATCTTTCCTATCCATTGAATGATAGGGATTTATCATCAAAGATCATACCCCAATTTCCTTGACATTCAAATAGGTTTCTGAGTTTGTATTGTTGGTTATGTTATATTTTTCATCTTTCAAAAATATATTTCTCATTTTGATCTTTCTATAACATTTTCCTTTCTTCAAATTTTTTTTACTTTTCTGGTTAAAAGTACTAACCTAATAAAATTCATATTTGTTGTAAATACTTTATTTTATTTCATCCTTTTAGATTTTAATAAAAGTTAGCTCCACTTGATAACAAGAGAGGGACTTTGTCCCCTAATTGTGGATGAAAAATGACAATTTTTCTATCCAATTTTTTTTCATGCCAACATTTTTTGATACCCATCATGGGGTATGATTCTACTACCTTTGCACAACCTACAATTCAAAATACTAGTCCACATGAATTTTATATCAACTTAAGGACCACTCTATCAATTTGAGATAAATTTTGAACAATCTACACAATTGGATATTGTATCACACATTAAACATTTCACCTAGGATTCTAATGAAATTCATGTTTCCCAATTTCAAATTATCTTGGTAATCTTAAATCAATAATTCAAATGAGCAGAAAGAGTTGAAAGAATTCTTGCACATAGAGGAGTCTGCATAACTAGGAAAGTAATTCAAAATTAGTAAGTTTTATTCATGACCATTTTATCTCTTTAAATCCTGATCATAAACCTAATTTAAATTGGATAGAATTAGCATAAGAAGATATTAATTTAGTCTTTGAAAATATATTGGGATAACTAATCAGTTTTGCTCAATTCAATATTGTCACTGCGATGATTAAAAAAGAATAAGATCATGCTACCATTATTAATAGAAACACTAAAATTTAATTCAAGAAGATAATTAAGGAAACAAACATGAAGAGAAGCTCTTATAGCCATTCAAATGGTTTCTTCTCATGACCATCCATACACCTTAAGTTCTAGTTCTTCAGCCTAATATTGATTGGTTGAATCAAACTCAAGAAGATATTTCATCATATTTAAGAGTGTTTACTTGGGATAATAGAACTAATTCAACACATTTTCATAGAGTTGTTGAAGTTAGAGAATAAGAAAATGATATGTCATTTTGGCACAAAGAGCTGAATCATTAGATACATGAATAATTTAACCAAGAAGACTTGCATAGAGAATTCTTTAATCTGGGCAAGCTCCTCATCAACAATAAATCTTTCAAAGCTAGTAGAGAAAAGATTCACCAGAGATAGTAAGTCTAAAGGTGATGTTGATCATTTTTATCAACTGCAATAAACCTCAAGTTTCAAATTGCATCTAAAATAAAAAGGTAAACTTAAGAGAGAAATCAACCTCTATTTAATTATTAAAAAATGCAAACAGTCTCATGGAGTAATAATTACAAGTCAAGCCCTTATTCTATCAAGAACTATTATGTTGTTACAAGCAATATTTCCAACAATAGAAAAATCATGGGGTAACTCAATTGTTCTATTGGCTTTGGGATAACTACATGAATTCTTAAGAGGTTCATGAAAAAACTTTTAAAAATTCTTAGGTGATGAAAAGCAATATCTAGATGAACACATTTATATATTTTATTTAACATGTGGAGTTATAAGAGTTGAGTATAAAGATATTGTAGTGAGATTGTTTGTTGAAACTCTCCAGAATTGTGCTGTAGATTGGTTTTATCATCTTTTTTTAGGAGTGATAAAAAATTAGAATGAAATGAAAAAAATTGAAAGTAGATTCAAGATAGTGGAAAATGCACATGCATTATTAGCTCAACTTACTCATATGAAGAAAAAAGCTTAAAATCCAATGAGATACTTCATAACTAAGTTTAATAAACTGCTACATAGAACCTAGTAACTTCCAAATCTATAGACAAAAAAAAAAATGCTTCTTCATCAATTCATAATTACAAGGGGTGAGTTATCAACTGAGAAGGGCCAATGTAGCCAATTTAACTACAACCCAAATATTTGTGGTTGACATTAAAGATGATATGATAATGGCTGGAAAAATTAAAAATGAACCATTCAAAGAAAAAATATAGAATACAAGTCAATCTTCTACTAAATAATTTTTATAAAAAATGGCTAGTAACATAACTTTGAAAACACAAATGCTATAGAAAACTATTACTGCTCCTTATCAATATTTTTGAAATAAATTATGTACCTTTTCAAGGGATTCATCCTTGATTACAATCTCCTTAGCAAAATATTATGCTAGAAGCTCCTCAACAAAATAGAAATTCACATGTGAATGTTATGTTAGAAACAAAACATATATTTGGATATAAGGAAGGAGAATAAGAAAATGAATCATAAAATATGGATTCTCAAGAGCATGAAATTGAGGAACATAGTGATAACTCCAAAAATGTATTCCTAAAATACAATTCAAAAGAAGATGATTATGAAGATAATTTTAGAGACATGAACAATCAGTCATTCCCTTTCTTCACAAGAGCTTAGAATAAGAGAAAATAACAAAATTATGGGCAAGAAGTATCTCCAAAAATGATTATTCCAAGAGGATAAAATATTTTCAGATAGATGAAATAAAAAAAAACTAAGATCTAATATAGGTGAGTGCTCCATGAATGTCACTACTATTTATCCAAAAAATACTTCTCCTGTAGATAATGCTAATGTATCTCAAAATATAGAGGGTTATTCTTCTTCTAGTTTTCCCACTTTTAACATAATTAAACATGTCAATAAGACTAAAATCTAAATGTCATAAGATGAATACTTTAAAACATACCCAAATCATCTAGATAGGCTAGTAGAGTTCATTAAGGGAAAAAAAAATCTACTCAAAATAAAACTAATGCTAAAGGAATACTAGCCACTCCATCTTCTTGCCATCCAGTAAACTCTATGACTGCAGTGAATTTAAAATCAAATAAGGTTGATCATTTTTACATCTCCTTATTTTTTAAGAGATGTAAAGTCATTAATTGCATCATTGACATAGGGACATTAGATAATGTAATACCTGCTAAAGTTTCCCTTGCTCTTGGTTTGACTGTACAAAATATTTTGGTCATTTTTACTTAATGGAATCTAAACAAGTTCCACTAGTTAACCAAATCAAAGATGCCCAAGTTTTTCTCACATATTTCCCTCAAAAAAGGATAAAAATCAACATTTTAGTAGCTGATATCCCAATAGTCTATGGTATTCTCTTGGGAAGAAATGTTTACAAAGAATTTAGTGGTCAGATTCAGTTATATGTATCACATGAAATGATTCTATTTAAAGGAGTCAAATAATGCTTTAAACCAAAATTGAAAATGAAGTACACTATATAAAAATTTGATGATCCAAGAACAAATATATTATATGAAGATGCAGGTATAGGCAACTCAAAAAAGGATATGGATATGCCATAAATCATAAAAATTGATTCCAATAAAATATGGATGTTAGAATTTGATGGCAGTTGTTCTTAAATAGGGTATGGTGCAGAAGTTATTTTGATATATCTAAGTAAAAAAAATTTCCCTTATTTTATAAATTATAGTTTGAATGCATTAATAACCCAATAGAATATGAAGAACTCTTGTTAGGACTACAAGTTGTAGAGAAAATAGGAATAAACAACTTAATAGCCTTAGGTAATGTAAAACTAGTTGTAAAATAAATCAAATGTTAGTATCAGGTGAAGAATGATCTTTTCAAACATTACAAAAATATAGTCTAGGACAACATATAAAATTTTGAGGCTTTCTCCATTCAAGCTATTCCAAGAGAATATAAATTCAAATCAGATGTACTTACAGTATCAACTTTGTTATTGATTCTACATTCATAAATTGATACAAATAAATATACAATTGAATTGGTGTATCAAACTAGTATAACAAACAATTTAGATAACTGATAGGTTTTCAATAATCATCAAAAGATCATTTATTTTCTTGAAAAATTAGATATATTTAGGAACTTGTACTTTGAAAGTAGGGATTCATAATATAGAGAATCTTCTTCTCAAAATTATGAAGAGGGCATAGCTAAAGAACAAGATGAAAATTGAGTAATCAAATTAAAAGGAAATAAAATACCAAAAGGCTTGGTCTCACTAGAAAAACTCTTTGATAAGCATGCTAGGTTCATTAAAAAGAAGATTTATAAATACTCTCTTGGTTCAAAGGACTATGAAAAAATAAATATTAGTTCTAAAGAGTAACCTACATTGATAAAAATTGGTAAATTTTGTTTGCTAGAAGAAAAGAGAAGATTTATTAGCTTACTCTGAAAATATATCAACATTATTGCATATTCATACAAAGACCTAAAGTTTTTTTATCCAAAAAAATGTAATACATGGTTCCTTTAAAACTGGATGTTAAGCCATTTAAATAGAAATAAAGATAATATAACCCAAACATTTTAGGTACAATATTTGGCAAAAATTTAAAAATGTTAAATGCACAAATCATTTTCCTTATCCATCATTCAACTTGGATTGCTAACATAGTGCTAGATCATAAAAAGAGTGGAGAAATCAAGATTTTTGTGGACTTGAGAAATTTGAATTAGGAATCCCTTGAAAATAATTATACATTACCTATTATGGATTAGTTATCCAATCAGTTACATGTTCAAAAATACTTTCAATGTTGGATGGTTTTTTAATTTACAATCAAATCAAAATTGATAGGAAAGATCAACACAAAACAAATTTCACAACTCCATGGGGAACTTTCACTTATCAACGAATGTCATTTAGCTTGATAAATGCAAGAGCTACATTTAATAGAGACATAGATCTTGAATTTAAAGATTTTAAAAATTATATAATTATAGTATATCTGGATGACTTAACAATGTTCTAAAAAAAGATAATTATGAACACCTTAAAAAAGTTTTAGAAAAGTGTTGATTATATGGTATTTTTCTCAACCCTAAAAAAACTATTTTTAAGATGACTGAAGGGAAACTTATTTGGCACATTATCTCCATGGAAGGAATTAAGATTTATCTAGAAAGAGTTGAAGCAATCTAGAAGCTTTGTCGACTAGTAAACCAGGTGTGCATTCATTCTTTAGAAAAGTGAATTTATTGAGAAGATTTGTTTTATATTTTTTAGAACTGACTAGACATATGGTTGAGATGATGAAAGGAAAATATTCATTCAAATTGAATAGCAAATGTAAAAATGCATCTAAAAATATAATGGATGCTATTTCTTGTGCACTAATCTTATTTGTCTAGATTTCAAAAAAGAATTTATCATTTATTGTTATACCTCAGAACATACTCTCTCAGCTATATTGATTTAGAAGAATGATGAAGGTATTGAATCTCATATTGATTTCATGAGTTTCAATTTTAAATATTATGAATTAAAATATTATCCAGAGTAGAAACATGCATATGCAATTATGAAGGTTGTTAAAAAGTTTAGATATTATATTTTTCATTCACATTTTATGGTAATGGTCTCAAATACAGTAGCCAAATACATTTTGACTCAATAATAACTAGGATAAAAAAGAGAGATTACCTTATTTCTAACTTATGGAGAATGTCCATTTTACCTGGATACTAAACAATGTAAAACACTCTAGTTACAGGCCAAAAATATGTCATCTAGAATTGACCATTATTCAGTAAGAGTATTGATGGTTTTTTCTTGAGATGTGTTGACACTGAATAACAAAAAAAGTTCTTACAAGCCTTTCATGATCAAGTTTGTAAAGGAAAATTTTCTACTCCTATAACAACATTCAAGATCTTAAGAGATCACTAGTATTAGCCTACACTATTTAAAGACTCAGATGACTAGGTAAGGAAATGTGAAACATGTCAATAATTCATTGGAAGGCCAAAACTTATGACATTCCCTCTCATTGAAGAACTATTCAAATAATGGGGGTTAAATTTTGTAGGAGTTTTGAATCCTCAATTAATCACATGACATACACATATTCTCACCACTACAAAATATTTTACCAATTAGATATAGGTTATTCCTATCAAATAAACAAATTCATAAGTAATTTGTAATCTTATCAAATAAAACATCTTGGTGAGATACGATTTCCCACAAAATATAGTAATAGATAATGCTCTAAATTTTTATTCTTTAAAAATGATTGGATTATACTATGGCTATGGCATTTCATTATCTCATTTTCAGATTATCACCCACAAATAAATGTTCAAGTAGAGTCGAGAAATAACAACTTGGTCACTATTATTCATAAATTATTTGATGAAAACCAAAAAAATTGGCACAAGAATTTGTATGATGCATTGTGGGAAGATTGCATAACATCAAACGAGGACATAGGTGCATCCCCATTCCAATTGATTTATAGGAATGGTGATAAAACTATAGTAACACTTAAATTACTTGTACTTCAACTAATTAACCATAGTAACCATAGTAACACTTAAACTATAATTTTGAAAGTTCTATGGATAAAAAAATTCTCTATTTGAAAAAACTTAAAGAAGATAGATCTTGATTTGTTTACATAATTTCCAAACATCAAGTACAAGTCAAAGACATTTTTGATAAAAGATTGAAAAAGAGAGATTTTCAGTTAGGAGATCTTATTATTCTATGGGATAAGCATAAAAAACCAAAAGGAAGTCATGAAAAGTTTAACTCATTATGAATGCATTCTTTCAAGATCAAGCACTTATATGGAGTTAACACTTTATACTTAGCCTATCATGATGACACACATATACCAATTCCATACAGTGGGAAATATATTAAGCATTTCTTTAAGTAAAATTAGGTAGTCCCATATATGTAAATATGTACATATAATTTTGGTTTGTTTCCTTTTTCAGTCTTAGTTTTGTTGTGTGTGTCTGCTATTTTTCAATAAGTAAAATATCATGTCTATTGTTCCTTCCTTTTCATGTATTGGTTTTCTCTTATAATACATTTATTATAACACCTAATTAAATTCCAAATGAGATACACGTCTTTAATCTTATCCAGTTTCAATAACAAAAACTTCTTCAGTTTTCAAAATTAATAGCTTTTCATCAACTCTTTCAAGTGAATAAGTAATAAAGAATTATAAACTTCTTCAATGGGATCTGGCCTAAAATATGCATTCATTTATCATACAATTAAGATAGGTGAGCTAGATTTTAGTTAGCTGGATCAGGGTTTACGTAATCTATAGTAGGGGATAAGGCATGATAACATATGTTCATTTTTCATATGATTGAAATAGGTGAATTGGCTATGAGTTGGTCAAATTAGGACATGAAAATATATTGCAACTCTCAATAATTTATAATAATAAGATTCAAAATAATCTATACCCTAATGTATAATGCACTTATATATGAAATTAGAGTCTAAAGTTATTCTCTCATCCCTTGTAGTTTGATGTCCCTAGTTGGAGTGAGTTGTTACCTTAGTTTTTGAACAATAGTTATAATAAGTCAAAGTTAGTAAAATTCAAAGTTGGTCAATAGTGAAATTTATATTTTTAAATAAAATTGGTCTTTATTAAGTTAAATTGTGAAAAAAGGTTTTGAAAATTTTCCCAAGTCTACCTTTTTGTCTAAATTTTCAAAAAATGATCAAAGGTCCCTCGAATCTCGATAAGAGTATAATCACATCCTATAGAATCCAAGATCATTACAAGAATTATTTATGGGACCTAATTACTTTACAAACACTACTTTTAGATCCTAATAAGTGTGTTAGAAGACCCATCAAAACCTAATAGGCATGTCAACACTATCGATGGAGTATGATGCCCTTGTTAGCATGATATGCGAGATTCAATATACTTGTCAACAAAACACTTATAATAGAAAATGGAGGTGATAGAAAAACTTAAGAGTGGAAGTAAGTAGGAAATAAAATTTAAAATTCTACTTTTGAGAAGGAGAAAGTCATGATTATGGGTAGCAAGAATGATTCCCTATCAGGGAATAAAGCTCAGACAGATGGAATATTTCAAGGTGGTTCTAATAGATCTTATAAGGAGAGCTCTAGAGAGGTCTTGGATAAGTTTTCTTGGAGATATAAACTACTTGGATCAATGGATAATAAATAAATTTTACCTATTAAACTTGTTAAACAACTTAAGACCATTAAAGATGGCAAACATTTTCATATCCAAGTCAGACCTTCTCTCATAAATTGAGCTTCATCCATAATGGAACAAATCTTAGTAAGAAATTTTATGGGGGCTAGACCTAATATTGACACTTTAAAAGTTTGGTCCAGATAAAAATGGAATTTCAAAGGTCATATGGACATTCTAGCTATGGTAAATGGTTTCTTCATGATCAAAGTCAATAACCTAGAAGATTGTGTTCATATTTTAGCAAGGGGTCCTTGGTTATTTAAAAAATAAGGGATTTTCTAAAAACATAGTACCCAAGGTTTGACCCAGAGACAAAATATTATTCTAATGTTGATATGGTTGTGTCTCCTTGGGATTCCAATTGAATTTTGGGAAGAATATCTCTTCATTAGCATTGCCAAGAGTTTCAGCTATTTGATAACTTTTGATTCAACCACCAACTCTAGATCTAGATTGATACATGATAGATTATGTTTTAACACCTTCATAAATCAATAAATTAATTATTTAATCTTGTTTCACACTCTAGAGTCAGAAATTAGAGAAATGAATTTGAAAAATCAACACTCCTTTGTGACAAGTGTCATAAGCTAGGACATTCCTAAAAAATGTGTCCAACTACTTCCAAATCAGTGTAGGTCAAGCCTAATTTGAAAATTAAAAGGGGAATATCCTTCAAAGAATCTAATAAACCAATGAAATTAGAGAAAAATAGAAACAAATGTAAGATAAGTGAATATTCAAGATAAGGCAATGTTGGAAGCCAACAACCAAGTCAATGAGGGAATGAATATTTCTTCCAACAATTTAGAACCAATAGATCAAACTAGGATGATTAGGTATGGAAATCAAATGCACTTTAACAAGGAAGAAGATTCAATCGCATTTTAGATTGACAATAAGAAGAAATATAACCACAATCTTGTCATCCCAAAGTCTCCCAATCAGTTCAAAGTCTTAGCACAGCTAGAACTTTTTTAGAATCAAGATCTTAACATTAATAATTCATAGTATTTGAATAAATATAATTTTTTCAATCATCCTATAGATATCTCTCCTAAAGGATCCCAAGAAGAAGTTAAATATTCTCAAGATATCCCAGAAACACCTAAGCATAACAACAAACCAAAGTTTACATCTTCTATTACCACCAGGAGGGGAATTAAAGGCCTTGCATATAAGATGCCTCCTAAAGTTGGAAAAATGTGAGGAATGAAATATTTAAAAATCTTACTGAGGTGAAAATTGTAGATGGACTTCAATCAACCCTTCCATTCAAGGGAGGTAATCCTTCACCATTTAGTTAATCATGTTGATCTTTTCATGGAATATCAGAGGAATGCATAGTTACTTAAAGTAAAATGATTTTAGAGATTTTAGGACTCATAAACCCATTATTTTATCCAAGAGTCTAAAATAGTATAACGCTTTTTTGTTAATCATAAGAATGTTTATTAGAAAGATGGTGGAGCTATTTTTACTAGCTCTTCAGGATTATTTAAAGGTCTCATCTCCTTTTGGGATACTAAATTTTTTATTGGGGAACCTATATTAAAGTCCTAAAATCATGTGGAAGTTCTCTTTACTAATGTGACTAGTGGTAAGCAATGGATTTTTCAAACTTCTTAATTCTTCAGCTACTCATATAAAGTTATGGGAAGATATAATTATTTTCAGGAATACATGCAAAGATTTTCCTTGGATCATGGCTATAGATTTTAGCTCTCCTTTACATCCATGGGATAAAAAAATGGAAGATTTCTCTTCTCCTATATTTTACATAGGTCTGATGGATGTGGAATTAAAAGGCACTAAATTTACTTGGAGAAATAGGAGATTAGATGAAAACCTCATCCAATGTAGGATGGACATAATTTTTATTTTAATGGATTGGATGATGCATAAGGATATGACTTTAAAGACTCTTCCTCAAGTTGGTTCATATCATAATCCTCTTAAGCTGAGCATTGTGGATATTGCCTTAAATGAAAACTAATGCCCATTTAGGATGGAACACATGTGGTTTTATCACCTGGATATTCATGATAGAATTTTAGAATGGTGGTCTTTGAATGCAAATGGTTTAATTATGTTTAAACTGATTGAAAAAATAATAAATGTTAAAGTAAAAATAAAATAGTGGAATAAACAAATATTTGGTAATGCCCATTTGCAAAAGAAAGTAATAAAATTATAATTCTCAAATATTGAAGATGAGATAGAGATAAATGGCTATGATATTGAGACTCGAAACAAGGAAAAATAACTTTTATGTGAATATCATACTATCATTGCAAGGGAAGAGACCCTTTGGAGACAAAAATCTAGAAATATTTGGGCCAAAGAAGGGGATAGAAATATGCACTTTTTCCATATGTTGACCTTGAAACATAGGAAGCATAATTGCATTAAATAAATTTTAGACAAAGATGGACATCTTATATTTGATAGACACTGAATCAATCAGGAGAGTGTAAAGCTTTTCAAAAAATTATTCAAAAATGATTTAAAAAGAAACATAAGATTTGAATAAGAATTCCTTCATGTGATTATTGAATTGGTAAAGAAAGAGGATAATGAAGCACTTACAGTTTTTACTTCTAATAAATATCTCAAATTTGTGATATCTAAAATGAATCTAGATAAAGCACCTAGTCTAAATGGCTTTTTGGATTACCTTTTTTCAAAAAAATTGGGACATCATAGGTGATGATGTGGTCGAAGTAGTCAATGAATTATTTAATTCAACCCAAATTTTAAAAGAATTTAACCATACCTTTATTGTGTTAATCCCTAAGAAGGAAGGAGCGGCAAATTTTTTATATTTTTCTCATATCATCTTATGTAATTCCATTTATAAAATCATCACTAAGTTGATATCTATAAAGTTGTAACTAATAATGGAAACTATTATGCATAGGCCCAATAAGGGGGTTTCATTCCAAGTAGACAAATACAAAATGTAATTATTGTTGTTCATGAATCTATACACTCTATGGATAAGAGTAATAATGATGCAATGATTTTAAAATTGGATATGGATAAGGCATATGATAGACATGATTAGAGTTTTTAAGATAGAGTCATGATTTAATTTGACTTCCAAGATAAATTCAAGAAACTTATTAGGTGTTTCATATCTTTTTGTATGTTCTTAGTGCTTATAAATGGAGTTACTCAAGGTTTTTTTAGAAGTGGTAAGGGTGTAAGGCAAGGGTATCATGTATCCCCTTTCCTATTCATCATCACGAGAAGAATCTATGAGTAGATTTATCTCAAAAGTAGTGGATTCAATAGACCTAAAAGATTTCAAACCAACAAAACATGTTGATCCCATTTCACATCAATAATTTGTGGATGAAACCATTCTACTATGTAAGGTATCTATTCAATAAGATAAAGTGTTAAAAATAATTTTGGTTATGTTTGAATATGCCTCAAATAAGAAGGTTAATTTTGATAAGAGCTTAGTCTATTTTTTAACACCTATGTGGCTAGATAAAATATAATTACACAATTACTAGGCTGCCAAATCAAAATTTCTTCTTCTTATCTTGGCATAACACTCTTTAGCAATCATCTTTCAATTTCTTCTTGGAACCCATTAGTTGAAATATTCCAAATAAAGTTATCTGGGTGGAAAGGCAAGCTCCTCTCTCAGGTGGGAAAACTTTTGTTAATCAAGAATGTTTTTTCAAAGTCTTATAGTTTACCTTCTTTCTCTTTTCAACCTTTTAAAGAGCATAAAATATAAGATTATTAAAATCCAAAAGAATTTCCTTTGGACCAGAACTAAAGAGAGGAATAGATTTCATCTTGTCACTTGGGACAAAGTTTATACTCCAAAATAGTATGGAGGACTTGGCATAAGAAACTTTCATTTGATGAACAAAGTGCTCCTATAAAATTTGGTATGGAATTTTGTTAAAGAGAACATCACTTGGGATAATATTTTGAGATTCAAATATTTAGATGACAGAAAATTTGATGTGCATTTTTTAAGAGGATCAATTTTTAGAATTTCTTGATTTATAATAAAGATATAATATCCTCAAGCTCAAAGTGACAGATTGGTAATGGTTTTAAGGTTGAATTTTAGAAAGATTCTTATATTTTAGAATAATCTCTTATCCAACTAGATCCTTGGTAGAACATACAAGAGTGAATTCAAAAAATGTATGGATGAAAGATCCATGAATATTGGTAGGTGGTTAAAGGAGTTAAAACTTGGAAAACATTGAACATAGAAAATTTGAATCAGGAGCATACCATCATTGTGTCTAATTTGAATAATTTTTTAAGAAATTTTCATATATCAGCCATCAATAATGAAGATCAACTTATTTTAAGGAATTATTTAATGGCCAATACCAAGTGAAAACTGGGTACAATTTATTGGCTCAAAATCTAAGAAACATTACTAATTGGGAAAAGATTTGGGATAAATTTTTGATTCCTAAAATTAATTTATTTTTATGGGTGGTAGTCCAAAACAAAATCCTTACAATGGATAATTTAAGAAAAATAGGTTACATCTTGACTAATATATACGTCCTATGTGAAAACTATAATGAATCTATTTTTTATTTAATTGTGGATTGTCCCTATGCATAGGAAATTTGGAGCTTCTTTCTTCTCAACTTAATGTTAATTAGGTATTTGATAGTTTTTTGTTGTAATTATGGAAGTCATGGGAGAGTCTCTTTTATAATGTTCTTCTTGAAAAATTATGGAAGCTCTCATTGTCACATATCATCTAGAGAATTTGAGGAGAATGTAACAATAAAATCTTTAGAAATAAGAAATGCATTAGTAAAATTATATCCAAAAGGATCTTTGAGTTTGTTATTGAAAACTTTAATATAGTTCCTAATGAAAAAGACAAAATCTTATTAACATTTGAACATCTACCATCTCTTAATTGGCAAATTGATCCTTTTAGTCTTGGAAAGAGTGGTCTTAGAGATGATATCAGAAGAATAACTAAATGGAACCCTCCACTATTAGGTTGGTGAAATATCAAATTTAATGGAGATTCCAAAGGAAAACCAAGCCCAATAGGAGGATTAGGTATATTAAGGGATAATCAAGGAAATTTTGTGGTGGATTATGTAAGAGATATGAGAATTAAGTCCAATCATTAGGCTGAAGCCCTTGCTGCTTTATGGGGTCTAAATTTGGCTCAACAATCAAGAGTTCATTTTTTCATAATAGATGGGGATTATATAAATATAATAAATTTCCTTTCAAGTAAAAATTCTATTAGTTAGTCTATGAATAAAGTGGTTGATGAAGCCATCTCTATTCTGGATTCTAGATAATAGTTGAGTATCTAACATGTATATCAAGAAGGAAATATGATAGATGACTAGTTTTTTAATAGGGGTGTGGCCTCTTTGGGTTTGAATAATTGGATAGAGATTGAAGATATTCCTTGATACATTGTTCAAAGGTTTAAGGGAGGAGGTATTTCTAATGAAAAAATATTTGAGGATGTGGGGGTCTTTCCCAAGCATAGTCTTAGAGGCTATTGGAACTTTATAATTTTTATATAGTCATATCCTTTATTTGATTAAGTTATTTTTAAATTTCCCCTTATTTGATCTTAAAGAGAAGCTTCTATAATTAAGAAACACAATTCAAATATGTATTTTTATTAACAAAGGCAACAAGAAGACAACTTTGGGAAAGACTTAAATTCCCTTGTTTTAGAGACCAAGAGGTTACAATGGGACTGCCAAATAGGATAGATAAAAAAATTATTGAGGAAGTAAAAAAGAATGAGGTTATTTGGGAGGCTCTACAGACAGGGGGATTCTCAAGGTTTATGGAGAAAATTGAAGGGTATGATAGGCATATTTTGACTCTTATTGCAAATGCTTGTGAGGATAGAATTCTTAACATCAATGGGGTATTGCTAATAAATCATAGAATAATTGATAACACATGTTATAGGGTTGGAGATGGAGGACACCAAAATATAAAAAACATGCAAGGACTATAAAAAAGAGGAGATTTTTCTATTGGAGGTAAATCTCTGGAGATTCTTCATAATGGATTTGACTAGGAATCACTACCAAGGCCATTTGGAGAAGTTTATTTCCATCTAATGCAATACATCACATTTAAATGTAGGTTTAATATATTTAGATGCTATCTTTTTATTTTTCTAAACAATTATAGGCATGATATACCCATGAGCCTTCCCTTCTACATTAGAATCTCATTAGAATCCTCCATCTTGAAGTATAAAAAGAAAAATTAAAATTCTCCTAGACATGAAGGGGTTATACTTATCATACATAATTACATTAAGGTAATGAATCAAATAACCAAATATATTTCTAATACTTAGGAAAAAAATTGTGAATACACCTATGGACATTAGAAGTATTAAGATAATGTGGATCAAGTACCCTAATAGTGTCTCCTCTAAGGGTACAGAGGTTAAATATTCCAAGGGTATATATGTCAAAGCTTCTAAAGGTATAGAGGTTAAAGCTTATAAAATTCAATATACTAGTATAAAAAGTGTCTAAAGAGTGCGGTCAAGGAAACCCTTATGTCAGTCAAGTCTTTGGATAAGAATGTTAAAATAAGACATTTTGTAAGGGAATCAATTTTGGTTTAAAAAGATATGACTGGTATTGAGGTTTTCAATAATAAAAAAGATTTGGGTAAAGATATCAAGACTACTCAACCTAAGCAATTAGATTCTAAAAAAAGAAAGTCAAGGGAAGACCCCAAGAATAAAGATAAATATTATACAGGTAAGTAGCCTAATTTTTTAAATTAAGAATTTAATAATTTAGTGAGTTATTTGAAAGGGAAGCCAAAATCGATAATATTGAATAAGAATTGGACCTCCAAAATTCTATCATGCATTTATTTATGAGGGAATTGATAGACCTCAAAGGGAAAGTCAATTTTTTGTAGCAGGAGAATGAAAAATTGGTTCAAATCTGATAAGGATGTTAACCAAAAATTATAGAGTTTCCAAACAAGGGTTGAAATACTTGAAAATGTAAATGATAATCTAAAAAATAATATTAGCTTTATATTTAATTTTAATAAGGCTATTATGAATGAGAGAATACAAAATGTTGAAAATCTTAGATCCCACATGGGAGATATGTTTGACATTAAGATCCCAAGCAAAGGTAAAGGCAAATAGGTTAAGTGCAATAGGTTTCATAAAGATTTGGACAAAGAAAAGATTATTTTACAAATATATTAAAACCTCAAAAGAATGAAGAGTTTATGGGAAGACATTCTATAAATTTAGACATGGAATAGGATTTAGGTTTGCTTTCATCTACTCTTAAGTATTGTCATTTATTTAGATTTTTTTTAAGTTATTTTTGGGTAGGGTTTTAGCTATTTTTGGTTCTATATATTCTTGTTTATTTTCTAGAATTTTATATTCCTTTGGATCCTTTTTGTTTGTACTTATCCTAGGGTTTGGGGACCCTAGTAAAAAAAATCCTCCCTTTAACCATAATAATAAAAAAAACACCTAGATCTTGATGCCTCTAACAACAACACTCTCGAACTCCATCTTTTTTTCTTGCACAACTTAAAAACTCTACCTATTTTTAGAAAGACTCTTTTTTTTGGCTTTTAATGGCCATCCCTCCTCTGCACATATGAAGGCATATATACTCTAGTATTGGTCATTTTCATTCATTATTGCTCACATTTTCATCACAGAATCCTTGATATGTCCTTATGAATTTTGTTTAATTCCACTTCATCTTATGTTCATTTGGCTATAGTCAGTAACCATTCCAAACTATTCGTAGCCCATTGCTAGGGTTTGAGTCTTGAACATAGGTAAGCTACTTTATCTCCCTTATTTCCTTTTGTATCTAAAACTCCTCATTTTTCCAACTTTTCCTTGATTGTTATTGTCTATAATTTTCTTTATTTTCTATTTTTGGGTATTCAAAGGAATTAAAAATATTTTCTCAAAATATCAAAACCATAGTTTGAAATGTACAAAGTCATATGCACTCTAAACTTCATCTCCCCAGTAGCTTATTTTCTCTATCGAATCTCATGTATCTTATTTATAGTCTCCTTGAGTCTTGGCCCCTCTATCTATACCTTCATCGGGCCCTAATACACCTATTTATAGACCTATCAGACTCTGATATATGTGCCAACATAACCTTTAAAACTTGATAGTAGTGTTAATATTACCTCTATAACCTAATACTAGTGATAATACTTCCTCTAGATTCTATCACTCTTACAAATAGCCTCTTTGGATTTCAACACTCCTGTGAATAATTTATAATAGAAATTAAGTTTTTCATTGATTCTTCAAAAGATCATCTTTTCCAATTATAGTTTAATTCTAGATTTTTCACTCAGGTGGTGTACTTTTCTTATATGTCAACATCCGAGATCCCCATCAAAGGTACTCCAAAGAATTTTTTTTGGGAGAAGAAGGATCAAATATGAAATACTTGTTCTAAGGTGTTGATCCCCCATCAAGATTGGATTCAAATGCTGAGAACATAATATTTACTAATTTGGGACATATCAACATGGAAGATTTTTTGAATAAAATCAATGGGTGCCTAAAATGGATTATGGTCAAAGTATACATGGTAGTAAATTAGCAAATGCATCTAATTTTCCAATTTTAGTGTAATGATGAGAATTATTCTTAATCATAGCCAAAAATTATGAACGCAAGAAAAGGCAGGTGTTGAATTCCAAAGGAGAATTTGTCATATGTTTAGCTCCAAAACATATTGATAAGATACTATAGTTTCTAGAATGGGAATCATATGTTAACTTGTCTCTCACTTTAGCTCAACAATTATAGGATGATAACATTAAATCTTGTGAAAATGGGTGAAAAAATAAATGGATGACAAAACCTAAGCATGAAAAAATAAGTCTACAAAATAATCTTTCTAGGTTTGAATTCATTAATGAAGTGAATGATATGGTCACACTCTTACATAGAGTGGTGGGGAGCCCAGCTACAAGGAACTTCCAAACTTGGATGTATAAATACATATGGATTAATCATAAAAACAAGAAATATATAAATTGGGGGTAGTTGATCAATGACTCAATCCATAAGTAGTTAATTGAAGTTAAAACAACTTCTAGACTCTACATGAATTCATATTTAGTTTATGTAGTTTCCAAGAGGAGTTTCTATTGTGGATTGAATCGAATAGGAAATATCAAGACTAAAAAGATATATGAGTTTTAGCCTCAACTCACCTTAAAAGAAATTTCTCATCATTTTCAAAAATTAAATGATGTATTAATTTAGTATGTCATCCAAATATTTAAAATAGAACCCTACAACATGAGAATATTTTTGGAGGTAATGATAAATATTTCTAGATGGGGAGTTTGGTTTATTTAATTTCTCACTTTTATTTATTTGAGGGCTTGAAAATGTGAGTTTTCACCATATATGATTTATAGGTATGTTGATAATAAATGGGCTTTAATGGAAACGGTAATAAAATTGGTTGAAACTCACAAATTCTTAGCCAGTAAATATAAAGCCATAGTGAAGCTTCTTATCTCCATAGGTAGGTACACATGCTCATCATTATCTACAGAAAATATAGTTGATGAAGAGATTGCATGTGTTACTTTAAGGACATCTAAAAATAGAGCTTCATTTGATATAATAGGTTTTGTGTCACATGTCCTTGGTTCTTCATATCATCATGTACCTCATTTTAAGGACTACCATCTGAATTATAATGATGAAAAATATGCGAGGATCATAGATTTATCATGGTTCATAGTAAAATAGGTTAATGCATTTACTATTATCAAATTCCCTAAAAAATATTAGCTGATGAGGATACATTTAATCCTAATTATCAAAAATAAAAACTTGAATTTGAACCAATTCCAAAGGTTGATTGGAGCAAGAAAGAATCAACCTATCTTGTGAGGAAAACTCAAAGTGCACTTGAAATGAGATTAGAATGGTTTAAAGATAGAGGATTCAATTTTGACCAAGTAGGGTTCCAACCACCACCATTAACAAATGATAAATTAGGAAACTTTCATAAACAACAACAAACTGAAGTTGGAACATCTCAAACAACTAATGAAAGTGAAGACATTATTGAAACATAGGGAGAAAATGAAAAAAAAGATATCTCAACAATTTATTCAAGATCCAAACCTCTCACACTGAAAATCAAAAGGTTTAGAAAGAAGTCTTCTTGTTCTCTAATTATCTTTACATGCACAAAATTTGGGATTCTTGCAACATTATCAAAATGACAATAAAACACAAAAAATCTAATGACACCAATAGGAATAGATAGAGGAGATAAATTAGAGTCAATAAAATATTCTTACCATCATATTTACCTCTCATGTCTCCATTCCAAGATTAAAACTTGTGTGATTGATCTTGAAAATCTTAATTGTTGGATTGCTTGTGATAGCTTAACAATGGCTTCCAAAAAGATATGGGATGTGGATAATGACTTTAATGGATGTTTGAAGGCTATTGTGGATAATTGATAAGAGAGGTTAATGGCTTGCTAAGATATTTCTCATTAGTTGGAGGGTGAAGGGAAGGTTTATTTTTATAGGCAAAAGGAGGGAATATCAATAGTCCAAATTTAAATTTGGACCATTAAGATCTATGGCTATAAAATTTTTAATTCCATGGAAATATCTAGAATTGGAAAATTTTAGAGGAAGGGGATAAGTTGGGGAAGATTTATAAAATTCTCTAATTCTAGAAATCTCCCCATAGGGTTTAGGGTTTTAAGAAAGGCTAATGTAAGGTGGTGGGTGGGTAGTTAGATTATTTTTTAATTTAAAATTGGTTAGTGGGTTTAGAGAGTAAGTAGGTAATGGTGTTTATTAGAGGTTTAATGAGAGGACTAATTAATCTTAGGATAGGATAAAGATTGTGTGGGATGTAGGAATGGGTTATGGGTGTTAGGCTAATAGTTCATATAGCTAGGAAATATAGGAATTAGGACAAATTAGTGGGAATTAGCATAATTAGTAGTGAGAACATATTTTAATAAATAAATATTTCCCCTCTTTGAAAGGTCATTGTGAGTGGGGTGAAGTGAAAGGAGTAATGGTCTTTCAAAGAGAAACCATGTCATGGATGAATGTTAGATGTTAATAAGATACAATGCTCCCTTGAAAGAGCATACAGGGAGAAAAATATGACCTAGATGGTCACTCAATTCAAAATCCTAAGGTGGGGAACTTAATAATGGTTGGGATACCCCTAAGTTGCATGAATAGATGCCCCAGTAGTGATGGTAAAGTGGCACAAGTGATGGGTCTAGACAAGTGACAATTTGTCTAGAAAGTGATTAATTGATGAGATAAAGGTTAATTTTTGAAAGATAAGATGGGTTTGAGTTGATGATGGTTTCGACAGCAAGGATACATGCTATGAGAAGCTTGAAAAGGGATAAAAAGGAGCATCAGTTAACATTCGGTGATAAAGAGACACTTTTTGTAATGTTTAGGGCTTTAAAATGATTGATGATAATTGAGTGACAAATCCATCAATGAGATGGTGATAAGGGATAAGTGATTTCTAAGTTATTTCTAGGTATTGATAATGTAGTATTTATGGAGTCCAAAGAGGGCTCGAGTTAGTATAATTCTGGACACATGATAATGGGATAGTTAATGATGATGGGCATGCCACACCCTTGGATGTTAGTAATAGATTTATAGAATTGATAGAATTAGTTTTCAAGGGTAAATGGATAGGGGGTATTAATAAGGGTTGGGGGGAGGGGTTATATATGAAAAAAGGTCCAAGTTGAGGATCATTTTCACTCTTGGCTATTAGTGGTTGGAGCTCTAGAGTAGAAAGCATGGATAGGATTCCATGAGCTTCCCATCATGGTGAGAGAGTCTGAGAGCAGTAGAGGGAGGCTGAGGCTAGACCTTCAATGAGTAAACAATCCTTAGCCCTATTTTTTTTATGATTTTGAATAGTTTTTTGTAAATTTTTGAATGGATTTTTATAGAAAAAGATGTCATCCATCATTGTCTAGCAATCTTATGACTGAGACTTGTGCCCACAGTCACAGGGTTGTCAATGTAACTGGAGGGGTCATTGGGGTAAGTGGTGGGATTATAATCCCACAATGAGGGAAATGGTGGGATTATAATCCTATAAATAGGGAGTGGTAGGATTACAATCTTACTGATAGGGAATGGTAGGATTGTAATCCTATGGGTAGAAGTGGCAGGATTACAATCCTATGATTAGGTAATAGTGGGATTTCAATCCTATAATATGTGAGTATCAAGATTGTAGTTTAGTGAAAAAAAGGATAAGTATGGGATTGGATTGATGTTAGATTATGAGTTAACTAAATGGGGAGAGGGTAGGAAATTGGATGAGATGGTTAGAGGGGGTTAGTGAGTTAGGGATAGTGGATTTATAGGTTAATTAGTCAAGGTTAAGTGAGGAGGCTAGTTAGATAGTTTTGGGGATGGGAACTTAGACTTAGGATGTGGGAGGGGGTAATAAAAGATAAGATAAGGTGGTTTTTGGATAGAATAGGCAAATGGTGAGGATAGAGTGTTTGGGTTATGGGGATAATGATAGATAGTTGGTATGTTTGGTGTAGGACTTACATATATTAGCGTCATAGTCATGACATCTAGAGATTCTACATGAGACGTGGCACATAACACCCATAGAGTATGGCATGTTGGAGTTATTAGGCCTATATGGCTTAGCAATGATGATAGCGATTTGGATTGATTGAGCATTGGTCATAGCCTTGCTAGAGTGATGTAACTCAAAGATGAGTACCTTCCATTTTAAGATTAAAGAGATGATAATGACCCTGAAGGATGTATATAGGATTTTCACCTACCCATGTAAGGAGAGAAGATCTACTGGTGATCTCACTCATTGATGTAGACATTATTACTACTAGGAAATAGATTGTAGATGGGGGTGTAGGATGGTTGAATTGACTTAGATCTATGTCTAAGGGAGGGCACCTTAGACAAACTTACTTTGGTGATGATGGATCTTGTGTTTGACATTCTATTACTAAAAAAGAGTGGGTGATGGTTTCATCTTGGTTTGGGGGATGTGGTAGCTAACATGGTACACAATCATTATGTATTTTCTTAGGGCTTTATGGTTTTGGCACACTTGTATATAGAACTACATTTTGGGGCATATAGGAGGGCACAAAGTTTTAGCCATTCATTATTATTGTAGATATAGAGCTAGGAGCATATTGTGATCTAGCAACCATTGGGTACTCTAGCAGTATTAGAGCCAAGGCAACCCATGGTTTTCAGATGGTGCATGGTTTTAGGAGTACAGCTGGGTCATGGAGGGGATATACACTATTAGAAGGAGGCTTTTGATAGTTTATTCCCTAAGAATATCACATGTATGTCATATAGAGGTATTTGATTTGGATGGGATGATGAGATATTGACTTGATACATATTGACACCATGTTATTTGACTAGATGATGTGACTATATTAGTGAGAGGTATAGACCAAATTAGGTGCAACATCAGTTTAGATTCATCTAGGATGTACCTACCCTAGAGCATCTATTTGCATGTAACAAGTAGGAGAGACCCTATTTGGGGAGGCCCATAGATAGAGTTGATGTAGGTTTAGAATATGGCAGGATTACACCCATCCTATGGGACTTTTATACAATGATTCTAAATTTAGGGGTGACAACAACTTATACATCATGGTGGTAGGCTCAAGTGCTAATTTGACTGATGTGGCCTCATGTGGTGGTTCAGAGGGGTTTGGTGAGGTGAGTAATTCAATCCCATACAAGGATTTAGAGGAGGGTGAGATAGAGGAAATCGGTACTAATGTAGGGAGTGTAGGAGAGATAGGGAGACTAGGATGTTATGGATGGTGATGGTGGGGATACAGTAGATGCACAAGTGGGGGCATAGGCTATGGTGATGGCTCATAGGCCTCAAGTTTAGGCACCATAAATATAAGCTACATAGATCTAGGTAGGTGATAGTGGTGGTATGGGTCCTTTTTAGCCACCAAGATCAGTAGAGGATGAGGCACTGATAGTGAGGTTACAGATAGAGATCCAAGTGTGGTTAATAGAGATTTTAGGTATCACCCAAGAGAGGTACCAGCTTCATTCTCACCTGTGAACTTTGAATACTCAAGGGGATAGTTGATTGGTATAAGCATAGGGGGAGAACAACATATTATAGGCTTGGATAACATAGAAAGATAGGGAGGTGATGTAGATGTAGTCACATTTTGTTACTCTATAGGCATAGGTGAGATAAAGGGATACATAAATTACTACCTTATGATCATAGGTGATACAAAGGGATACATAGCTTAGGCATGCAAAAATCTAGATCATAACATTATAAAGTCAGGTTGACATATTCTTGGTTTAGATTGCATAGCTACAATCATGTACCCAAACATTGAATGGATAGTTGGTAGTATCAAAGAGGGCTAGGGATGCAACATATGAGGGTTTGAGGGGGCAGGGGATGATGGGCTTGATAGACTAGATTATACTGCTCACTTAAGAGGCCTAGTTTTATAATAATTTATGTGAGGTTACAGTACTAGTTGGTTAGTGTGTAAGTTCCTTCCATGCCAGCCAGTCATCTGTTCAGCAGCCATTAAGAGGTAGTGGTGGAGCACCGAGGCCACTAGGGCCACAATCATGATTTTAGACATTCATTTATGTGTGTGTGTGTGTGTGTGTGTGTGTGTGTGTGTGTGTGTGTGTGTGTGTGTGTGTGTGTGTGTGTGATTATTTGTATCATAGCTCATTATTTCCCCATGGGCTCATGTAAGTGTATTATATTTTCTAGCATGGATCCCATGTGGATATTGTATCTAGGACTTTTGCTAGATAGATAATGATGATTCATGGTGATATGTATGGATGTGATTTATTGATTTATGAATATGGGATGCATTTATTTTATGTGATGATGTCATTGATGATATGTGGTTATTAGCTTTAGATGTTATGGATTTTTCTTACATGGATGTTGTGATACATGTTAATGATGTATATGTTAGATGGACTTGAGTATGTTTTTTTAGATGTGATGATGGATATATTGTTGTATTTATGTTTTTATTTGACTTATAGATGATGTTCATGGGATGTTGTGATTAGGTGATGTGATGGATGTCCATGATTATATTTTTTTTATGTGATGTTACTTGTATTCTTATGAGTAGAGATGGATTAATCCCATGTTTGGATCAATTAGTGCCCACAATAGGAATCCTCTTGCACTATGGAGGTAGGGTGGGTAGTTGGATGGGTTAGATGTTGTCTTAGGATAAAGGTGGATATGGGGGGGTTTGATTTAAAATGGGATTGCCCCTTTTTTTGAAGATTGTCAAGACACAAGTTCATGCAATCATTTTCAATGTTTCATCTTTATGAAATATGCCAACATCATGATAAGGCCTTGACATTATAGTAAAGATGCGTGTGGGAACTCTATTTTAATGGATGGCCCTTTTGGAAATGAACTTCCAAGGTTCATCCAAGCCATCCTCATTCCCATAAAAAACTATCAAGATGAAAAAAGTACATATGCAAACTAATATAAATAAAATGTCTTAATTATATACATACACATGCAACACACACGTGAAAACACACAATCACATAAAATGAATTATAAGATAAATGATGATGATGATGATAATGACAATGAGTGGGAGTGGGATGGGATAGAAGGATGATAGATATAGTGGCCAAGCTATCCTTGGGTATGAAAAATGTGGCCAAGTGTTGCCTATATATTCTAAAAAGACCTTAGGCTAATGTAGTTCTGACTAGGAGATGATGATGATGATGATGATGATGAAGATGATTAGAAGATGAAGATGACCAAGGTTGTGTATATACAAGAAATTTAATGATGATATGAAATTATATACAAAATGTGTTACACCCAAAAGCTTATCTATGGTGAAAACTCTAGCCAAATTATAATTATAGGAGTCATGATGACCCTTCAAGAATCGGTAGCACAATGGTTGCTAGGAACCTAGGATAGATTTTTATAGGTTATTATGACCCTCCATAATGACATGGATAGTGGGAAGGAATCGAACCAAGGCTTAGTGATAGAAAGGAATGAAAAAGTATTTTGGGCACTAGCTAAGGCTAAAAAAAAGGAGACATGTTTGTCAAGGAAGATTTATGGAGGTATGATGGGGATGATGCATATATGGATAAGACTTGGGGATATATGTACATACAAAGTATGGATAAGTGACTTAGGAAGATCCCTCCAACAAATAGATTTTCAACCAGCCTTATCATCTCCACTTGTTAAAGTAGTGATACTACCTTACTATGACCTTTTTGATAGATTCTAGGGTTAGGGTGATTTTACCATGACACTAGAAACTTATTTTCATATGGTACTTTCCCAAG